>LR738715.1:419419647-419562814 GCA_902687465.1 Secale cereale
CAGTTTTGTAGGTCACACTTGTTTGGATCGCTTGCTCTGTCGTGCTAGGCCGTAATCTTGCCAGTCATGTGAGTTGTGGAGCCCAGCCAGAGTTTCTATGCCGCCAAGCCAAGGTTTCCGCCGCCAGTTCAATAGACTTCCGCTGCTATGTAAATAGCCTGATGGCTATGCCAGATAATCATATTCATCAATGATGTAATCATATACCTTGATAGTTTATGAATATTATTGTACCTGGAATGCTATATCTTGGACCTGTCATGCGTCAGGTGTATTCCTGGGCTGACGTGCGACGGCCCCCTGTTCCATGCGGATCGGGGTGCCACAGCATGCGCACTCTCTTAAAATTCGTGCCTCTGGGTATCGTGATGAAGTGCACTAGCCACGGCAAACCTAAGCTCGGGGAGTGTGCAAAGAGGGACAGGACGCCTCATGAGGTCCCCCAACTCTGCGGCTGATGAGAACATCAATACATTTATTACACCCATGGTCCCTGCTGATACATATACAGGACCAATTACTAGAGCTCATGCACGCCAATTAAATTACCAGGTACTTCCGTTTCCTGGTAATGATTCTAATGTTCATGAGAATATGACGCTGCCTAAATTGGATACATTTGTCTTGCTTACAAATCAAGGGCCTAGGTTGGACAAGAAGGATGAACATTGGAGCAAGATCAAGCATGGAGATGATGGCATGCGCAAGGGAAACAAGAACAGAGCTACAAGTGATGATTTCTCGACTTTGAAGCCACCATAATGATTACATGAAACCTTGGACGAAATATACAAGATGCCACTTCATAAATTTCGTCCAGAGGCTATTATAGGTGCTGCGTCACCTTATTATTGGGCCAGGTCCATGTAATTTTGAAATAGTAAAGTATAGGTTGTTTTTAGAGTCCGTATGTGTGGGGAAAACAAAGTTAGGGTTGGTTTCGTACCCCTTCTCCAAGGGGCCACGAAATCCCCCCTCTTTTTCTCCATATATACAGCCCTTAGGGCATCGTTTAGACTATGGGTTTCGTTTAGATTAAAGTTCGCCATAGCTGCAACTTCGTGTACTTCGTTTGTGTTCAACGACCAGACAAATACGTCACAAAACCCCACTTGATCAATAAAGCTTTCCTCTTCAATTTGCAATATCTGGATTGCAATCTCAGTTTCTTTCTTGTCCTTCATTTGCCTACAGGAAACAGACCTTCGTGGTCAGGTTGATCGTGCTCCGGTGTGGTCAATAACCTCTCGGAGTTGGTTTAGCGATTGCTAAGGCGCGATGTCCTCGCACGTTCGTAGTCGGATCGTCAAAGTTGACTTCCAACAAAACGATAGCAGCCATCTCATCGAAATATGGGACACCTTTGCCTCTATCAAGTCATATCAGATTTCCAGGTTTCTCGGTGAGATTTTACAGTTTGTCGTAGATTGGATCCAGTCTGTTCTTCATACCTATAGTCGACGAGAAAGCCAAAAAAAAATAGGGTTAGTTCATCATATCCGAACCAGTCTGAGCAATTGCATAATCTTTTCCGTGTTTGCTTAGTTGAATTTGCGATTGCATCGTCGTGTCGAGTTGCTGGTCTTAGCGTCTAGTTCTTTAGAGTTTCGAGTTCTATTCACAGTTTGTCATGCAGCCACCGCACCATATTCATCGTTGCTGCCATACCACCACCGCTGCCATATACCACCATCGTTATCACTGTTGCCATACACCACCATCGCATATCCATCTCGCCAATCAGAGTCCACCTCCATCACAAATTCGCCACCAGTCCGTGTTCCACCGCCCCGACATATATCTGCCACCAGTCCGAGTTCCACCAGATTCATCTCCGCCACAAGTCCTAGTCCGAGTCCAGTATTTACTCACTTTGTTTTCGATTTCCAGATCACGTGATTCTTCGAATCGTGACCAAGTCGGACTCCCCAACTTCCGTGATACCCGCGGAAGAAAAGTAGTTCCAATTTAAAACAAAATTGTAGACTTTTTCAAAAATTTGTTGCGGAGCAAAAAAGGGGAAAAGGTGCAAAAAAAGTGAAAAAAAGAAGAAAAAAATTCAGAGTGTGCTCCTCCCTTGTTACATGCAGCGCCATGATTTTGTTAGTTCTAGGCTCGCATCTCTAGTACGGTCTAGCCTAGGACCAGCACAGTACCGTCGTTGAGCGTTTATTCATATTTGCATCTCTGAATTGATTATTGCTGGCATTTTTGCTACCATATCATAAGCCTTCCCAGCTCCACATACATCTACATCATGTGTTTGACACCACCTGGCAATCTCTTTGTCCAAGCTTTGAGAGTTTGGACTACAACGATTGTCGATCACCACCTATAGCTGGGTAAGAACTGGTAAGAATTTGAGATTTGCTTGATGGATTAGTGACGCCCCACCACCACCATTTTCTAGTAATTTCTCGGAGCATTTTTGTTTCTATTGCTGCTAACCATGGTAGGATCACAAGTCGACAAGACTGACTGGGAGAACATGAAGAACAAGGAGTTGCATGATAAATTTCAGCAAATGATGGGTCAACAGGTAGAAGATGTGATGACCAGTTTTGGCGATGCACTAGCGAGGATGGACGGCATTGAGAAGTCAATTGACACCAAGTTGGATGACAAATTCACTGAAGTGCTTGCGCGTCTACCTCCACCTGCTGCACCATTGCAACAACAACAACAACCGCCTTCACGTTGCGAAACAGCCCTCCGCAAAGCAAGCCGTGTCCTTCTTGAGCCTGGCCAAACTATTGGTGTTGTTATTGATACTTCTGTGGCTCTTGCTGCTACTGAGGAGGAGGACTATTACGCGGGAGATTACGAGGCTGAGTTTGATCAATATCAGAACTACGTGCAACTACCAGCACCACAACAACCATGTCATCCACATGCAAATAATCGCAATGGTAGGGCTGCACCACACCCTCAGGTACGCGATCATGACCATCTCCCTAAATTAAAATTGAATATTCCATCATTTGAGGGTAGATATGTTCCTGATATATATCTTACTTGGGAGTTAGAAACCGAACAATGTTTTACATGTTTAGAATATCCCGAGGAGAGACGTGTTGCTGCCTCTCTTTGTGCATTCACTAGTTTTGCTTGTGTGTGGTGGTCTGAATATTGTAGATTATATCCGAATAATATTCCAACTACTTGGGCTACTTTGAAAATTGCTAAGCGTACTCGTTGGGTTCCACCATATTATCAACGTGAATTACATCAGAAATTGCAGCGTTTAAAACAAGGAAAAATTATGTAGAGGAATATTATCAGGAATTACAAACTAGCCTGATTAGATGTGGTATTGTTGAGGATAATGAGGCTATGCTTGCACGTTTTATGGGTGGCCTAAATACAGAGATTCAGACAATTCTAGAGTATAAGGGGTATATCACTCGTTTATTCCATCTTGCTTGGAAAGCTGAACATGAAGTGCAAGATCGACAAGACTTGGCACGAACTAATTTTTCTACAGGTCGACCTTCATCATGGACACCGCGTGCATCCTCTACTTAGACATGTCCGGCTGCACCACCGCCTACTTCATCCGTCACTTCTAGCCATGATAAAGCCAAACAGGCACCACCACCATCAGCCAGGAATACACCTTCGGTCCCGCGCAGAGCTCTTCTTCATCCATGGCATCCACAGGGCCAAGACATGATGTTATATGTCATCGTTGCACTGGTCGTGGTCACTATTCGAGCAAATGCCAGTCTCAGCGTGTCATGATTGCTACTGAGGAAGGTGGTTATGAGTCCGCTAGTGACTATGATGAGGAGACTTTGGCTCTTATTACACGTGAAGAACACGATGGAGATGATTCTGAAAATGAGACGCAATACATGGCTCCTAAAGACGCTGACAGGTATGAATGTTTAGTTGATCAACGTGTTTTGAGTATGCAGGTCACACAAGCGGAGCAAAATCAGAGGCATAATTTGTTCCATATAAAGGGAGTTGTGAAGGAAGGTGTTGTTCTCGTCATCATAGATGGAGGGAGCTGCAACAACTTGGCTAGCATGGAGATGGTGGAGAAGCTATCTCTCACCACAAGACCACATCCACATCCTTACTGCATCCAATGGTTCAACAATAGCGGCAAGGTTAGGGTAACACGTACTGTTCGTGTGCATTTCAGTATCTCTACATATGCTGATTATGTTGATTGTGATGTGGTACCCATGCAAGCATGTTCCTTATTACTTGGTAGACCATGGCAATTTGATAAAAAAAGTACACCATGGTAGAAACAATTAGTGTACTCTTGTTCATAAGGATAAACGTATTACTTTGCTTCCTATGTCTCCTGAATCCATTTTGAAAGACGATATTAATAGAGCGAATAAAGCGAAACATGAGAAAAATAAGAGTGAAAATCAGATTGTGGCAAAAGAATATGAGCAACAAATGAAGCATAATAACACACCATCATCTCATGTTGCATTTGAAATTAAATTAAAAAGTGGATGTTTACTTGCCACCAAATCTGATATTGATGATCTAGATTTCAACAAATCTGTTTGCTATGCTTTTGTGTGCAAAGAGGCATTATTTTCATTCGAGGACGTGCCTTCCTCATTGCCTCCTGCTGTCACTAGCATTTTGCAGGAGTTCGCGGATGTCTTTCCACAAGACGTGCCACCGGATTACCACCTGTTCGTGGGATTGAGCATCAGATTGACTTAATTCCCAGTGCATCGCTACCCAACCGTGCATCATACCGTACCAATCCAGAGGAGACAAAGGAGATTATGTGTCAAGTACAGGAGCTACTCGATAAAGGTTATATACGCGAAGCCCTTAGTCCTTGTGATGTTCCTATTATTCTAGTGCCAAAAAAGGATGGTACATCACATATGTGTGTTGATTGTAGAGGCATTAATAATATTACTATTCGTTATCGTCATCCTATTCCTAGGCTAGATGATACTCTTGATGAATTGAGTGGCTCTACAATATTCTCCAAAGTTGATTTGCGTAGTCCATACCATCAAATTCATATGAAATTGGGAGATGAATGGAAAACAACATTTAAAACTAAGTATGGAATATATGAGTGGTTAGTCATGCCTTTTGGGTTAACAAATGCACCTAGTACTTTCATGAGATTAATGAATGAAGTTTTACGTGCTTTCATTAAACGATTTGTGGTAGTTCACTTTGATGATATATTGATTTATAGCAGATCTTTGGAGGAACATTCAGAACATTTGCGTGCTGTTTTTATTGCTCTACGTGATGCACGTTTGTTCGGTAACCTTGGGAAGTGCACCTTTTGCACCGACCGAGTATCTTCTCTAGGCTATGTTGTTACTCCACAAGAAATTGAGGTTGATAAAGCCAAGATTGAAGCTATTGAGAGTTGGTGGCAGCCCAAAACGGTCACACATGTGAGGAGTTTCATTGGGCTCGCTGGATTCTATAGGTGTTTTGTGAGAGATTTCAGCATCATTGCTGCACCTCTCAATGAGCTTACAAAGAATGATGTCCTTTTGTTCGGGGTACTGTATAGAAAGAAACCTTCACGGTATTGAAATATAAGTAGACACATGCTCCTTTACTCCAACTTCCTGATTTTAATAAGACTTTTGAGCTTGAATGTGATGCTAGTGGAATTGGGTTAGGAGGTGTGTTATTACAAGAAGGTAAACCTGTTGCATACTTTTCTGAAAAATTGAGTGGGCCTAGTTTGAATTATTCTACTTATGATAAGGAATTATATGCTCTTGTTTGGTCTTTGGAAACATGGCAACATTATTTATGGCCCAAAGAATTTTTTATACATTCTGATCATTAATCTTTGAAGCACATTAAAAGTCAAGCAAAACTGAACCGTAGACATGCTAAGTGGGTTGAATTCATATAGACTTTCCCTTAGGTTATTAAACACAACAAGGGAAAATAGAACGTTATTGCTGATGTATTATCTCGTCGTTATACTATGCTTTCACAACTTGACTTTAAAATATTTGGTTTGGAGACCATCAAAGATCAATATGTGCATGACGCTGAATTTAAAGATGTATTGCAGAATTTTAAACAAGGGAGAACATGGAACAAGTTCGTCTTTAATGACGGATTTGAGTTTCGTGCTAACAAGTGGTGTCAGATTTCCAGGTTGCTCGGTGAGATTTTATAGATTTTCGTAGATTAGATCGAGTCTGTTATTCATACCTATAGTCCACGAAAAAACCCAAAAAAATTAGGGTTAGTTCATCATATCCGAACCAGTCTGAGCCATTGCATAATCTTTTCCGTGTTTCCTTAGTTGAATTTGCGGTTGCATCGTCGTGTTGAGTTGCTGGTCTTAGCGTCTAGTTCTTTAGAGATTCGAGTTGTGTTCACAGTTTGTCACGCCACCGCCGCACCATATTCATCGTTACTGCCATACCACCACGGCTGCCATATACCACCATCGTCATCACCGCTGCCATACACCACCATCGCATATCCATCACGCCAATCCGAGTCCACCTCCATCACAAATTCGCCACTAGTCCGTGTTCCACCGCCCCGACATATATCCGCCACCAGTCTGAGTTCCACCAGATTCATCTCCGCTACCAGTCCTAGTCCTAGTCCAGTATTTACTCGCTTTGTTTTCGATTTCCAGATCATGAGATACTTCAAATCATGACCAAGTCCAACTCCCCAACTTCCGTGATACCCGCAGAAGAAAAATAGTTCCAGTTCAAAAAAAATTGTAGACTTTTTCGAAAAAAATGTTGTGGAGAACAAAAGAGAGGAAAAAAGTGCAAAAAAAGAAAAACAATTCAGAGTGTGCTACTCCCTTGTTACGTGCAGCACCGTGATTTTGTTAGTGTTCTGGGCTCGCGTCTCTAGTACGGTCTTCCTTGGACCAGCACAGTACCATTGTTGAGCGTTTATTCATCTTTGCATCTCTGAATTGATTATTGCTGACAATTTTGCTACAATATCATAAGCCTTCCCAGCTCCACATACATCTAGATCGTGCATTTGACACCACCTGGCAATCTCTTTGTCCAAGCTTTGATAGTTTGACTACAACGGTTGCCGATCACCACCTGCAGCTGGGTAAGAACTGGTAAGAATTTGAGATTTGCTGATTTTAGGACTTTGAAGCCACCATAATGAGTGCATGAATCCTTGTACGAAATATACAAGATGCCACTTCATAAATTTCGTCTAGAGGCTATTATAGGTGCTGCATCACCTTATTATCGGGCTAGGCCCATGTAATTTCAAAATAGTAAAGTATAGGTTGATTTTTGAGTCCGTATGTGTGCGGAAAATAAAGTTAGGGTTGGTTTCGGAGCCCTTCTCCAAGGGGCCACGAAATCCCCCCTCTTTTTCTCCATATATACAACCCTTAGGGCATCGTTTAGACTTTGGGTTTTGTTTAGATTAAAGTTCGCCATAGCTGCAACTTTGCGTACTTCGTTTGTGTTCAACGACCAGACAAAGACGTGACAGAACCCCACTTGATCAATAAAGCTTTGCTCTTAAATTCGCAATATCTATATTGCTATCTCAGTTTCTTGCTTGTTCTTCGTTTGCCTGTAGGAAACATACCTTCGTGGTCAGGTTGATCGTGCTCCGGCGTGGTCAATAACCTCTCGGAGTTGTTTTAGCGATTGCTAAGGCGCGACATCCTCACATGTTCGTAGTCGGATCGTCAAAGTTGACTTCCTCCAAAATGATAGCCAACATCTCATCAAAATATGGAACAACTTTGCCTCTATCAGCGGCTACATAACGCCTCCGGAGGCTCAACGGCTCCAGAGCCGTTATGAAGGACGCCTCGGGAAGTCACCCCGAGGACATGAAGCCTCACGATGTAAGAATCTACCACGAGCATGACAAGCTAGGAATCTTACCCGCACTTAGTAGCAATACAGATACCATGACATAGTACGAATGACAAAGCATAGCATATTGACGTGAGCGCCATAGTTCATTACACACCCCAATAGGGCCCTCTATCTTTTTTCGGAAATTGCAGGAAAAAGGTAAAACAAGACGAACGGCCATCGCAGCTCCTGAGGCCTTGGCTCCAGCAGTAAGACCCTGGCTGCAGCAGCATGGGGTTCAGTTCGAGCCCCCTCCCGCTTCACTGAGGCGCGGCGACAAGGCTCCTCGTCGCCCTCTCCGAACCGAGCCTGGCGATGTGGCGGCTCGCTGTAGCCGCCATCACCGGTGCTCCCCTCGGAAGAGGAGCCGTCGCTGCTGGAAGAAGCGTGGACGCCATCAAGGGCAAGCTCAATGTAGTCGCTGCCGTCCTCTGGGCAGCAGCCCGCTCGCCGGCTGTCTTCTCCGAACACCCTCACGTAGAGGGCCGCGAGGCCATCATACTTGAAGTGAAGGGTGCATCTTCTGATCAGGCCCCGCGCCCGGGCGAATGTCTGCCAACCGCGAGCCAAGGACATGCCGCCCATGGCGGCAACCTCGACCTCCACCCATGAGGCCAGGCTGTAGTAGTCGTCGGCCTGAAGCCAGAGGTCGTCAAGTCCCGATGGCAGGCCCCTCACAAAGAAGCGCAGGAGAGAGATCCAGAGGCCGGTGGGCCTTTCTGACCACACGATAAACTCTGGGAAGGCATCTGGCGAGCGAGAGAGCGGCCGTGAAGGCCGAACGACCGCGGCGCGCATCTCCTCGTCACAGTAGCCGCCTCATCCGTTGCGACCCCCGCCACGCGTAGAAGCGTCGTCGCGGCTCCCAGAGGCGGTACCAGCCCTCGAAAAAACACGCCCATGCCCTTGAGTGGTTACCACCAAGGTCACGGCATGCTTACGGGGGCTTCCGTGTCCTCTCTTGGGTGGTGGTGCACTCAACCCCTCCTTGGGGGTTTTCCCTTTCTCTTCGGCGGAGAACTTCCTCGGCGGCGCCATGGATACTTTAGCAAGCCGGCGAAGCAAGAAGGAGGAACGAGGAACGAGAAACAAGGAGATGGATACGAACAGGGGGCTCCGCCCCCCTCATTTATAGCAAGAAGGAGGCGAACCGCCGGCCTCCATGATCGAAGGTAATGATGGTCTTTTTCATGCATCAGGCTCCTATCAAGCTAAAACGGGTGCCGAGGCAGCATGGCGAAGTGGAGACACTCGCGTCCTATCAGGGCGCCATGCGTCAGTTAGGTCCGCAGGCACTTGGGGCCCGCGGTGCTTCGCCCTTGCCCTCCGGCTTCTCCTCGAAGCCAAGTCCGAGCACGCCTTTGGATCGGGGGCTACTGTCGATGTTCTACGAACCAGGGTACCCAGACTTTCCTGCCTACGGCCCATGATGTGGCTCCTTCAACGGCTTGGTACGGCGCAACTTCAACATCGGCACTTAAGACTCTCGCGAGGGGCCAAGCCTTGCGAGGGGGACGACATCAAGACTCCCGGAGGAGCGGCCTCACCAGACTGGCTCCCGAGGGGCGGAGATCTCTATGAAAGCTCCCACCTCGTTAGGTTCGGATGACGCAAGCCATGACGACCAAGGCCAGGCGGGCACCAACGGGCACAAGGCGACAGGTTTCCTCTTTGGTGCTAAAGAGGCAAGCGCAGGCACGGAGTCCCAAGGAATCAACCAAAGGTTTCCATTTCCATGAAACAAGACCATGATCGCCAGGACGGCAGGACGGAGGTCAGCACCGAGCCCACCGTGGTGTCAGGATCAGAAACTTTGCAGGCGAAGACCACCTTTAGTCAGGATAAGATGTACTAGTTGTCTCCCTTCAAATTTTGCCGTTGTTGGATCCCTTCCGTCCTACATTTTGGGGGAAGAGGAGCGACGCCACTAAATATATAGCTTAGCAACCACATAGAGGGGGACGGATCATTTAAACCTCCCTCGCCACTATAAGCAAGAACACACCTCGCGAGCTTGTTCATCCACCGTACTAGTTCTTCCTCAGCCCACCTCAAGGAAATCCACCACATTGTAGGAGTAGGGCCACTCACCGATAGGTGGCCTGAACCTGGGTAAACTACCCTGTGTCATTTCCTTTCCTATTCCTCGAGCTAGATCATAGAGATGGCGAGTAGGCTGATAGGGGAAGTTGAGTTCTTTGCACGCACCCCAGTTTTCGAACTTACAAGGGTTTTGTGGATCCCTGAATCCGACAGAAGGGCCTCTGGTAAAAATTTGAGGCAAATGATAAGAGTAAAGTGGGTCAAAATGCTGCTTTTGGCAAAATGACAGAGGGTGTTTGATGCAGATGTGGGCAATCAAATGAAGTCCAATTGGCATGAGAATTAACAGGATGATAGGGCATATAGAATTGAGATTATTCACCAAGTTTGAGCTTATTTGAAGAATGTTGCCAATGTAACTTTGGCAAACCCTAGAAATCAATAGAAATGAGTTTTCCAAGATTAGACATGAAAATATTTTCTCCTTGATGCACCACTTGGTGTAGTGTCATCATTTGACGATTTGAGTATGTCCACAAAATTTGAGATCAAAATAGTACAACTGGCAATGTAGAGTTGTTCAAACTTGAATCTGGACAGAGAGGATTTTGCGGCACTTTGACGAAGATATCCTTCTCTCCAACTTGTGCGAGCATGTGCACCAAGTTTGAGAGCATTTGGACATGTTTGGCAATGTAAAGTTGCTCAAACTTCAAAATGGATAGAAATGGTTTTTAGGGTGTTTGATGGGGTCCTCTTGATCTTCAAGACATTAGGCTTGGCAAGATCACCCAATAGGGCATTTGTGACATGCTAGAATTTT
Organism: Secale cereale; assembly: GCA_902687465.1. Lineage (NCBI taxonomy): Eukaryota > Viridiplantae > Streptophyta > Magnoliopsida > Poales > Poaceae > Secale > Secale cereale. The sequence goes on from LR738715.1 coordinate 419,430,358, forward strand.
CTTGGAATTTACAGAGAAAATTTCATTTATAGATATTACAAAAGCCTGAAATATCCAGAAAGGGTTTTTGACGGATTTGAACAATATTTTGAACATGACCATGTGTTGAAACTCTTATATATGGACAATATATGTCCGCTCAGCTTCCCTAAATTTTCTCAAATATTTTTGAAACATTAAAATAAGTTTAATCTATTAAAGACCATTTTTGCCCTTAAGAAAAAGCCATTGAATAAAATAGTAAAATAAGTTTGAAAATAATATTTTTGTGGTTTTTTGGAAGTAGAATCCTTGGTGTATCTTGTCTTGCCGGTCTTTAGTTGAGGAGAGAGATGAGAGGGAAGTGTAGCATAGAGGAGGTGAATGCCTAAAGGGGGTTCTATAGTGTAAGTCCAACGAATAGGTGCAAAAAGGGCCGAACAAAAGAAACAAGATGAGGAAGGTGATATAGTCATGTACTTAGGGCAAAAGTGTGACTTATATCAAAACACACAAAAAAACAAGAAACACACAATCATGGATCAATTCGACCACCATACAGACTCGACTGCGCATAGTGGGCACACGACTCATCCTACCCAAGGGGTTCTCGGACTCAATAGTCGTGCTTTACTCCGTGTCTCGTGCACTATTCTGGATTTTCCTCACGTGTTGCTACGTCTCTTGTAGTTGTTCGATGAAACGATCCGGGTTGAGCTTGAGGAGTTTTCAACAACTTTTCGCATATTGAAGTGATGCGATGAAGGTGGATACTCGTAGCTGGCATTGACTTGGTCTTCTCTTGTCTTCTTAATCATGACGATCCCTTTTGCCTTCTAAGGCGTCTAGGGTACCAGGTAGGCAATCCTTTATGTAATGACACTAGCAAGGCATAGTAGAGGTCCAAATTGTTGAACACACTGTTGACAGTATCATCACCGAGAGTGGGGGGATGCCGAGAACCGTTTTCCTGGTCAGTATAGTGAGTCAGACCAAATGGCGAGGTTCTCATCCACTGGTGGCTACCGATACAACAATGATAGCGATAAAGTTACTCTATTAGCGATGTATATCATGATTTTGCATATCCTATGCCCTGATCATCATAGGCCATGGTTGCATCATCCTGGGGCAATGTTGAAGGTGTCATCATCCTCTGGTTCTTCATGTCCTCATCCCTCGAGGATGTATCTTCTGTTGTTATCGTCTTGCTGTGGTGTCGCCAATCTTGTGTTCAGAAGACGTGAGTGAGTGTATGGAAAGGCATCTTCCTTCTGGATTATCCACAAGGATTATAAGGAATCTCGTGGTCAGGGGCATGAGGGTGCTAGTGATCATTACAAGAGTTTTGGAGGGGGGAGGTTGATAAGGAAAATATATCTTAGTTTCAGAAAAACCGAGAAAGGAAGATAAGTATAGATAGTTCTGAAAATTTGTTGTAGTTTTGAAAATAGTTTTACCCTAACTAACGACCATGCTAACTAGGGCTTCCTACAGCCAGGATGGCTCTGATACCAGCTCTGCGGGGACCCCGACTCATAAGTTGTGATCACCGAATGCATGTGTACAGTGATCCTAGAGATCAATGCTCACTTAACAAACATAAGCTGAATAAGAAGAGTCTTACATCCATACATACTGTTTTGCACAAATTCTAACCATTATGGTCAAGTCTTGAGTATATCATTGCAGCGGAAACCTTCGTTGAAAATTTGGACCCATGCCATCTTCGTTAACCCTATAGGCATTCTGACTAGTAAAGCATCCTAACTCACATGTTCCTCACCAAAGACCTTCTTCATTAAATACCTGTCCTTCCAAGCATGGCCAAGTAAATAGCAAGGGACAAGCCAGTGAGTATGTTTCAATGTACTGCAAGAAAAACGAGAGTGATAACAGAATAATTATGCAAGGCTCTACTACTAAATTGGCATTTTTGCATAAAGCTAGTTTTTCTCATGCAAGTGTGATCAACATTTATCAAGGACATGAATGCGTCTGCAACTGGTATCAGGAGGTTAGAGACATCAATATCGAGAATGAGTTATAAACAACTCATGCTCAAGCTCATGAAGACTTCCTCATGAATCACATCCACAATATTACCAAATTGTGTTGTTTGTCATAAATATATGGACATAGTCTAAGAAGCACCACCCAAGTGTCCTTGTCCGTGGACATGGCTATTCGAATAGTTTGACACTCTGCAGTGGTTGCTTACTTTACCCACAAGATCTGGGAAGCTTTCGTGTCACTCACAATCCCGTGGGACCTCAAGTACTCGGGGAAGCATCCGATCCTTATCTTTCCCTAGGCGACACTAACATAGGGTCCACTCGTAGGTACACGGCCCTCGTGTATAAGCATAAGATCTTGGGACTCTGCCCTTTTCATTATCACACATACACGAAGGGACCAACGTTGTGTCTCGTGCCCTGTGAAAACAGTCATGGCCGCCTATCCAAGCACGATCCCGTCCCGAGAGTGACCTCATGTCACCCCCGTCACTAGTAATGCAGGCACCATGCTAGTATCATACTAGGTAACTAATAATGCCCCGTCCCATAAGGGGTAGACTGGTTGCACATGTTTGGTTGGGACAGTAGACAATCTTAAATATAATCTATCTCTGGAAACAACACTTTCATCCAGCCTTAGTACACTACTTCTCCACCAAGTAGTGACCTAGTTCATCATTATCTTCCAAGGGTATTAGTGGCACCCATTGGGCTTTCGAGAGATTTCTCTCAAGGTTATTTTCACGGAATATATGCAAGTCCGTGCATCAAAAACTAAGTTTTCACCTTCATATCTGTATGCACATAAGAAAGTTATGCATCATGCATGTATCAGCGGTAATGCATCAATGCAACATGCATAGTGATGTGGAGCATCCCTCCATCACCACAATAGACACTCTGTCACCGCCACAAGCACCCAAGGGACCAATGACTAGAGCACGTGCACGCGCTATCAAGAACAAGGTGAATTCTTTCCTCTTCGAGTTTCGTTTGGATTGCATGAGAATTGGATTCTCCCTCACAAGGAAATGTTGTGCATTCTTAGTTACCGAGGAGATGATCACGTGGAAGCGAAGACGGAGAAGAAGGATCTATCCAGTCTAGAACGGGCGGTACTACTGCTCAGACCATCTGTAACACCACAAATGTAGTACTTCCTTATATGGCAATATAGACATTTACCATTTGATCCTTTTCCTTTCCTTGGGGGTTCTTTTCAATTTTGTTTTGTCATTGCATTGTCATGTTTCTTGCTTTAAGCATTCATGCATTGCTTCACCATCATCATTGCATCATTGTGCATTGCTCTTCCTTGATGTCAAATGAGTTCTTCTTGATCTTGTTGTGGTGGTGGAGGCAAGATCATGCTCATTACTTTTACCCTTCCAACTTGCACCACTTCCGTTCCTTCTTTTCACATTTCTTTACATTTTGCAAGTAGCTTTAACCTCTTCTTTTAAATGTTCATCTCCTCCCTACTTTTTTGGTACCTTGTCCTAAGTCACCTTGCAAAACCTCAACCTATTTGGAAATGTTTTGGTCTGGTTAAAAAATGACAGAAGTTTGAACCATATTCAAACTTGTTTTATTTTTCTACCTCCAAATAAATGTCCAACTCATTTTTATAAAATAGGGCATAATTCCAGGAGCTAGGGAATATTTTTATTTCCTCCTAACTCCTTTTCTTTTGGCCTGGGTTTTTCTTTTTGTTGTCCGCCTAAAGAAAATAAAAAGAAAAAGCAGCAGCAGCAGCCCAGCACAGCCAGCTCCAGCTTGGGCCTCGGCTTCCCCTTGGCCCAGCAGCACGCCAGCCCAGCTCCACCGCACGCCTCCTTCTCCTTTTCTCACCGCAGCACTCCCTTACCCATGCGCCAATACGCCCACGTGGACGCTCGGGTCCCGCTCATGAGCGTCAGTTTACAGCGCACCCCGCACCCAGCTTTTTGTCCAGCTCTCGCCGCACGCGCACATCGCCACGGCAACGATGACGACGTGCTCCACCAACCGTCCTGGCCCCCTACAAAGCCACCCACCATGCCCACCAACCTTCTAGGGTTCCCCTCTTCCTCCTCCCGCCGCCAGGTGAGCTCTAGTCCACCAGATCCGCCGCGGCATCGCCGCCCCGAACACATCTGAGCGCACGGCCTCGTCGCCGGCGTGCTCCCCGTCCTCCTCTGCCTCGCCAATGGTGTCCATCTTCTTCCTCGACATCGACTACGCCCACGACGTCCACTACTCGGAGCCGAACGCCTCTCCTATGATGTCTTCTTCCTCGTCTTCGACTCCGGCCGCCGCGGGTGCTCGATCAAGCTCGCCGTCGACTCCGTCCTCCTCCCGGCCAGCCGAGCACACCACCGTGTTCGTGGTGAGAATCTGCTCCTTCCCGTGCAGTTTCCCCCTTCTTTTCCACACTCTAGCTGGTAGTTCCCCGTGGGCCCGAACCCATCGCCGACGAGTGCTCCGACTTCCGTAGCGCCATTGCTTGCGTCCATCATCTGTGCCGTGCGGCGTAGATCGTGCTAGATGCCTCTGTCGCTCCGTTAGGCACCGTTTAGGCCTCGCCACTGCTCGTCGCCGCCGTTCTGTTTGCTGCTCGACGGCGTCGCTGTAGTGCTCGTTAGGTGCAGCTAGCGTGTGTCGCTTGTGCGGGATTCCTCCACGGACTCATCTCACGCCTCCGCCGCCTGATTTGGTTGCCCGAGCAACTCCGACAAGGTTTTCCGAGCACCCCTGTTGCTCCCATTGTTCTGCTTCGTCAGTTAAGTCTTATGGTGTCGATCCCCTTCTCTATTAGTCACATGCACCATAGCCCAGTGGCTTGGGTCTCCCGCTTGAAACTCGAAAACGCGGGTTCGAATCCCCGTTGGGAAGTGGAATAAGCCCCTTTTTGCTATTCTATGTTCCACTAACAGACTGGCCCCACCTGGCAGCCTCTCAGCACGCTCGCACCCACTCCCGCATCCATGCTGCCACATCGGCCCCCCTAGACCCACTAGACAGTGTTTGTGGCTAGTCCAGGCCGGGTCTGTGTAGTTTCTTTTCTTTTCTATTTTTGTTTTAGATTTCAGTTTTGCATTTTTCTTTTGCATATTTCATGTCTTTTCAAATATGCATATGTTCAAAATACTTTATATATGAAAACTACTTAGTTTTTAGTGTAGATTAATTATATGCAGTTTGTTGCCATGTTAAAACATTTAAAATGTTTTTTGATATTTATTTTTGTTTAAAATAAGTTCAAACTTGTTTAAATCATAACGAAATATCCACAGCTCCAAATTTGACAAACTTTATATGCTTTTGGGGTGGAAAAATGTGTAGTTTAAGATGGAGTTGTTACTTTGCATGTTTAGCAACTCTAAAACATGGTCGCTACATATCTGTCCAATATTTTTTTTAGGTTCATGGGAGTTCCCGGAATTGTTGTTTGTTCCTTCCGGCCCATTTAAAATGCTTGCATGATGTTGTTGTTCATAGTTGCACCCCTTGCCATGTTAAACAACTTTTATAACTTGTTGGTGCTCGGATAATTCAACTACATAACCACTTGTGACTATGCTTGTTCTTGTTATATTTTGCATGATGTGCCCCTACATGTTTTGTGTTCTTGCTTTTTTCATGTCACATGTGCACTCATCATGTTCCATGTAGATGCATCATAACCTGCCCAGGCTCATATGCATCATATCTTGCATCATGTGTTTGAGCATTGCATGGTGATTGATTGTCGTTCCGGCGTTTGTATTGTTGTGTTGGTTAGAGCCCGGTGACGATTCGGAGTTCGACGTTCCTGCCGAGACTGAGTTTGAGGAGCAAGGTTACGATCCCTCCATGGACTTAACAGGCAAGATGACCATTCCCCGATATCACCTCTATCTTTGCCTATGCTAGTATTCTCGCTCTTTAGATATGCCTCGATGCCTATTCCTATTTGTCAGCTTCCTATTGTTGCCATGAAACACTCTAACCGCCTTCCTAGCAAACTGTTGATTGGCTAAGTACGCTTTTGCTCAGCCCCTCTTATAGCATTGCTAGTTGCAGGTGAAGTTTGAAGATTGCTCCATGATTGGACTTGTTTTTATGGGATATCACAATATATATCTTGTTTAATTAATGCACATATATATTGGTAATGGGTGGAAGGCTTGGCCTTCTGCTTGGTGTTTTGTTCCACTCATGCCACCTTAGGACCCGATAAACCGGTGTTAGGTTCCTTGATTTTGCGTTCCTAACACGGTTAGGGTTTATGGCCCCCCTTGATAATTCACACTGCTTAAAGCCTTTCCAGCAAGGCCCAACATTGGTACTCCTTTTGCCTAACAACTATAAATTCCATAGCGACTGGCTACCCCGAGGACTTAATTAACAACCCCCGGGCCAGTGCTCCTCATGAGTGTTGGTCCAAACTAGAGCCACTTGCGGTGCCACCCAGTTCTGTGGGGTCTTCGGTTGCTGTACGTAGTGCTCATCCGGTCGTGGCCTGAGACGAGATACGCGCGGCTACTATCAGGGTGTCGGCACGCCGGGAGGTCTTGCTGGATTAGTTTTACCTTTGTCGAAATATCTTGAGCACGGGATTCCGAGAATACTCGGGTCTTCCCACTTTGGAGTTGCGACTCCGCAGATCATGAGCTTGTGATGGGCTAAGTTGGGACACCCCTGCAGGGTTTTGAACTTTCGAAACCCGTGCCTGCGGTTATGTGGCATATGGGAATTTTGGTAATATCCGGTTGTAGATAACTTGACACCATATCCAAAGAATACACTACCTGTGTGAGTAACCGTGATGGTCTCTTTCCGACGGGCTTCGGGAAGTGAACACTATGGGGTTATGCTTGAACGTGAGTAGCAAGGATCACTTCTTGATCAAATTGGCGATCGTTGGCACATGTTCTCATCTCCCTCTGAACTCGTAAGCTAGTTGCTTAGTGCTTGCAGCAAACACTTTATTACCCTTCCACACCTAAGGCTTTGTTAGTTTTGATACCCGAGAACGGGATTGGTGAGTCCTTGTGGCTCACAGATTACAACACACACCAGATGCAGGTACCGCCGAGAACAATGTCGGAGATGGATCAGAACTTCACTAGGAGTTCGATGAGGAGCATGGTCATTACTATGTATCATATGCCGACGATCAGTAGTGGTTCTTACTAGGAGGATCCGGGCTTGTGTTTATGGTATCTTTCTCGTTTGGTTTTCGTTCGTAGCTGGACCCTGTGCTATTTGGATGATTGTATGTTATTGTATTCCTTGTGTGACGTGGCGAGTGCAAGCCAACTATGTTTTACACAATCATCCCTGAACTTTTACATGAGATGTGCAGAGATACCATGCTTGAGATCATTCTATAATGCGCTTATGTCTCTAAGTTGTGCCTCGACACGTAGGAGACATAGTCGCATCCCGGGTATTACATGTTGGTATCAGAGCCTTCTCCGACCTAGGAGCCCCCTGATTGATCGAACCGCTGACGGTTGAGTCTAGGCACACACACAAAATGTTTTGAGTCCTATATATATCAGAGAGTAGGATTTCTTTTACTCCTCACCCCCTTCATCGCTCTAGTGAGGACTCCTGACAGTGTTCTATCTCCACTACTCTCAAAATTTCACAAAACAAATTTTTTTAGGATCACGCGGGTATTGTTTGGATTGTTACGATATCTTTGTGATGAGAATATTATTCTCGATGCCTCATGTAATTTAGGGGTTGTGGCAGTGTCCCGGGGAGTTGAGCTCCGAGGTGTTGTCGTCACAAACATATCATAACGGTTCTAGAATACCAGAGGCGGCCGACATCAAAAACTATTCTATGCATCTCTGGTGGTGAGATAACCCCGACGTCACCCGATACTGGGGAGATAGTTTGGGAGTATTGCCACAACTAGTATAGCGGATGTGTTTCGAAGGTCCAAGGTAAACAGTTTCCGAAGGTGCCTGGTTATGTGTTGACGGATGGATATAGCTGCATGTAGGTTTAGAGTTGAGTGCACGGTGCTTCCCATGTATCCCAACACCAGATTGCATAACCGGAAAGCTTCGGGAATTAATAGGTGGGATTCAAGTAGCTCGTTGGTAATCTGATGCGGAGCATCCTACGAACATCACCATGCCAAGAGTCCATTTGGCAAGTAACACATGCGACATCTACTTCATATACACTAAGGTGAATCATCTCCTTTACATGTGCTCACTTGACCCCTTCGAGGATGGTATACTACTTGACACTTCTTCCATGTGCATGCATAGGTATTGCTGGAGCTTCACCATTGACGAGGAGTGCAAGCACAAGAGCACACCTACATCATCCCCGACGGAGGCATGGAAGAGAAGATGGAAGAAACGAGAAGAAGAAGACGGAGCGGCTGTTGGAGCCAGGCCAGACGCCCGGACCACCGTCCGGATCATCCGGGCCCAACCGGATCATCCGGGCCGTCCCCCGGATCTTCCGGGTAACTGCGCCGAGGACACCCGAACCTTCACCATGAAGCCGAACCATCTAGACCTGCACCCATATCATCCGGGCTGCCATCACCCGGATCATCCGGACCCCCACCCGGATCATCCGGCCCTTCCTGCGTGCAATGTATCGGGCCGAGGCCCATGTACCTGTTTCGCCCCTCACTTACCCCTTCATGGCCCTAGACTATATATAATCCTCCACCTCCACCATTTTAGGGTTAGCAAATGTGATAGCTCATTTTAGACTAGTGCTTTGCTGAGCCATTACAGATCTACTCCACGAGAGAGACCGCGGCCCCTCTACGGACAAGATCCATCTTGGATTCAAGACCCCTCACGGGAAGATCCTTCGCGGATTCAAGACCTCCTCTTGGAGATGAACTCTACCTTGTATCTTTCCCTTTGTTGTTCATGCACCTTGTGATCTTGTGTGTTTGATTGTCTAGTGAATGTGTGATTGGACTTGTTCTTGAGTGTTTTCCCTCGTGATTCCCCTTTGTGTTCTTCGTGTTCTTCATGGGATCCTCTCCATTTCGTGATAGATTGGCCTAGAACGGGTTGACCCCGCATCATATGGTATCATGAGCCACGGTTGCTCACGAATTTGAGCCTCCCCACCGTTTTCTAGCCTTGTTTTTTTTGTGTTCTTCCCCAAAATCAAAAATTCCCCACCAAAAATAGTCCCAAATGTTTATTGTGATATGTTGGTTTGATGATGTTTTGTTGATTTTGATCCATGGATTGGCTTGGTTTCAAGTGGATCTAGCATCTCCACAAGTTTCCCCACTTTCTATCCACAAAATCCTCTCAATTTTGAGCCCAAAATCATCGATTTCCGCCCCCAAATTCGTCCCCAAGAGGAAATCCCGAGCGGAGTTGACCCACATGGATTATCCGGACAACTCCCAGATGAGCTGGACCCTCTTCCGGACGTTCGTGAAATCCGCGCACCCCAAAAACAGAACCGGGGATGACGAACCCGGATCATCCGGATGTTCTCCCGGATCATCCGGACATAACCTGGATGAGCTGGACTTTCTCCCGGATGTCCGGCTAACCCTGAAACTGACGTGGCTGAAATGTTGTTTTGTCCATAACTAATTCATCCGTAGTCCGATTTTGACGTTCTTTAGCTAGTTTTGAAGCTCTTCACATACCCCATACCAAAAAAGTACTACCATCATCATTTGACTCCATAAAAAATTGTCAAATTTGGCAAGTTTGCCTAGGCCTTCCACCATATCATCCGCATAGCCACCATAGCCTTCCGCAACCTAACCCATTTTGTCCACCATCGCGTTTGTGGTTGCTTGTGTAGTGATTTGAATCTCCTAAGGTGTTTAGTATACTTAGGGACTATTGCTTCTTCATCAACCACCACCACCACTTCCGCATACAGATTGCCCATTATATATTTCCACCAACCCAACTTAACCCAATTTTGTTAGAGCTTGTTTGAGTTGTGGCTTGTGTCTCCTAAGGTGTTTCGGCTACTTAGGGACCGTGACTTCAACTCCGACAACGTGTATAGCCCCACCACCCTCTTCCGCAACCACCACCGCTTTCCCACTACCACCATTTGACATTTGTCCTTGAGATTTTGTTTGTGGTTTTTCCGTTTCCTAAGGTGTTTCGGCTAATTAGGAACGGGTCTACATCAAGAACACTGCCTATCATCATCGAATCGGATGGTAGCCTCGACAACATCATTGTATATTCCCCTTGAAATTGCATTGTTAACCCCTAGCCCATTTTGCATCACTTGCCTATCGAGGCTAGCCATTTGAGTATTGTCGGCAACATTACTTGTGCACATTAGCGTTCCGCCCTTCCATTGCATACATACCATATCTTGGTATCATCATATCATCCCTTGTGCCACAAGATTGTTCCCGCATATACATAATTGCTATCTTGGTTTGTGCATTTCGCATTGTGGCCATACAAAGAAAAGAGAGAATAAGCTTTTAAGCAAAAAGAGAAAGACAAAGAAGCTTGTAAGCAAGAGCCATAGCATCACATCACAATATATCATATGCTATCATATCCGATCATCTAGGATCATCTTGTGCTAAAAGCACCGGAACATCATATACAAATAGCATACTTGAGATAGAAAGTTCATACATTTTGCATCTTATAGGTTGTGCACAAGTGTTGTATCCGCCTATAGAGCAATCGTGCTAGCGTCTCTCTAGAGTTGCTCAACATGAGCGTTTTCCGTGGACTCCACATTTTGTGTTCATTCCTTGGTTGCACGACCCAATCTATCTATTCGTGTGTGTGTGTGTTTCTGTGTGCCACCCATATTTCTATTGATCTACTTGTTTCACTTGCGAATTTGGGAATCTCTTTCAACTTTATTGACTCTTGCTAACATTTTGCATCAAATTTTTGTGCCACTTATCCTAACCAAGCCACTCGATAAGATTTACTTGATAGGTGTGAGTGAACAAGTCCGGTACCAATTCCACTATTCTTTCATTTCACATTGAGTGAAATGGGATACATCTTCAACGTTGGGAAAAGGTAACTTGGTATTGTTTATCTCATCTCCTACTCACCTTTGCTCGAGTCTTGTGATGGATAGGCAAAGCATTTCATCTACTTCGGTCTACAACAACAACGACAAGTTCGATGCCATGACGAACCACTTGTGCGCCAACATGGATGCTCAAATGAAGGAGCTCAAAGCCCTCAACAAGAATCGCAAGAGGTCTTCCTCATCTTCGAGAAGATGCTCTAGTGTGCATCCTTCCGAGCTACCATCTCCGGCAAGATCTCATCAGCATCGACAACATCAACGACAAGAACGTGAAGGTCATGAGCTCAACACCAACAACTGCTCAACGACTTCACCATGTACCTTGGCATCTTCGCCAAGCGACTTCAAGGCATCTTCGCCTTTGGACATACGACATCTTCGTCAACAAGCACCCCAAGCTTATGCTCAAGAGAAGCTACCCAAGCTCAAGTCCGCGACTTCCACGAGCAACTACAACCTCGACACCGACCACGAGATTCCTTTCTATGGGACTCAAGAACCTGAGGAGTATCTCGAGTGGGAGCGCTTGATGGACGCCTACCTCACGCTACTTCAAGTTCCTCCCCAAGATCGACATGGTGGTTTCACACACCTTCAGAGGACTATGACACGAGTTGGCCCACGAAGAGAGCTTTGCGGCGAGAGTTCGTGCCTCCCCCACCTCCACCATTTTAGGGTTCGCAAATATGATAGCTTATTTTAGACTAGAGCTTCGCTCATCCATTACGGATGTACTCCACGAGAGAGACCACGGCCCCTCTACAGATAATATCCACCTTAGATTCAAGACCCCTCACGGGAAGATCCTTCGTGGATTCAAGACCTCCTCTTGGAGACGAACTCTACCTTGTATATTTCCCTTTGTTGTTCATGTACCTTGTGATCTTGTGTGTTTGATTGTCTAGTGGATGTGTGATTCGACTTGTTCTTGAGTGTTTTCCCTCGTGATTCCCCTTTGTGTTCTTCGTGTTCTTCGTGGGATCCTCTCCATTTCATGAAAGATCAGCCTAGAACGGGTTGACCCCGCATCAATCATATATGGGGCTAGTGCTGAACTCACTCTCACTCTCAATATGGTGGCACAAGTCACTCAAGTCATCATACGTCACCGTGGTCAAAGGGAAAATCCCATGCTCAACCATCTCGTCATTGTCACCGTGGATGAAGGCCGAAGATGGCACATCCTCACTCTCGCCTCCAAGGATGGAAGCATCATCCTTTCTCATCACCATGTTGGTCGCCTTCAAAGCTTGTTCCTCGAATGGCTCCGTAGTCATAGTCGCCGCCGCACCGTCTTGAAAAAGAGTCGAAGTAGACTCGGCGTCATCAATGCCACAAAGAGGGATGGCGGTGAAGTCAAACGTGGGAGCGTCGTCTTGGAGCTCGTTGGGCTTGGACATCATGGTGGTACTAGCCTCATGCTCGCCGTCTTGGAGCTTGGTCTTCGAGAAGTGTGCTTGCGGTGGAGAAGCCTTGGCCTTCATGAGGTCTTGTTCCGCCTTGAGAGCACCAATGTAGTTGTCGTCGAGGGACTTGTAGTTCTCGAGGAAGATAGTCTTGTAGATGTTGTTGTGCCATCCCATCATGAAGGGGAGCTTCATCGAAATGGGGTCATCCACGCCGGCTCGTCGCAAGGCATTCTTCATCTCCTTGAAGTACTCGTCGATGGACTTGGATCCTTGGGTGGTGTTCTCCAATTGGCGTAGAACTTGTTCCGTGTAGTATATATAGTCTAGGGCCACGAAGGGGTAAGTGAGGGGCAAAACAGGTACATGGGCCTGGGCCCGGTACATTGCACGTAGGCAGGGCCGGATGATCTGGGTGGGGGTCTGGATGATCCGGGCGATGGCGGCCCGGATGATCCGGGAGCAGGTCCGGATGATCCCGCTTCACGGTGAAGCTTCGAGTGTGTCCGGCGCAGTTACCCGAATGATCCGGGGGACGGTCAGGATGATCCGGCTGGGCCCGGATGATCCGGACGGTGGTCCAGACGTTCGGCCTGGCTCCAGCAGCCAGTCCGTCTTCTTCTCCTTTCTTCCATCTTCTCTTCTATGCTTCCCTCGCGGATGGTGTAGTCGTTCCTTGGTGCTTCCACTCCTCCTTGACATTCGTGAAGCTCTGACAATACCTATGCATGCACACGAGTGGAGTGCCAAGTAGTATACCATCCTCGAAGGGGTCAAGTGAACATGTGTAAAGGAGAAGATTCACCTTTATGTATAAGAACTAGACATCGCAGTGTCACTTAACGAACAGACTCTTGCCATGGTGATGTCCATAGGATGCTCCGCATCATCTCCTCCCCCTTGGAAAAGATCCGACCTCGGATCGAAAACCAAATCACCATGGGAAAGAGATGGCGTCGTCGTGTAGATGTGGACGATCACGAAGTACTCATCATCTTGAAGCTCTACATGGGCACTCTCCAATGTCACACCGTCTAGTGATTCCTTCAAAAGGGGCAAGGAAAACAAACATTTGGAAAAACAAATGTGGTTAGCGTTAGTGCAAAACCAAGCATTCAAGAGGTGATTCACCCAACAAGTGTTGTCATCAAGCATAGCATAGGGTATGACAAAGGGTTGTGGCATGGCAGGTAAGCACATCAATTGAGCACAATCAAGGTCATCATGGAAACAAGCATGTAAATGTGAGGTAGAGATGCACATATGTGTGACAAGATAATAAGCATCTACCTCGAAGTCATAGCAAGCATGCATAAAGCGCTCAATGAAAGGTCTATCGTAGGCATAAGAATCATTCACAACACCAAGTAAAATGAAGTGTCTAAACACATGGGTCAAGTGCAAGACAATCCAAGCATAATGTGCATAGGGTGTAGTGAAAATGGTGTGGCACTCAACACAATAGAAAGAGCAATTGCTCAACATGTGTGAGGCAATCAAGCCAATCATGTGAAAATCAATGGGACATGGCATATGTGAAGAGATGACATTGTTGCAACCAAGCATATGATAGGGACAAGTAATCCAAGAATTGGATGCAACACACAAGGCATATATAACATGAGGCATGGCAATGTGGATATCATGAATGAAAGCAATATCACTAACATGTGCGCGATCAAAAGGGGTCCAAGATGACAAATAAGTCTCATGGTGCGAGCAACACGTGTAGTATGATCCACAATATTCATGCTCATGGTTTTTGGGTTCTCAAAAGGGAAAGATATCACCTTGAAATCATGTCCTTGTGCGTTCTTCACAATGCCGAAGCACAAGCAAGTGCGATGTAGAAGCGTCGTGGTAAAAGGTGGTTCGCTCTCAAGAGCTCGAATGGTTAACTCACGTGAAGTGGAAGTCGACACGAAGTTCAAGTATCCTACACATGCACACAACAAAACAAAGAACGTATGCGCATGGTAGATAAACACATCATTCATCATGACGGTTCTCTTCTCTTGCACATAACCGTTAGAAGCAAAAGTGCATGAATAATATGATGCTACAATGGCTATATTCATGGCAATAGGCATATGGTGCAGAGAGGGAACACAAGCATGCTTCGCAAGAAATTTGTCAAAATCTCCAAATAAATGCGAGAATGATATGGGGGCCATATCATTGGCAAGACTAAAATCATGGTTGGGCTCAATACATGGTAGCATGAGAGAGGCAACATGAGTTGACATATGACAACAAGCAATATCAATCATGTGCAAAGCATGGCAATGGTTGACATCAACCGCAAGAAGTGAGCATGTATGAATCATGGGTGATGCACTACACGAAGCAAGCATGGTAACCAAGTTGTGCAAACTAGTGGAGCGAAGATGCAACACACTAGGAGAAGGCATGGCAATCATGTCATGTGAGCAAATAGTTGGCATAAGCGATTCACACGACATATCACAAGCACGAGCACATATCATGAACAAGGTATTATCATAGGCATTTGACACAAAGGAGACATGGCAATAACAAGAGAAATCTCCACCAAGCTTGCAAATACACATACAAGTAGTCGAATCATGGATCAAGTGAATTGCAAAGCATGAGTCACAAATACATGTTAAAGGCATAGGAATGATCATATCATGCAAAGTGAACATGCTAAGGTGGGCATAAGATATATAATGGACATTAACCCATAACCATGTGAGTGCCATGTAGAAGGAATGTGTGAAGTGTTTGCACAAAAGGAGCGGTGGGAAAAACAATCCACGATATCCCAAGTCATCGTTGCTCTCTAGAGCTCTTTTCGTCAACTCGTGCGTTTGTGAAGTTGACGAGTATGGATGGGTACCTACACAAAAGAGACACAAACCAAAGAAATTGTGCGCATGATAAATTTACACATCATCCATCATGATGTGTATGTGCATGTGTGAGTTAGCACAAGATAAGCATCGCTCAAAGAAATTTGATGCATGGTATAAGAACATGTCATCCATCATGAATGAATAGTTATTGTATATAGCATGATGTGGATGCAAATTGAGCATACAATTATATGGCACATCTATAGCATGTTCATTCATGGGGAGTGTACGGTGCATATAAGGATTGGGATCATGCAATTGATGGGATGGATCAAAATCTCCTAACATGTATGATGCTATGGGGGTCTCCTCCTGAGCAATATCGAAAGCATAATGTGGAGAAGTGGAACAACATCCAAAAGAATGCATATCCGAAGCTAGGTGTTCAAGGCATGGCATGTGATATAAAAGATGCAAAGGGAGAATGTCAACATCATCACAAGAAAAATAAATGCCAATAACCATGGGCTTGCCATGTATGCCATAAGTGCAAATTAGATTTATCTTAATGGCATATGCATAGTCACTACGATGAGATTGCAAATGTGACATATTGTTGATCTCATGCATAGCATACGACAAGTCAAGCGGGTTGTCAAACATGATATGACCAAGAGAATTATCACAAGAAATCCTATGCAACATGGCATCACAACTAATGGACTCCACATGGCAATCATCAAACTCATCATAAATGGGTAAATCATCGCATGGGGCAATCATACTAGCACGAAGCATGGCGCTAGGTGGATCAACATCATGCAAGCAATCAATGTTACCATAGTCCACTAGTGGGACGAGAGCATCACCTTCACCTTTGTTGCCTTTCTCAATCCACTCATGTGGTGTAGGTGAGGTGGGAAAGACCAAATGGTGGTCATCATATTCATCTTGATGGAACCATGTGGGGGGTGCATCATATTCCACCATGGCCATCATCTTGTACATAGGAAGGACGAAGTCGTCGAGGATTGGCGCGTCATCATATATGGGACCTAGCACCAAATGAGAAGACACAATAGAGGTAGAGGTCAAGTCGTCAGTGTTGAAAGTGGCCTCACATGACCTATCAACTATCTCACTCTCTCTATGTGGTCGCTCAGTCACTCCCTCAAAATAGGTGCACTCAATGTCGCATATGGTGGAGTCACTCATCTCACTCAAGTGGTGGGGGTTGTGGCTCTCCTCACATGGGAATTGGGGCAGCTCATCATATATGGGGCTAGTGGCGAACTCGCTCTCACTCTCAATATGGTGGCAAAAGTCACTCAAGTCATTATACGTTGTCGTGGTCGAAGGGAAAATCCCATGCTCAACCATCTCATAATCGTCGCCGTGGATGAAGGCCGAAGATGGCACATCATCACTCTCGCCTCCAAAGAAGGAAGCATCATCCTTTCTCATCACCATGTTGGTTGCCTCCAAAGCTTGGTCCTCGAATGGCTCCGTAGTCGTAGTCGTCGTCGCACCGTCTTGAAAAAGAGTCAAAGTAGACTCGGCATCATCAATGCCACAAAGAGGGATGGCGGTGGAGTCGAACATGGGAGCGTCGTCTTGGAGCTCGTTGGGCTTGGACATCATGGTGGTAGTAGCCTGATGCTCGCCGTCTTGGAGCTTGGTCTTCGAGAAGTGTTCTTGTAGTGGAGAAATGATGCGGAGCATCCCAAGGTCATCCCCATGGACCTACCATCGACTCACCAAATGCCCAAAGGACCTATGACACGAGCACGTGCAAGAGCTCTCGAAGCCGAGGTGAACTCGCTCCTTTATCAATTCCCTCTCGAGTCGCATGGGACATGGCTTCTACCCTCATCAGGAACTCTATGCATACTCAGGTACATGGATGACGGCCACGGGACAGCTCTGCCCAGTGGACAAGGCGGCGGGATCGACAAGTGCTTGGAACAAGAAGAAGTGTGGCTGAAGACGCTGCAAGCATCGGACGTCCGGCCCCTACCGGACGACCGGTCACCTCCAGGCACCGGACGTCCGACGATCACCAGACGACCGGCGACTCCCAGATGACCGGACGATCGGAAGCCACCGGACGTCCGTGACACCGACCACAGAGCGTAAATAGCGGAAATCCGAGGATTACCGGACGTCCGGTCCCTTCCGAGCCATCGGACGTCCGGTGACCCCGCGGACGTCCGACACTACGGCGCCATCCCATGTAATATATACTCGTTGACTTCCTTCGTGCTAGGGAGCTTTGTGATAGCTCATTTTAGACCTGAGTGGTTCCTCTCCTACGAGACCGCGGCCTCTGGAGAAGATCCACCGGATTCAAGACCTCCTTCACGGAGAAGAACATCAAGACCTCCTCACGGAGATGACTACCGCTACTTGTATCGACCTTAGTTGATCGTGTATCGTGTATCACACTTTGTGTACCCGGATCTAGCATTTGTGTGACCTAAACGTGTTGATTTGAGTGTTTTCTTCTTGTCCCTCTTGTGTTTTCCCCTCGTGTGCCACGTGTTCATCCTTGGGATCCCTCCTCTTCGTGAAAGATCGGCTGCTTAGGGTTCCACCCTACATCATTATGCTATCAAGAGCCACGGTTTCTCAAAAAATTGGAGCCCCTGCCCGTGTTTGCTAGCTTGTTTTTGTTGTGTTCTTCCCAATTTCGAAAATTCCCCACCAAAAATAGCCCCAAATTTTTTTTGTGATCTGTTGATTTGGTGAGATTTTGTTGAATTTGTTCCATGGATTTGCTGTGCCACGAGTGGATCTAGCTTTTCCCCGCCTTTTCCCAAAATTTCTTCCGCGAATTCGGGCAAGTTTGACCAATTTGTCCACAGATCCTTGAACCCTAGCCCAGACCTACCAGACGACCGGCGTTTTACCAAACGTCCGGAACCCCGCGAAGCACCGGACGTCCGTTAACCACCAGACGACCGGCACCACATATATAGAAACTATCATCGGATTTCCGAAACTTACTGGATGTCCGGCGACCGGATGACCAGCGACCTACCGGACATCCGACGAACCCTGACGAAGCTGAATTTACTCAGTTTTCTTCCACCTTCCGCATCCACTTACCTTTCCACCACCACCATTGCTTAAACCAAATCACTACGGTATTACCTCTTTGTGTCGTGGATCATTTGAGTTGTGGTTTTCCCGTTTCCTTGTGTGTTTCGGCTATCTTGGAAAGGAACGACATCGACAAGACCACCTCTCAACCTCGACAAGGACGGTAACATTGACGACGCTTTGTCATTCTACCTTGCAATTGCTTTGTCACCCTATAGAACATTTTGCGTTGCTTTCCCATCGAGACTAGCCATTTGAGTATTGCCGGGCCACGACACTTGTGGACATTAGTGATAGTCATAGATATTGCATACTATATCATCATATCTCCGTGTGACACAAGAGTGATCCGCATACACAATAGCTACCTTGATCCGAGAAGCATGCATAAGTGGCCAAAGAAAGAGCTCACAAGCTATTAAGAAAAAGAGCCACCCAAAGCTTATAAGCAAACGAAAAATAGCATCATCCGCCTTGCATCAAAAGAGATCATATGAGATAGCAATACATCAACTTGTGCTCAAGCATCGGCACATCATACACTCATAGCATACTTGTGATAAGAAGTCGTTACGTTTTGCCTCTTATAGGTTGTGCACAAGTGCGTATCAGCCTATTAAGCAATCGGTTAGCGTCTCTCTAGTGTTGTGCAACACGAGCATTTCCCGTGGATTCCACATTTTCACTAACCCTTGGTTGCACAACCACATTTATCTATCCGTGCGTGTGTTCTGTGTGCTACTTATTACTTGTGATCTACTTGTTGCATGAGAAAATTGTGAATCATTTTCAACATCATTGAGTCACTTTGAAAATTGCATTGAATTTGTGCCACCATCCTAACCAAGCTCCTATCAAAGCTTTACTTGTGTAGGTGTGAGAATCGGCATGAAGTGGTACCAATAGTGCTATTTCCGGGTTACATTATTGAGTGATCATTGATCGATTTTCAACTTCGGTCAAGGTACATTTGGTATTGTCTTCTCCTTTCTCCCACTCACACTCTTGCTTGTGACGATGGATAGGCCAGGTACATCTACGAACCGGATCTTCGATGATCCTTAAGAATCGAACAACTACGTCATCAAACTACATCTCTTTGGTGTCCAACGAGCTCTACATCAAGAAGGTGAAGCTATGCGCGAGCACATTGAGCAAGTCGCCGCCGACGCACGACAATTTGAAGCACGAACAAGAGAGCAATTCGACATCATCAACACCAACATGTCTACTCAATTCGATGAGCTACGGACTTTGACAGTCAACCGACGCTCCTCATCCACATCTTCTCAAAGACGAAGCCGCCCAAGCCACCACATCGACTCCACGGAAGGCTCAAGTACCCCTACATCAAATACTCTTCGTCAAGCCACATGTCAAGCTCGACATGACAACTGGAATCCAATTCATGACAAGAGTTCACAAGAGCTATTTCAAGAGCAAGAAAGTCGACATCGTCAAAACCAAGCTACACTTGAACAAGTGCAAGAACGGCAACGACTACGCCAACAACAACAAGAGCGAGCACGTCATTACCAAGAAGAACAAGATGCCAAGGCTAATCGTCAAGCACAACAATGCCGAGAAGCTCAAGCTCTTTAGGCGCAACGAGCATTACGTGATTCACATCGCAATGTGGCAACTCGCAATCAACATACTCGTCAAGAAGAGGATTTCCTTCGTGATGAGATACACGAGAGGCGCCACCAAGCACAAATGCAAGAAGAAGTTCCTCCTCAAGCACGACAAGAGCAACAAGCTCACCAAGAACCACAAGCTCGACAAGTACATCATGACAATGAACATCTACTCCGATAAGAGCAACATGATATTGCTAATCGTCCCAATCAAGAACGCCCTCCCAATAGGCAAGCAAACAATGAAGAGCATCGCTATGGCAAGCTTAAGTTCACCATGCCAAAGTTTTCCGGAAGCATTGATCCCGAAGACTACCTCTCATGGGCATTGAAAGTTGATAAGATCTTTCACTTACACAACTTTGATGAAGAAAATAAGATTGCTATGGCCTCCCTTGTGTTCCAAGACTATGTTCTCATTTGGTGGGAGCAAATCATTGAGAGAAGAGAAGCAAAAGGAGAACCTCCTATCAATACTTGGGCTCAAATGAAGGATGTCATGAGAGCATGCTTTGTGCCAACACACTACAACCGTGACTTGTTCAAGAAGCTACAACTCCTCAAGCAAGGTACCAAGTCCGTTGAAGAGTACTACAAGGAGATAGAGATTTCCATGATAAGAGCAAACATCACGGAAGATGAAGAACAAACGATGGAAAGATTCTTGAATGGACTCAACTATCCTATCAAGAAGATTGCGGACTTTCAACCACCATACACCAATCTCCTTGAGCTAGTACACCAAGCAACCAAAGCGGAGTGACAAGTTCAAGAGGACTACAAGTACTCCAAGTTCAACTCCAAGAATTTCGGCTCCTACAACCAAGCTTCAACGACTTCGGCTACTCCTACCTCTACCAAGCCATCTACACACTTCGGTGACAAGTCAAGCTACAAGAATGCGACTACATCGAGTCGTCCACCTTCTACGAACAACTTCAAGCCAAGAACTTCATCATCTACAACTCCAACCGAGGACTACTCCAAGACGAGTTCCATCAAATGTTTCAAGTGCCAAGGGCGAGGCCACAAGTCATTTGAATGCAAGACCATTCGTACGATGATTATCAATGATGATGGATCTTATGACTCAATGAGCGACGACGAGATGGAAGCCCTTGAGCATGTAGCTATGCATCGACAAGTGAATGAAGATGAAGACCATCAAGTGTTTTGCGACAATGACTCGAGTCCCAATCTCGTTGTCTCCAAGGTCTTGACACTCCAACATCAACAAGATGACGACCAACGATGTCATATCTTCCGTACCAAGGCCGGCATCAATGGACGCTCCGTCAAGGTCATCATCGATGGAGGAAGTTGTCACAACTTGGCAAGCGAAGAGCTATGCGACAAGCTCCAATTGATCAAGACGACGCACCCTCATCCATACAAAGTCCAATGGCTTAATGACGCCGGAATTCTTTGAGTCGAGCACACCGTGCAAGTCTCCTTCAAGATAGGCGCCTACGAGGACACACTTGAGTGTGATGTGCTCCCTATGTCCGTGTGCCGCCTTCTACTTGGACGACCATGACAATACGATCGTGGAGTCACACATAATGGACGGACCAACCACTATAGCTTCAATATGAAGGGTAAGGAATTCGTGCTACGTCCCATATCACCAAGTCGAGTAGCCGCCGACAAACACTTACCTACCAACCATCGTCGAGAGAATGGTTAGAGAGTGAGCTACCAAAAGGAGAGTGAGAGCCACAAGACAAATATGAGCGACTCCACGATGAGCGACAAGAAGCAACTAGTGCTATTTGCCACAAAAAGTGAGATGAGAGAAGTGTGTGAGAACCCATCGACTGTCTTTCACCTTGTGCTTTTATGCAAAGGGGAAGCCAAACCTACTAACACTTCACCACCTCTACCTTTAGTGTTGTCTCAATTGTTGCAGGAATTCTCGGACGTCTTTCCTGATGAGCTACATGCGGGTCTACCTCCACTTCGCGGCATCGAACACTGCATCGACCTCATACCCGGTGCACCACTTCCAAACAAGGCTCCTTACCGTGTCAACCCCGAGGAAACCAAGGAGATACAATGACAAGTACAACAACTCATCGACAAAGGTCATGTATGTGAAAGCTTGAGCCCTTGTGTCGTTCCGGTTATTCTCGTGCCTAAGAAAGATGGAAGTTTTTGCATGTGTTCCGATTGTCGCCCGATAAATGCTATCACCTTTAGATACCGTCACCCTATCCCACGCTTAGACGACATGCATGATGAATTGTGTGGTTCCACCATCTTTTTGAAAATTAATCTTAAAAGTGGCTACTACCAAATTCGCATTCAAGAGGGTGATGAGTGGAAAACGGCTTTCAAAACCAAATTTGGGTTATATGAGTGGCTTGTCATGCCAATGGGTTTATCGGAAGCACCCGGTTCATTTATGCGTCTCATGCATTTCGTTCTCAGACCCTACATATGCGTCTTTGTAGTAGTTTACTTTGATGACATCCTCGTTTTTAGCAAGTCGCTTGAGGACCATGTAACACACATCCGTATGGTTTAACAAACCCTTCGGAAAGAGCACTTATATGCTAACATGGATAAATGCACTTTTGGCATTGACAAGGTCGTTTTCCTTGGACTTGTCGTTTCTTCACAAGGTGTTCACGTTGATGAAACTAAAATTGAAGCAATTAAAACTTGGCCTCAACCAACGAATCTCCAACAAGTGCGTAGCTTTCTTGGTTTAGCCGGTTTCTATCGACGTTTTGTGAAGGACTTTAGCACCATTGCTATGCCTCTACACGCCTTGAGAAAGAAGAACACACCCTTCATTTGGGGTCCTTAGCAAGACACCGCGTTCAATGAGCTAAAAAGCTTGCTTACACACGCACCACTTCTTGCCTTACCAAACTTTGACAAACCTTTCGAGATTCATTGTGACGCTAGCGGTACCGGCATAGGTGGAGTGCTAATGCAAGAAAAACGCCCAATTGCGTACTTTAGTGAGAAGCTATCCGGAGCGCAACTTAACTACCCCATCTATGATAAAGAGCTCTATGCCTTGGTGAGAGTTTTGCGTGTTTGGGAACACTACCTTAGACCTCATGAATTCATTCTTCATACGGACCATGAGACTCTCAAGTACCTCAAGGGTCAAACTAAGTTGAACAAGCGTCATGCTAAGTGGAGTGAGTTCATTGAGTCTTTTCCCTATGTCATCAAATACATCAAAGGCAAAGAAAATGTTGTGGCGGATGCGCTTTCCCGCAAATGCATGCTTGTTACACAACTTGAGTTGAATGTTATTTGTTTTGAGCACATCAAAGATTTATATGAGCATGATCCTTTCTTTGCACATCCTTATGCTTAGTGTTTGACTCACACTTCTTGGGAACACTACTACATAAAGGATGGATATCTTATGAGAGCTAACAAACTTTGCATTCCCGAGTCTTCGCTTCGTTTGCTCGTTTTGCAGGAATCTCATGGAAGAGGACTCATGGGAAACTTTGGACGCGACAAGACATTTGCTACGCTCTCCAAGAACTACTTTTGGCCCAAGATGCTACGTGACGTCTCACGCCTCACCAAACGATGTTCTACATGCCGCAAAGCTAAGTCAAAAGCTCAATCTCATGGTCTTTACATGTCACTTCCTATTCCATACCATCCGTGGGAAGACATAAGCATGGACTTTATACTTGGATTGCCTAGGAGTCAAAATGGCAAAGATTCAGTGTTTGTTGTCGTCGATAGATCCTCTAAAATTGCTCATTTCATTCCTTGTACCAAGATCGACGATGCTTCACATGTTGCAAATCTCTTTTGTAGGGAAATCATTCATCTACATGGAGTACCCAAGACGATCGTGTCGGATCGGGACGTCAAGTTCTTGAGCTACTTTTGGAAGACTCTATGCGCCAAACTCAGAATCAAGCTCCTCTTCTCTTCAGCATATCATCCACAAACCGACGGCCAAACGGAGGTGACGAACAGCACACTTTCGTCGCTTCTTCGCGTGTTGATCAAGAAGAACATCAAGGAATGGGAGCAATGCTTTCCCATCGCCGAGTACGCCTACAACCGCGCAAGACATTCGACTACCGGCAAGTCCCCCTTCGAGGTCGTCTATGGCTTCAACCCGTTGTCCCCATTGGACATCCTACCTCTACATCTACAAGAGCGCATCAACATGGACGCAAGTGCACGAGCAACATATCTCAAGAAGGTGCATGAAGATACAAGGGCAACAACCGAGCGACAACTCCATCGCCTCGCCACCAAGCTCAACGTCAACAAGGCACCGATGGTGTTCCAACCGGGAGATCTTGTATGGCTTCATCTTCGAAAGGACCGCTTCCCCAACGAACGCAAGTCCAAACTACTACCTCGAGCCGATGGACCTTTCAAGGTGCTAGCACACTACAACAACAATGCATACAAGATAGGCATTCCGCGAGACAAGTACAATGTGAGCAATACCGCCAACATCAAGGACCTATCTCCTTTCCATGGTGATGAAGATTTCGATCCGAGGTCGGATCTTTCCCAAGGGAGGGCAGATGATGCGGAGCATCCCAAGGTCATCCCCATGGACCTACCATCAACTCACCAAGTGCCCAAAGGACCTATGACACGAGCACGTGCAAGAGCTCTCGAAGCCGAGGTGAACTCGCTCCTTTATCAATTCCCTCTCGAGTCGCATGGGACATGGCTTCTACCCTCATCAGGAACTCTATGCATACTCAGGTACTTGGATGAAGGCCACGGGACAGCTCTGCCCAGTGGACAAGGCGGCATGATCGACAAGTGCTTGGAACAAGAAAAAGTGTGGCTAAAGACACTACAGGCATCGGACGTCCGGCCCCTACCGGACGACCGGTCACCTCCAGGCACCGGACGCCCGACGATCACTGGACGACCGGCGACTCCCAGATGACCAGACGACCGGAAGCCACTGGACGTCCGTGAGACCGACCACATAACGTAAATAGCGGAAATCTGAGGATTACCGGACGTCCGGTCCCTTCCTAGCCACCGGACATCCGGTGACCCCGCGGACGTCCGACCCGACGGTGCCATCCCATGTAATATATACTCGTTGACTTCCTTCGTGCAAGGTAGCTTTGTGATAGCTCATTTTAGACCTGAGTGGTTCCTCTCCTACGAGACCGCGGCCTCTTCGGAGAAGATCCACCGGATTCAAGACCTCCTTCATGGAGAAGAACATCAAGACCTCCTCACGGAGATGATTACCGCTACTAGTATCGTCCTTAGTTGATCGTGTATCATGTATCGCACTTTGTGTACCCGGATCTAGCATTTGTGTGACCTAAACGTGTTGATTTGAGTGTTTTCTTCTTGTCCCTCTTGTGTTTTCCCCTCGTCTGCCACGTGTTCATCCTTGGGATCCCTCCTCTTCGTGAAAGATCGGCCACTTAGGGTTCCACCCTACATCAAGAAACCTTGGCCTTCATGAGGTCTTGTTCCGCCTTGAGAGCACCAATGTAGTGTCGTCGAGGGAGTTGTAGTTCTCAAAGAAGATAGTATTGTAGATGTCGTTGTGCAATCCCATCATGAAGTGGAGCTTCATTGAAATGGGTTCATCCACACCGGCTCGTCGCAAGGCCATCTTCATCTCCTTTAACTACGTGTCAATGGACTTGGATCCTTGTATAGTGTTCTGTAATTGACGTAGAAGTTGTTCCGTGTAGGTAGGAGACACGAACTCTCGCCGCATAGCTTTCTTCGTCTTGGGCCAATTCACGTTGAAGCTCGTCGAAGGTGTGTGAAGCCACCATATTGACGCGTTGTCGTGGAAATTTCTTGTGGCGCACTTCACTTGATATTCATAGGGAACTTGATGTAGCTTGAGGTAGTCGTCCATCTTGCGCTCCCACTCGAGATACTCCTCGGGGTCTTGAGTCCCATAGAAATGAATCTCGCGGTCGGTGTCGAGGTTGTAGTAGCTCATGGAAGTCGCGGACTTGAGCTTGGGTAGCTTCTCTTGAGCATAAGCTTGCGGTGCTTGTTGGCGAAGATGCCGTATGTCCAAAGGCGAAGATGCCTTGAAGTTGCTTGGCGAAGATGCCAAGGTACATGGTGAAGTCGTTGAGCAGCTTTCGGAGTTGAGCTGTTGACCTTCACGTTCTTGTCGTTGATGGTGTCGATGCCGATGAGATCTTGCCGGAGATGGTAGCTCAGAGGATGTGCGCTTGAGCGTCTTCTCAAAGATGAGGGAGACCTCTTGCGGTTCTTGATGAGGGCTTTGAGCCCCTTCATATGAGCATCCATGTTGGCGCACAAGTGGTTCATCATGGTATCGAACTTGTCGTTGTTTTTGTAGACCGAAGTAGATGAAATGCTTCGCCTATCCATCACAAGACTCGAGCAAAGGTGATTAGGAGATGAGATAAACAATACCAAGTTACCTTTTCCCAACGTTGAGGATGTATCCCGTTTCACTCTGTGTGAAATGAAAGAATAGTGGAATTGGTACCGGACTTGTTCAGTCACACCTATCAAGTAAAGCTTATCTAGTGGCTTGGTTAGGATAAGTGGCACAAAAATTTGATGCAAAATGTTGCAAGAGTCAATAAAGTTGAAAGAGATTCACAAATTCGCAAGTGAAACAAGTAGACCAATAGCAATATGGGTGGCACACGGAAACACACACACGGATAGATAAATGTGGTTGTGCAACCAAGTATTGAGCTGAAAATGTGGAATCCACAGAAAATTCTCTTGTCGCAGAACACTAGAGAGACGCTAGCCGATTGCTCAATAGGCGGATATGAACTTGTGCACAACCTATATGAGACAAAATGTAGCGACTTCCTATCACAAGTATGCTATGTGTATGATGTTCCGGTGCTTTTAGCACAAGATGATCCAAGATGATCGGATATGGCAATCTTATATGCAATGTGGTATGATGCTATGGCTCTTGCTACAAGCTTCTTTGCTTTCTCTTTTTTGCTTAAAAGCTTGTTCTCTTTTTTTTGTATGGCCACGATGCGAAATGCACAAACTAAGATAGCAATTGTGTATATGCGGGAACAATCTTGTGACACAAGGGATGATATGATGATATGATGATACCAAGATGATATGGTATGTATACAATGGAAGGGCGGATCACTAATGTGCACAAGTAACGTTGCCGGCAATACTCAAATGGCTAGTCTCGATTGGCAAGTGACGCAAAATGGGCTAGGGGTTAACAATGCAATTGCAAGGGGGATATACAATGATGTCGTCGAGGTTACCGTCCGAGTCGATGATGAGAGGCGGTGTTCTTGATGTAGACTCGTTCCTAATTAGGTGAAACACCTTAGGAAACGGAAAAACCACAACTCAAAATCTCAAGGACAAACGTCAAATGGTGGTATTGGGAAAGCGGTGGTGGTTATGCACTTTGCAAACCGGAGGTGGAATGATGGGTTATGCGTTCCGCAGTTATCGTGACCGTCCCTAAGTAGCCAAAACACCTTAGGAGACACAAACCACAACTCAAACAAGCTCAAACAAAATTGGGTAAGGTTTGGTTGGTGGAAATGTATGGTGGTCAATGTTATGCGGAAGTGGTGGTGGTGGTTGATGAAGAAGCAATCGTCCCTAAGTAGCCTAAACACCTTAGGAGACTCAAATCACTACTCAAGCAACCATAAATGCTATGGTGGACAAAATGGGTTAGGTTGCGGAAGGCTATGGTGGCTATGCAGATGATATGGTGGAAGGCCTGGGCAAACTTGCCAAATTTTACAAAGTTACATGGAGTCAAATGATGATGGTAGTATTTTTGTGCGATGGGGGATGTCAATAGCTTCAAAACGAGCTAAAGAACATCGAAAACGGACTCCGGATGAATTAGTTATGGCCAAAACAAAATTTGAGTCGCTTCAGTTTCACGGTTAACCGAACACCCGGAAGAAAGTCCACCTCATCCGGGCTATGTCCGGATGATCCGGGAGAACATCCGGATGATCCGAGCAGGTCAACTCCGCTCGAGATTTCTTCTCGTGGACGAATATGGGGGCGGAAATGGATGATTTTAGGCTCAAAATTGAAAGGATTTCGTGGATGGAAAGTGGAGAAACATGTGGAGATGCTAGATCCACTTGAAACCAAGCGAATCCATGGATCAAAATCAACAAAATCTCATCAAACCAACATATCACAAAACAATTTGGGGCTATTTTATTTTGGGAATTTTTTAATTTCGAGAAGAACAGAACAAAACAAGGCTAGAAAATGGTGGGGAGGCTCCAAATTCATGATGAACCAAGGCTCATGATACCATATGATGCGGGGTCAACCCGTTCTAGGCCAATATTTCACGAAATGGGGAGGATCCCACGAAGAACATGAAGAACACAAAGGGGAATCACGAGGAAAAACACTCAAGAACAAGTCCAATCACACATCCACTAGATAATCAAACACACAAGATCACAAGGTACATGAACAACAAAGGGAAAGATACAAGGTAGAGTTCATCTCCAAGAGGAGGTCTTGAATCCGCGAAGGATCTTCCCGTGAGGGGTCTTGAATCCAAGGTGGATCTTCTTCGTAGAGGGGCCGAGGTCTCTCTCGTGGAGTAGATCCATAATGGATGAGCAAAACTCTATTCTAAAATAAGCTATCATATTTGCTAACCCTAAAATGGTGGAGGAGGAGGAGTATATATAGTATAGGGCCACGAAGGGGTAAGTGAGGGGTGAAACAGGTACATGGGCCTCGGCCCGATACGTTGCATGCAGGCAGGGCCGGATGATCCGGGTGGGGGTCCGGATGATCCGGGCGATGGCGGTCCGGATCATCCAGGAGCAGGTCCGGATGATCCGGCTTCACGGTGAAGCTTCGGGTGTCTTCAGCGCAGTTACCCGGATGATCCGGGGGATGTCCCGGATGATCCAGCTGGGCCCGGATGATCTGGACGGCGGTCCGGACGTCCAGCCTGGCTCCAGCAGCCGCTACGTCTTCTTCTCCTTTCTTCCGTCTTCTCTTCCACGCTTCCCTCGCGGATGGTGTAGTCGTTCCTTGGCGCTTGCGCTCCTCTTTGACATTCGTGAACCTCTGACCATACCTATGCATGCACACGAGTGGAGTGTCAAGTAGGATACCATCCTCTAAGGGGTTAAGTGAACACGTGTAAAGGAGAAGATTTACCTTTATGTATAAGAAGTAGAGGTCGCACGTGTCACTTGCCGAATGGACTCTTGCCATGGTGATGTCCATAGGATGCTCCACACCAATGATGAGTTACACCAATTTCCATGTGAGGAGAGCCGCAACCCCCACCACTTGAGTGAGATGAGTGACTCCACCATATGTGAGTTTGAGTGCACCTATTTTGAGGGAGTAACTGAGCCACCACATAGAGAGAGTGATATAGTTGATAGGTCATGTGAGGCCACATTCAACACTAACGACTTGACATCTACCTCTATTGTGTCTTCTCATTTGGTACTAGGTCCCATTTATGATGACGCGCCGATCCTCGACGACTTCGTCCTTCCTTTTGACAAGATGATGGCCATGGCGGAATATGATGCACCCCCAGATGGTTCCATCAATATGAAGATGATGACCACCATTTGGTCTTTCCCACCTCACCTACACCACATGAGTGGAATAAGAAAGGTAACAAAGGTGAAGGTGATGCTCTAGTCCCACTAGTGGACATTCTTGACATCGATTGCTTGCATGATGTTGATCAACCTATTACCATGCTTCATTCTAGTATGTTTTCTCCATGCGATGATTTACCCACTTATGATGAGTTTGATGATTGTCATGTGGAGTCTATTAGTTATGATGCCGTGTTACATAGGATTTCTTGTGAAAATTCTTTAGGTCACATCATGTTTGATAATCCGCTTGACTTGTCATTTGCTATGAATGAGATCAACAATATGTCATATTTTCAATCTCTTTGTAGTACCTATGCATACGCCATTAAAATAAACCCAATTTGCACTTATGGCATAGATGACAAGCCCATGGTTTTTGGCATTTGTTTTTCTTGTGCTGATATTCATATGCTACCTTTGCATCATTTATCTCATATGTCATGCCATGACCACCTATCTTCTGATATGCATTGTTTTGGATGTTTTCCATTTTCTCCATATGATGTTTCCAATATTGCTCATGAGGAGACCCCCATAGTTTCCTCATATATTTTAGGAGATTTTGATCCATCCCATCCATTGCATGATCCCCATACTAGTGTGCACAATATGCTCCCCATGAATGTAAATGCTATTGTTGTGCCACATACTTGCACTAATTTGTGTCCCCATCGTGCTATACATGACAACTATTCTTTCATGATAGTTGACATATTTCTCTATCGTGCCTCAAATTTATTTGAGCGATGCCTATCTTGTGCTAACTTTAACGTGCACATACACATCATGATGGATGATGTGTACATTTACCACGCGCACAATTTCTTTGGTTTGTGTGCCTTTTGTGTAGGTCCCCATACTTACTCGTCAACCTCGCAAGAGCACGAGTTGACGAAACGAGCTCTAGAGAGCAATGACGACTTGGGATTCCGTGGATTATCCTTCCAACCGCTCCCTTCGCGCAAAGACTTCGCGCATTTCTTCTACATGGCCCTCACATGGTTATGGGTTATTGTCCAATATATCTCTTATGCCCCTCTTGCCATGTTCACTTTGCATGATATGCTCATGTATATGCCTTTGCCATGCATTTGGGACCCATGCTTTGCATTACACATGATGATTAATTCTCATACTTGTATGTGTATTCACAAGCTTGCTGGAGACATTGTCTGTTATTGCCATGATTGCTTTGTGCCCAATGCTTATGATGATACCTTGTTCATGCTATGTACTCGTACTTGTGATATGTCATGTGCATTGCCTATGCCTAATATTTGCTCACATGACTGTCATGATTTCCTCTGGTGTGTTGCATCTTTGCGCCGCTAGTTTGCACGACATGATTTCTTTGATTGACTATGTTGCATCACCAATGATTCATACTTTCTCATTTCATGTGGTTGATGACAACCATTGTCATGCTTTGCACATGATTGATATTGCTTGTTGTCGTATGTCTCCACATGTTGCCTCTCTCATGCTATATGATTGTCCATGCATTGAGCGCAATCATGATTTTAATCTTGCCAATGAGATTGCCCCCATAGCATTCTCCCATTTATTTGGAGATTTTGACATATTTCTTGTGAAGCATGCTTGTCTTACCTCTTTGCACCATATGCCTAGTGCCATGAATATAGCCATTGTTGCATCATATTATTCATGCACTTTTGCTTCTGATGGTTATGTGCAAGATAAGAGAACCATCATGATGGATGATGTGTTTATCTACCATGCGCATACGTTCTTTGTTTTGTTGTGCACATGTGTAGGATACTTGGACTTCGTGTCGACTTCACTTCACGTGAGTTGGCCATCCGAGCTCTTGAGAGCGAGCCACCTTCTACCACGACGCTTCTACATCGCACTTGCTTGTACTTCGGCATTGTGAAGAATCCACAAGGACATGCTTTGAACGTGATATCCTTCTCTTTCGAGAACCCAAAAACCATGAGCATGAATATTGTGGATCATACTACATGTGTTGCTCGCACCATGAGACTTATTTGTCATCTAGGACCCCTTGATCGTGCACATGTTAGTGATATTGCTTTCATTCATGATAGCCACATTGCCATGCCTCATGTTATATATGCCTTGTGTGTTGCATCCAATTCTTGGATTACTTGTCCCTATCATATGCTTGGTTGCAACAATGTCATCTTTACACATATGCCATGTCCCATTGCTTTTCACATGATTGACTTGATTGCCTCACACATGTTGAACAATTGCTATTTCTATTGTGTTGAGTGCCACACTATTTTCACTACACCCTATGCACGTTATGCTTGGATTGTCTTACACTTGACCTGTCAGGGACGCATCTCCTTCGTCAAGACATGGAGATCCTTTGCGGTGAAAGCTGATCCGTCTTCTTTGGTATTTGGATACCCATTAAAGGCTTCTTCCGGATCAAAGTCCGGAACCCACGCCTTCGCTCTGGTAAGCGCCACGAGGGAACCGGCTCGAGCGGCAAACTTCTTAACTTCCTCCAAATGCACCGGCAAGACAGACAGCTTTTGCAATGTGCCTTGGATGGTAGTAGGGGCCGGTTTATTGAATGATGTTGCACTTATGATCCTTTGAGCGCCGGAATACAGCTGCTCGACCAAGTATAACATGCCTTGAGTTTTTTCCGTAAGTCATCCCCAAGATGGGTGACACGGCGCCCTGCATATGATTATCACAATTAAACTGGTACGGATAGAAGATTGCAAGGATGAAATCAGGAATACAGATTAAATACTTACCGAAGATTGCAGAAATCATCAACTATATTTGCCACTTTAAACCGGATAACTCTTCAATCACCGGATTAAGAGCTTCCTCAGCGTCCTTAGCCCTTTTCTCCAGATCTTTTTTCTGAACTTCAAAGGCGGCCTGTTCTTCTTCAAAGAATTTCTTCAGCTGTCCAGCGGTCTTTAAACTTAGCTTCAAGTCTTTCTTGGCCTTAGAAGCAGCAGCCTCCGTTTCAGCAAGTCTGCTCCGGAGTTCACTGATTTCTTCATCCCTCCGGTTTAAATCAGCCTGCAAGGAAGATCAAGTGGTAAGCGGAAGTAATTTAAAGACAAAGTCTCAAGCACACAAACAAGTTGTCTACTTGACACTTGGGGGCTAATGGGCAGTTGAAGCAATAATCAGGAGTAATTCAAAGACAAAGTCTCAAGCACACAAACAAGTTGTCTACTTGACACTTGGGGACTAATGGATAATTGAAGTATTGAGGGAAAAGTCAAAGTCCCAGGCACATAAACCGAGTTATGCCCCTGGCACTTGGGGGCTAATGTAAGATTGTTTGATTCGTCAGGAAGTACCGGTTCACCTTCTAAACATAGCTAAACCGGAACTTGGGGGCTGATATGGTATAGACAGAAAGGCATTTGCAAGGGATTACCTCATACTTGTCCTTCATCATGTTAATCAAGCCTGCTTCATAATCTCGACCAGTGTGGAGCCGGTTCAAGTACCCGGAATAGAGTTCCTGGGCACTCATGTCAGCAAAGCTGGACAATTCAGTACTCCATTTACCCTTTTCTTTGTGCAGCTTCTCCGTTTTAGTCGTATGTTTGGCTAAGACAGTGGGCTCAGCAGGAGCGGTATAAGCTGTGTGAGTTATTTCCACCTCCGGAGAAGTAGTTGTTGGGGGTGGGGTTGCAGTGCGAACCGGACTGGGAGGAGCCGGATTGGTCTGAGGAGAATTGTCCCGGGCAAGACTTGCCGGTTCACGAACATCTTCAGTATTGGGATTCTTAGGCATAGTAGTGTGATCGGCAGGAGCATGATCTTCAAGTGGAATTGTAGGTTCGCCTTCCGGAGGGATAGCTGAGTCCGGATCAGCCGCCGGATCATCAACGGCAGTCTCAGCAGTTGGTTGGTTGATTTTTGGTTTTTTGCTAGGCTTTGGCTTGCTGAAAGAAGTTGGAAAAACAAGTTAGGGCAATAAGACAAAGTGCAATCATAAACCGGATAAATTTAAAGACTTACCCTGGGACAGTTTTCAGGGGTGGAAGCTGTGTGGCAGTTGATTCACCGGAAGAAGATAACGGAGTCTCCTGATAATCAGGGTCAGACGGTTTAAGAGGTTTGCGTATCAGCCCGGCCTTGGGATGAAGAAGGGTTGGAGAGAGTATAACCTCAGAGCGGCGCTTCCGGGCCGGAGTAAGAGATATTCCGGATGATTCCACAGCATGGCCGCTGTGGCGAGTGGTCCGGCGAAGAGCTTCATGTTGCTGTTTCTTCAAAAGATAATTAGGATCCAATTGAGCATATGGGTGAGAAAACTGATATTTTCGGACTGTCCAACGACTTTTTTGTGGAAGTGGTTCTGAATCGGAAGAAAGGATAGTTACCTCAACTTCGGCCGGTTTATCTCCTTCAGCCAACTCCTGTAAAAAGTTATCATTAGATACAGATATGGATAAAAAGTGAGCAAGTTAAAGCCGGATCAATTCATGCCTCAGAGTCCGGATCATCGTCCTCAGCGTGAGAACTGGAGCCACCGACTGCTTTCCTCTTCTTGGAGGCAAAGGTTTTCCGGCGTGGTACTTTTTCGGCCTTTTCTTGAGGTTTCCTTTTCCAAAAAGGATCATTGGCCTGTTCAAAAAGGTAAAAGATAAATTGAAAGAACCATTTAAAGGAATAGATTACAAGCATAAGAAAGAAAGTAAGACATACCGCAGGCAGCTTATTTTTCTTGTAGTATGGAGCCAGTCCGGTTTGGCTACATTCTTCTAAAGTAATGTTAAGCATTTTCTTGGCGGACTCAGTGACTTCTGACTCAGAAAGTTTCTCCTTAGTAAAACGTTGAGGGTCATCCGGTTTACCAGAGTATTGACACATCAAGCTTGTGCGCCGGCTCAGAGGAAGGATACTCCAAGAGAGCCAGCAGCGCATAAAATCCACACCGGTTAAACCATTAGCCATAAAGGCCTTTAACTTGGAAAGTTGAGAGGCAAACCGAGGCCGCTCTGAGGAGCTGAGGCGCTGCGGCAGAGGGTGATCCTCCGGAAGACGTTGCTCGCGGTAACCCGGCAATGGGTTTTCCCCCGCAGGTGAAGTATCAATACAGTAAAACCAAGATTTATTCCAGTCCTTGGGATGTGTGTGGAGAGCGGCATGAGGAAAGACTGCATCTTTCCTCTTCTGAATATTGACCCCGCCTAGTTCTTGATGCGGTCCACTAGTAAATTCAGTCCGCCGGTTTAGGTGGAAGAAATCTCGGAACAGATCAACTGACGGTTCTTCTTGCAAATACACCTCAGAAAAAACTTGGAAATCACAGATGTTGGAAATAGAGTTGGGACCTATATCCTGAGGATGAAGCTGGAAGGCAGCAAGTACATCCTGGAAAAACTTCGAACCGGGAGGAGTAAAGCCCCGAGCAATATGGTCAAATAAGACAATAACCTCCCCCTCTTTGGGAGTAGGAGGACATTCATCTCCAGGAGCCCGCCACTTTAAAACGAATTGAGGACCTAGAGTGCCAATTGACATAGCTGCGGCCAAATCTTCTTCCGTAACAGTGGAAGGAACCCAATTGCAGGACACAAATTTTTTGGCCATGGCAGCAGAAGAGAAAGTGCTGAAAGGATAAAATATAAAACCGGTTTATTCGAGTACAGCGGTATAAACCGGAAGATATATGCAAAGATTACGCAACGGTTTAAGTAAGGGACTAATGATACGGATAACCCGGCAGTAACAAGGAGCTATGTTACTACCGGTTCATGACAGCAATAGAGAAAGAGCTAAACCATCGCGTTTGTCTTTAAAAATTTTATGGAGCATGTACATGACAGTTTAAACCGAAGTATACTTCACGGATCTATAAAAGGAGAAGAAACAGGTTTTTACAGACAGCTAAGGCGGAACAGATCTGAGCGCGCATGAAAAAGAAAAAGAAATACAAGGACACACGGGAAGAACTACAAGGGTTTTATATAGAGCGGATAATCTACAGGTTAAGATCTGAAGCATGTATCGGCGGAACCAAAGCAAGTCTAAAAAGCAAGGATCAAAGGTTGAAATTTCGGTGAAACTTGGCATCTATGATGAACAGATGAAACTACCGCTGAAGCTTAATGGCGGAGATGAGAAGAAGAACCCTAGAGGTCACGGATCTATAGTGAGGAAGAAGATAAAGTACCTGAGAAGTGGCGGCGGAGTCTTTTCTGGTCAAGCTCAGGTCGATGCAGCGGCCGGCGAAGATGTAGATTCAGTGGTCGACGGCGGCGGTTTGAGCTCGGGCGGCAATGTAGTCTTGAGCTCGGGCGACGGAGGAGGAAGAAGGAGCGGAAGAAGATAATGAATGAGGACAGCGGTATTTATAGAAGAGAGGCAGATCCGAAGCGACAAGTGCGGGATTCGAGGAGGCAAAGGATTGGATAAAGATCCTCTGTCGCCTCGATTTTCGGAACAACCCTTAAACAAAGCCGATTGACAGCTCACGGCGTTAAATGCGGAAGTGATGTCACAGTCAGATTAAGTGATTTTCGAGGATGACGTCAGGGCCGGTTTACAAAAATGAGAGGACACAAGAAGGAAAAATGCAAGACAGGGGAGATTGATGTGAACAAGTTCAAATCATTCTGGGGCCTAATGTCAGGGATATTACTAGCAGGTATGAACCGGCTAGTACAAACCGGATTATAGTAAATATGTGTGATTGTAATATTTAGTAGAGGCTACGGCCCATGAGAACTTAGGCCCATGTATAGAGTTATGGTTTGTATACCGCCCGATGATGTAGCTTGAGAGATAAGGAAGAAAAGAGCAGAGACCGAGGCGGACACGAGTATGAGCCGGCCTCGGGACTCTGTAAACCGGACCAGGCGTCACCTCTATATAAAGGGACGATCCGGCGACGGTTCAGGGACAAGCAAGAAACAACCCGTCGAGGCAGGCAAGCAAACTGCTCCCTGTTCATCGACGCCCAAGCAATACCAAACCAAACTAGACGTAGGCTTTTACCTTCATCGAAGGGGCCGAACTAGTATAAACCCTCTGTGTCCTTTGTGTGCTTTTAACCCCTTCAAGCTAACCTGTGCGATGGTTCCATCATCAAGTCCGTTAAACCAGACATCTGCCGTGTTATTTCCACGACATGACCCATGTGTTTAGACACTTCATTTTACTTGGTGTTGTGAATGATTCTTACGCCTACCATAGACCTTTCATTGAGCACTTTATGCATGCTTGCTATGACCATGAGGTAGATGCTTATTCTCTTGTCACACATACTTGCATCACTACCTCCCAATTGCATAATTGGACCCAAGATATATTTTCTTGTGCTCAATTGATGTGCTTACATGCCATGCCACAACCCTTTGTCACACCCTATGCTATTCTTGATGACAACACTTGTTGGGTGAATCACCTCTTGAATGCTTGGTTTTGCACTAACGCTAACCACATTTGTTTTTACAAGTGTTTGTTGTCCTTGCTCCTTTTGAAGGAATCACTAGACGGTGCGACATTGGAGAGTGCCCATTTCGAGCTTCAAGATGACGAGTACATGGTGATCGTCCACTCCTACACGGCGGCGCCATCTCTTTCCCATGGTGATTTGGTTTTCTATCCGAGGTCAGATCTTTCCCAAGAGGGAGGGGATGATGCGGAGCATCCTACGGACATCACCATGCCAAGAGTCCATTTGGCAAGTGACACGTGCGACATCTACTACACATACACTAAGGTGAATCATCTCCTTTACACGTGCTCACATGACCTCTTCGAGGATGGTATACTACTTGACACTTCTTCCTTGTGCATCCATAGGTATTGCTGGAGCTTCACCATTGACGAGGAGTGCAAGCACAAGAGCACACCTACATCAGCCCCGACGGAGGCATGGAAGAGAAGACGGCAGAAAGGAGAAGAAGAAGACGGAGTGGATGCTGGTGCCAGGCCAGACGTCCGGACCACCGTCCGGATCATCCGGGCCCAGTCGGATCATCCAAGCCGTCCCCTGGATCATCCGGGTAACTGCACCGAGGACACCCGAAGCTTCACCATGAAGCCGGATCATCCAGACCTACTCCCAGATCATCCGGGCCGCCATCGCCCGGATCATCCAGCCCCCCACCCGGATCATCCGGCCCTGCCTGCGTGCAATGTATCGGGTCGAGGCCCATGTACCTGTTTCGCCCCTCACTTACCCCTTCATGGCCCTAGATTATATATACTCCTCCACCTCCACCATTTTAGGGTTAGCAAATGTTATAGCTCATTTTAGACTAGAGCTTTGCTCATCCATTACGGATCTACTCCACAAGAGAGACCGCGACCCCTCTACGGAGAAGATCCACCTTGGATTCAAGACCCCTCATGGGAAGATCCTTTGCGGATTCAAGACCTCCTCTTGGAGATGAACTCTACCTTGTATCTTTCCCTTTGTTGTTCATGTACCTTGTGATCTTGTGTGTTTGATTGTCTAGTGAATGTGTGATTGGACTTGTTCTTGAGTGTTTTCCCTCGTGATCCCCATTGTGTTCTTTGTGTTCTTCGTGGGATCCTCTCCATTTCGTGAAAGATCGGCCTAGAACGGGTTGACCCCGCATCATAATCTTCCAATAGGTGCATGGTATGAGGTTTGGGGTTCAACATCTAGGGAAGAGGTTTCATTGGCGCTGTTCCAATTGGGAGTTGCATCTTAAAGGATCCTTGGCTATGCCGATCCGGGGATTGCAAGGCCCTTTGAAACACATGCCATGGGGCATTCAGCACGAACATGTGGGACAAAATCTTTGTTATGTATTTGTTCCATCTGTACCTTGTTGTTTTTATTCAATCATTTTGTTCTCCCAAGTGGCTTCTCGGCAAGTTGTTGTACCATTAAGCTATGGAATTTATTCGTTCAATTTTGTTCAGATGTTCATTGTGAAGACTATATGCTGCAAATATCTAGCCGTTGATTCAGCTTATCTATTATTTGCTTCAATGGCTAACGGTTGTCATCATCTTCAGGATGGCACCTAAGAAAGTTCCCAACCCAAACCAAGAGGGTGAAGAAGAGCGTCGTCCTTCCCCTCCTCCTCCGTATGAGGCATGGAGAGCGATTATGCACGCAACCAATCAAAACACCCAGATGCACATGAAAATGATGCAGAGTTTCCAAGACAATCAAGCAAATCAAGGCAATCAAGGGAACCAAGGCCAAGGAAATCTGTTCAATCAACCTCACTTTGTGACTCTGAACCAATTCCTGGCAAATCAGCCAAGTCTTTCAGTTACTGTGTGGACCCGCTAGATGCTGAAGATTGGATCACACACATCAAAAAGCATTTCGAGTGCAGTAACTTCAGACCTAAGGATTATGTCAACCAACTCAAAGATCAAGCTCAGATTGGTGGCAACAGTACAAAGACTCCAAAGGTGGTCATGAGATCTCGTGGACTGATTTCTGTAGAGATTTCCATTCTCATCACATTCCAACAAGTGTCATTGAAGGCATGCGTGAGCAATTCCGCAACCTGAAGCAAGGCACCATGTCCGTCTATCAATACAATGTCAAGTTCGAGAATCTTACCCGTTATGCGAAGCAAGACATCCCCGATGCCAAGAGCAAAATCTACAAGTTCCGAGGTGGTCTGAAAGATGAAATCCAACTTGCACTTACTTTGTTCGAGCCAGATGGTTTTGACCAATTCTACAACATGGCTCTCAAGCAAGAGGCAGCTCAGCTCAATTGTGAAGCTTCCAAAAAGAGGATAAGAGATGTTGTTCACTCCTCCTCTTCCTCTCAAGTGGTTGCCAAGCAACAGAAGTTCTGGCAACCGCATCCTCAAGTGCTCCGTCCTCCAAGCAACAACAAGCAACCAGGTGGTCGTGGATTCTCCCACCCACCCAACCCAAGCAACCAGTCCAAGTCTTAGTTCTAAGCTCCAAGACCAAGCGGTCCTTATCATCGACCACGCTTAGAGGTTACATGCAACAAGTGTGGTCAGAAGGGTCACTATGCAAACAAGTGTACTCAAAGGCGCCTTCAGCCTCCTCCACCTATCAGTAATGCTATTGTCAAGCACAAT
Organism: Secale cereale; assembly: GCA_902687465.1. Taxonomy (NCBI): domain Eukaryota; kingdom Viridiplantae; phylum Streptophyta; class Magnoliopsida; order Poales; family Poaceae; genus Secale; species Secale cereale. The sequence continues at coordinate 419,469,964 of LR738715.1, forward strand.
CCCAAGGCTGCAAGAGTGAACCTGATGAATGCAGCTCAAGCAGAGGATTCTTCTGATGTGATAATTGGTAATCTTCTAGTTAACTCAATTCCTGCAAAAGTCTTGTTTGATTCGGGTGCATCGGTTTCTTTCATTTCAAGACCATTTGTTTCTAAGCATGACTTGGTTACGGAGAGCATACCTAGGACTTTAAAGATTATTTCTCCGGGATTTCAAATGACTTCCAAGTCAGTTGCTCCGGATATATCTATTCATATGGGTGACTACAGTTTTCTGGTTTCTCCGGTTGTTCTTGGTAACTCGGACATTGATCTTATTATTGGAATGGATTGGCTCTCTGAGCATGATGCAAATATTGATTGTGCAAACAAGGAGGTCAAGCTAACTCATCCTTGCGAAGAAGTGATTATCTTCGCAGCTCGAGATAACACAATTAGGCTATTCTCTCTCAATGAAAAGGGCGAGATTAATGCCGTTTCTCAGATTTCGGTGGTTTGTGAATATGAGGATGTATTACCTGAAGAGCTTCCAGGCATGCCTTCCAACCGTCCAGTTGAATTCATCATTGAACTTGAACCTGGTACCGAGCCAGCCTGTCGACGTCCGTACAAGCTTTCTCCTGATGAGTTGAAGGAGCTGAAGAAACAACTTGATGAGCAAGAACGAATGGGTCTAATCAGACCAAGTACTTCTCCTTGGGGCTGTGGTGTTCTTTTTATCAAGAAAAAGGATGGCATGGAACGTCTTTGCGTTGATTACCGGCCATTGAACAAGAAGACAATAAAGAATAATTACCCGCTCCCCAATATCAATGAATTGTTCGAGCAACTCAAAGGAGCCAAGGATTTCTCGAAACTTGATCTCTGGATGGGTTACCATCAGATTCGTATCCGTGAAGAGGATATTCCCAAGACCGCATTCAGAACGAGTTATGGCTCCTATGAATACACGGTCATGTATTTCGGGCTTGCAAATGCTCCACTCACCTTCTCTCGGATGATGCACTTCATATTCAACCCCTACACCAATGAATTTGTTCTCGTCCAAGAATGAAAAAGACCATGCCAAGCACCTCCGTTTGGTCCTTGACAGGCTCCGTGAGCGCCGTTTCTATGCGAAGTTCTCCAAATGTGAATTCTGGCTTGATAAAGTCCTCTATCTTGGCCATACTATCTCTGTCGAGGGCATTTCTGTTAACCCCGAGAAGGTTGAAGCTATTGTCAACTGGGAACCTCCTCAGAATGTCAAACAACTCCGAAGTTTCCTCGGTCTCACAAGCTATTGCAGAAGGTTCGTTGAGAACTTCTCCAAGATTGCCAAGCCTCTTTCCAACCTGTTGCAGAAGAATGTCAAGTACTCATGGACTCCTGATTGTGATGTGGCATTCAAGACACTCAAAGGGAAGCTCATATCTGCTCCGGTTCTTACTTTTCCGGATGAGTCCAAGCCTTATGAAGTCTTTTGTGATGCTTCATTGCAAGGTCTCGGTGGTGTTCTCATGCAAGACAAGAAGATCATTGCATACACTTCACGTCAGCTTAAACAAAGTGAGAAGAATTATCCCACATATGATCTTGAGCTAGCAGTAGTTGTTCATGTCTTGATCACGTGGAGACACCTTCTGTTGGGCAGAAAAGTGGACATCTTCACCAATCGCAAGAGCCTCAAGTACATCTTCACACAGCCAAACCTTAACTTCCGCCAGACTCGTTGGGTTGAAATGATTCAAGAGTACGATCCAAGAATTGAGTATACTCCTGGCAAGGCCAATGTCAATGCAGATGCCTTGAGCAGAAAGGCTCATTGCAACAGTCTCCTCCTCAAACCGTTCTAACCTGAACTTTGTGAATCATTTAGGAAGCTCAATCTCCAAGTTGTTCCGCAAGGATTTCTTGCCAATCTTCAAGTTGCTCCTACCTTGGAAGATCAAATCCGTGAGGCCCAACTCAGTGATGCTATGGTGCAGAAAGTGAAACATGGTATTGCTAAGGGTACTCCCAAGTACAAGTGATATCACATTGATGACAAAGACACTTTGTTGCTGATAACCCACAAGTGTAGGGGGTCGTTTGTAGCCTTTTTCGATAAGTAAGAGTGTCAAACCCAACGAGGAGCTACAGGTAGAACAAATATTACCTCAAGTTCTATCGACCATCAATACAACTCTTTGCACACTTAACATTTTCTTTATCTAAAACAAGAATAAAATTAGAAGTATTTTACGAAAATAAAACTAGGGGTACTTTACAAGAAAGTAAACTTAGTAGGGTAGTTGCAAGCTTTTTGTAACACAAGAGAAAGAGTTGTCACTAGGAAATCTATAGCTAGACCGGTAATCATTATTGCAATTTTATATGAGGGAGAAGCATAAGCTAACATACTTTCTCTTCTTAGATCATATGCACTATGATTGGACCCCTAGCAAGCATCCGAAACTACTAAAGATCACTAAGGTAAACCCAACCATAGCCTCAAGTATCAAGTCCTCTTTATCACATACGCAGCAACCCACTTATCCGTGTTCAGGTTTCTATCACTCCAGCAACCAACAATAAGCGAATCATGAACATATTGCAACACCCTACAATGTCGATCCCTCACGTTTGCGCGAGACAGAGGGCACCGTAGGACAGTACCATAATGAAATATACAACTCATACAAACCACGATCATGATTATGCCATATGACAAAACAGATCTACTCAAACATCATAGGATACCCACATATCATTGGATAATAATATATAGTGTTGAGAACCTTGTTTAAGTAGAGAATTACACATGAATAGAGAAGTTACACCGCTGCATAGAGGGGAAGAAAGTTGGTGTTGATGGTAGCAACATTGTTGATGTAGATAGCCGTCATGATCCTAGCCTAGTGGCACTGTGGCGCCACCAGGAGAGAGGGGGAGAGAGCCCCCCTCCTCCTTCTTCTTCCTTGGCCTCCTCCCTAGATGGGAGGAGGGATCTCCCTCTGTTACATGGCCTCCATGGAGGTAGAGGGGAGAGAGCCCCTCCGAGATTGGATATCCCCTCTGTCCACTTCTATTTCGCGTCCCCGAGATCTGGCCGAAAACCGTTTCTCATATTCCGGCTGATGCGTAACTCTGATTGCGCTGAGATTTTAACACGGTTTTTCTTCGGACATAAGCTTACTCACACCCGAGAGAGAGCACCAACTGACTTACGAGGAGGGCACAACCCACCACCACGCGCCTGGGCTGCCTGGCGCACCCAGGTGTCTTGTGGTGGTTGTGGGCCCCCATTTGCATTGGTTCCAACTCCCGACAATCACACATATTACAAAATAATTCTCTGTAATTTTTTATTGCATTTGGACTTCGTTTGATATGGATATTCTATGAAACAAAAAAAAAACATGCAACAAATAGGAACTAGCAATGGGCACTGGATCAATATGTTAGACCAAATAAATCATATAAAATGTTGCCAAAAGTATATGAAAGTTGTATAATATTGGCATGAAACAATCAAAAATTATAAATATGACGGATACATATCAGCATCCCCAAGCTTAATTCCTACTTGTCCTCGACATGGCAAATGATAAAAAAGATAAATTTTGATGTGCAATGCTACCTAGCATAATCTTGATCATATATCTAATCATGGCACGAATATTAAGACATGAGTGATTCAAAGCAATAGTCTATAATTTGACATAAAGATATTAATACTAAGGCATCCCAACAAACAATCATGTATTTCAAAATATCAAAGCTAAAGAACGTTATCGCTACAAAATCATATTGCCTTCTTAACACAAAGTATAAATCATGTAATACCCCAGTGTCAGTCAAGCAATTGGTTCATACTTTTTAACGTGCTTCAGGAATTTCAACCCTCACGCAATACATGAGCGCAAGCCATGGATATAGCACTGGTACATCCATTTTGCATCATGCTTTTATGTTGATATTTATTGCACTATGGGCTGTTATTACACGTTATGTCACAATACTTATGCCTTTTCTCTCTTATTTTACAAGGTTTACATGAAGAGGGAGAATGCCGGCAGCTGGAATTCTGGGATGGAAAAGGATCCAACATTGGAAACCTATTCTGCACAAGTCAAAAAGCTCTGAAACTCCATGGGACACCGTTTCAGAAAATATAAAAAATATCTGGTGAAAGAGATTCACAAGGGGGGCCACCACCTGTCCACGAGGGTGGGGGCGCCCCCCCCCTCTGGGCGCGCCCCCTGCCTCGTGGGCCACACGATGACCCCCCAATGCCCATATTCTCCTATATGAGGGGTTTTGACATGGAAAACATCACAAGGAGGCTTTTGGGACCAGACGCCGTCGTCTCGAGGCGGAACCAATCTAGGGCTCCGCCAGAGCTGTTCTGCCGGGGATACTTTCCTCCGGGAGGGGGAAATCGTCGCCGCCGTCATCACCAACAACTCTCCCATCTTGGGGAGGGTTATCTTTATCAACATCTTCACCAGCACCATCTCCTCTCAAACCCTAGTTCATCTCTTGTATCCAATCTTTGTACCCAAACCTCAGATTGGTACCTGTGGGTTGCTAGTAGTGTTGATTACTCCTTGTAGTTGATGCTAGTTGGTTTATTTGGTGGAAGATCATCTGTTCAGATCCATTATGTTAATTAATACCCCTCTGATCATGAACAATATTATGTCTTGTGAGTAGTTACTTTTGTTCCTAAGGACATGGGAGAAGTCTTGCTATAAGTAGTCATGTGAATTTTGTATTCGTTTGATATTTTGAAGAGATGTATGTCTCTCCTCTAGTGGTGTCATGTGAACGTCGACTACATGAAACTTCACCATTGTTTGGGCCTAGAGGAAGGCATTGGGAAGTAATAAGTAGATGATGGGTTGCAAGAGTGACAGAAGCTTAAACCCTAGTTTATGTGTTGCTTCGTAAGGGGCTGATTTGGATCCACACGTTTCATGCTATGGTTAGGTTTACCTTAATACTTCTTTTGTAGTTGCGGACGCTTGCAATAGAGGTTAATCATAAGTGGGAGGATTGTCGAAGTAAGGACAGCACCCAAGCACCGGTCCACCCACATACCAAATTATCAAAGTACCGAACGCGAATCAGATGATCGTGATGAAAACTAGCTTGACGATAATTCCCATGTGTCCTCGGGAGCGCTTTCCTTCATATAAGAGTTTCTCCAGGCTTGTCCTTTGCTACAAAAAGGATTGTGCCATCCTGCTGCACCTTATTTAATTTTACTTTTTGTCACTTGCTACCAATTACCTTATCACAAAACTATCTGTTACCTATAATTTCAGTGCTTGCAGAAAATACCTTACTGAAAATTGCCTATCATTTCCTTCTGCTCCTCGTTGTGTTCGACACTCTTACTTATTGAAAGGACTACAATAGATCCCCTACACTTGTGGGTCATCAAGACTCTTTTCTGGAGCCGTCGCCGGGGAGTGAGGCGCTCTTGGTAAGGAAAAATTTATATAGTGTGCTGATATTTACTGTTACTTGTTACTATGGCTCATCATCCTTTGAGGGGCTTGTTCGGGGTATCTTCACCCCGACCAGAAGAGCAAAGAGTTTCTCCTCAACCTACTGAAAATGTTTGCTTTGAAATTCCTTCAGGTATGATAGAGAAACTGCTAGATAATCCTTTTACAGGAGACGGAACACTGCATCCCGATTTACACCTAATCTATGTGGATGAAGTTTGTGGATTATTTAAGCTTGCAGGTATGCCCGAGGATGTTATCAAGAAGAAGGTCTTCCCTTTATCTTTGAAGGGAGATGCATTGACATGGTTTAGGCTATGCAATGATATTGGATCATGGAACTATAATCGACTGAAGTTGGAATTTCATCAGAAGTTCTACCCTATGCATCAGGTTCATCGTGATCATAATTATATATATAATTTTTGGCCTCACGAAGGATAAAGCATCACTCAAGCCTGGGGGAGGCTTAAGTCAATGTTATATTCATGCCCCAATCATGAGCGCTCAGGAAAAATGATCATTCAAAATTTTTATGCTCGGCTTTCTCTCAATAATCACACCATGCTCGATAATTCTTGTGCTGGTTCTTTTATGATGAAGACTATTGAATTCAAATAGGATTTATTGGAAAGAATTAAACGCAACTCTGAAGATTGGGATCTCGACGAAGGTAAGGAGTCACGTATGACCCCTGAGTTTGATTGTGTTAAAGCTTTTATGGATACCGATGTTTTCCGTGAGTTTAGCACTAAATATGGGCTTGACTCTTATATAGTAGCTTCTTTCTGTGAATCATTTGCTAATCATGTTGATCTTCCCAAGGAGAAGTGGTTTAAATACCATCCTCCCATTGAAGTGAAAGTAGTTGAACCTGTTAAAGTTGAAGAAAAGACTCACTTATAATGTTGACCCTATTGTTCCTACTGCTTATATTGAGAAACCACCTTTCCATGTTAGAATAAAGGATCATGCTAAAGCTTCAACCGTGGTTCGTAAGAGCAGTACTACAACACCTACACCCTCTGAGCAAATTAAAGTTGAACCTAGTGTTGCTATGGTTAAAAGATCTCTTGGTAGAAAATTTAGATGGACATGTTATTTACCTCCAACAGGAAGCTGCTAGAATAGCCAAACCTGATGCTTGGAATAAACATAGACCTGTTGTAGGCTTGCCTGTTATTTCCATTAAAATAGGAGATCATTGCTATCAGGTTTATGTGACGTAGGTGCTAGTGCAAGTATAATCCCTCATTCCTTATATAAAGAAATTATGCATGATATTGCACCTGTTGAGTTAGAAGGGATTGATGTTACTATTAAGCTTGCTAATAGAGACACTATTTCACAAGTTGGGATTGTTAGAGATGTTGAAGTTTTGTGTGGGAAGGTTAAATACCCCGTTGATTTTCTTGTTCTTAGTTCCCCACAAGATGATTTTTGTCCCATTATATTTGGTAGTCCCTTCTTAAATACTGTTAATGCTAAGATAGACTGTGTAAAAGCTATTGTTACTTTTGGTTTAGGGGATATGTCTCATCATTTTAACTTTGCTAAATTTCGTAGACAACCCCATGATAAAGAATTACCTAGTAAGGATGAAATTATTGGTCTTGCTTCTATTGCCGTGCCTCCTAATGGTCCTTTAGAACAATATCTGCTAGACCATGAAAATGATATGTATATGAATGAGAGGAGGGAAATAGATGAAATAATCTTTAAGCAGGGACCCGTATTGAAAAACAACTTGCCTGTTTAAATCCTAGGGGATCCTCCTCCACCCAAGGGTGATCCCGTGTTTGAACTTAAACCATTACCTGATAATCTTTAGTATGTTTATCTTGATGAAAAGAAGATATATCATGTTATTATTAGTGCTAACCTTTCAGAGCAGGAAGAAGAAAATTATTGAAAACTCTGAAGAAGCATCGTGCTGCTATTGGATATACTCTGGATGATCTTAAGAGCATTAGTCCCACTTTATGCCAACACAAGATAAAATTGGAAGAGGACGCTAAACCGATTATTGATCATCAACGACGGTTAAATACTAAGATGAAAGAAGTGGTAAGGAAGGAAATACTAAAGCTTCTAGAGGCAGGTAGTATCTATCCAGTTGCTGATAGCCAGTGGGTAAGTCCTGTCCATTGTGTCCCTAAGAAGGGAGGTATGACTGTTGTTCCTAATGATAAAGATGAATTGACCCCACAAAGGATTGCTACAGGTTATAGGATGGTAATTGATTTCCTCAAATTAAATAATGCTACTAAGAAAGATCATTACCTTTGCCTTTTATTGATCAAATGCTAGAAAGGTTATCCAAACATACTCATTTTCTTTCTAGATGGATATTCTGGTTTCTCTCAAATACCTGTGTCAATAGGGGATCCAGAAAAGACCACTTTTACTTCTGCTTTCGGTACCTTTGCTTATAGACATATGCCTTTTGGTTTATGTAATGCACCTGATACCTTTCAAAGATGCATGATGGCTATATTCTCTCACTTCTGTGAAAAGATTGTTGAGGTTTTCATGGATGATTTCTCCGTTTACGGAACTTCTTTTGATGATTACTTGAGCAACCTTGATCGAGTTTTGCAGAGATGTGAAGACACTAATGTTGTCTCGAATTGGGAGAAGTGCCACTTTATGGTTAATGAAGGCATTGTCTTGGGACATAAAATTTTTGAAAGAGGTATTGAGGTTGACAAGGCTAAGGTGGATGCTATTGAAAAGATGCCGTGTCCCAAGGACATCAAAGGTATACGAAGTTTCCTTGGTCATGTCGGGTTTTATAGGAGGTTCATTAAGGACTTCTCCAAAATCTCCATGCCTCTAACTAATCTCTTACAAAAAGATGTTCCTTTTGTCTTTGATGATGATTGTCTAGAAGCATTTGAAATACTTAAGAAAGCATTGATCTATGCACCCATTGTCCAGCCTTCTGACTGGAATTTACCCTTTGAGATTATGTGTGATGCTATTGATTATGTTGTAGGTGTTGTTCTAGGACAAAGATTTGATAAGAAATTGAATGTTATCCGATATGCTAGTAAAACTCTAGATAGTGCCCAGAGAAATTGTGCTACTACTGAGAAGGAATTTTTAGCAGTTGTATTTGCTTGTGATAAGTTTAGACCTTATGTTGTTGATTCTAAAGTAACTATTCACACTGATCATGCTGCTATCAAATACCTTATGGAAAAGAAAGATGCTAAACCTAGACTTATTAGATGGGTTCTCTTGCTGCAAGAATTTGATTTGCATATTATTGATAGAAAGGGTGCTGAGAACACCGTTGGAGTTAACTTGTCTAGGCTAGAGAATATACTTGATGACCCACAACCTATTGATGATAGCTTTCCTGATGAACAATTAGCTGTCATAAATACTTCTCGTACTGCTCCATGGTATGTTGATTATGCTAATTACATTGTTGCTAAGTTTATTCCACCTAGCTTCACATACCAGCAAAAGAAAAAGTTCTTCTATGATTTGAGACATTACTTCTGGGATGACCCACATCTTTATAAAGAAGGAGTTGATGGTATTAATAGACGTTGTGTACCTGAGCATGAATAGGAATAGATCCTACGCAAGTGCCACTCCGAAGCTTATGGAGGACAACATGCTGGAGATAGAACTGCACATAAGGTATTGCAATCCGGTTTTTATTGGCCTACTCTCTTCAGGGATGCCCGTAAGTTTTTCTTAACTTGTGATGAATGTCAAAGAATTGGTAATATTAGTAGACGTCAAGAAATTCTTATGAATTATTCACTTTTTATTGAACCACTTGATGTCTGGGGCTTTGATTATATGGGACCGTTTCCTTCCTCTAATGGGTACACCCATATTTTAGTTGATGTTGATTACGTTACTAAGTGGGTAGAAACTATTCCAACTAGTATTGCTGATCACAACACCTCTATTAAGATGCTTAAAGAAGTTATTTTCCCGATGTTTGGAGTCCCTAGATACTTAATGACTGATGGTGGTTCACACTTTATTCATGGTGCTTTCCGTAAAATGCTTGCTAAGTATGATGTTAATCACAGAATTGCATCCCCTTATCACCCACAGATTAGTGGTCAGGTAGAATTAAGTAATAGAGAGATGAAATTAATTTTGCAAAAGACAGTTATTAGGTCTAGAAAGAATTGGTCCACGAAACTTGATGATGCATTATGGGCCTATAGAACTGCATACAAGACTCCTATGGGTATGTCTCCATATAAAATGGTATATGGAAAAGCATGTCACTTACCTCTCGACCTAGAACATAAGGCATATTGGGCTATTAAAGAGCTCAATTATGATTTCAAACTTGCCGATGAGAAGAGGTTATTGGACATTAGCTCTCTTGATGAATGGAGAACCCAGGCCTATGAGAATGCCAAGCTGTTTAAAGAAAAGGTTAAAAGATGGCATGACAAAAGGATACAAAAGCGTGAGTTTAATGTAGGTGATGATGTCTTGCTATACAACTCTCATTTAAGATTTTTCGCAGGAAAACTTCTCTCTAAATAGGAAGGTCCTTAAGTTATCGAGGAGGTCTACCGTTCCGGTGCCATAAAAATCAACAACTTCGAAGGCACAAATCCAAAGGTGGTGAACGGTCAAAGAATCAAACATTATATCTCAGGTAACCGTATAAATGTTGAAACCAGTGTTATTGAAACCGTAACCCTGGAGGAATACATAAGGGACACTTTCCACAACGATTCAGACTCCAAAACGGAAGAGGTATGCAATACGGTAAGTAAACCGACTCCAAAACAGTTCTAATGGTAATTTTTCACTGTTTTGGAATATTTAGAAAAATAGAAAAATAAGAGGTAGTCCAGAAGAGACACGAGCCATCCACGAGGGTGGAGGGCGTGCCCCCTTCCTCGTGGGCACCTCGTGTGCCTCCCGGACTTTGATTTCTTGTATGTTACTCCTTTTGGTTGGTAAAAATTCATTATATATTCTCCCGAAGGTTTTGACCAGGGTATCACGCAAAAATCCTCTGTTTTTGTTTCAAGCTATTTCTGTTGCAGATAAGAGCAAGATGTCTTCTTAGGAGTCAGTTGGAGAGAGTCGGGTGTCTCATCCAACACCTGGCCCAGGAGCAAACAGCGATGCTGACCACTTTGGTCCATTAACGGAGGAAGAGATGGAGGTTGACTTGAAGAGGATGGATGCCATGGAGGAAGATCAAGAAGATACTTCTTGGTTTCAAGCTGGATTCACGATGGGGGAAATACAGAGCTCAGCTATTCCAAACTCAGTCATCCCTACCAATGTCAGGTTTCTTTCTTATGAAAATATGAAAAAGAGTTTTACTTGTTCTCCCGCAGCTATGCAGCATCCTTGGGTGAAAGGAGCTTTAGCCGTCATGGGCAAGCTCCGCAAAGAAATTATGGACCTTAAGCAGCAAGTTAACAAGCTCAAGGAGGAGAATCGTATCCTGAGGGGTATCATTGCCAAGAATATCACATCACCACTTCCGAAGAAGGAGACATAATCATATGGGTATGGGCACTCACCTTGGCAACTACCAAGCTTGGGGGAGGTGCCCCAGTATCGTATCACCATCACTCCTATCTTTACCGTTTTTCTTAGTTCGATACTTTTGATAGTATTTTGATCTAGTAGAATAAAGTTAGCATGATCTAGTTGTGAGCTTTTGCTTTATGTTCTTTACCTTTGTAATCGAGTCTGTGAGCTATATAATAAAGATTAGTGTTGAGTAAAGGGCTTGATTTCCTCACTTGGGTCATGATAGAATAAAAGAAAATATAAAAAGTATCAAAGAGATCATATTGATCTTATGGGAAGTAATGACTTCACATATAAAGAGTATGATGAATACAAGTTGTTGAGAGTTGACAAACATAGTTTTGGTCATCGTTGCAATTAATAGGAAGTAATAAAGAAAGAGGGGTTTCACATACAAATATACTATCTTGGACATCTTTTATGATTGTGAGCACTCATGAAAATATGACATGCTAAAGAGTTTATGTTGGACAAGGAAGACAACATAATGGGTTATGTTGTCTTATATTTGAAATAAAGTATATTGTCATGGATCATCCAACATGTTGAGCTTGCCTTTCCCCCTCATGCTAGCCAAAACTCCTTGCACCAAGTAGAGATACTACGTGTGCTTCCATACATCCTTAAACCCAGTTTTGCAATGAGAGTCCACCATACCTACCTATGGATTGAATAAGATCCTTCAAGTAAGTTGTCATGTTTGCAAATTCTCTAAAATATGTATGATTTATTAGTGTGGAGGAAATAAGCTTTATACGATCTTGTGATATGGAAGTAATAAAAGCAACAGACTGCATAATAAAGGTCCCTATCACAAGTGGCAATATAAAGTGACGTTCTTTTGCGCTAAGGCTTTGTGCATGCAACCATAAAAGCACATGACAACCTCTGCTTCCCTCCGCGAAGGGCCTATCTATTATTCTTGCCTTATAAGAGTCAAGGTGAATATCACCTTTCCTTTTACATTTTATCCTTTGGCAAGCACATTGTGTTGGAAAGATCCTAACATATATACCCACTTGGATGTAAGTTATCATGATCTATTACTATTGACATTACACTTGAGGTAAAAGGTTGGGAGGCAATACCATAAGCCCCTATCTTTCTCTATGTCCGATTAAAACTTCATACCCATAAATATTGCGTGAGTGTGAGCAATTGTGAAAGACTATATGATAGTTGAGTGTGTGGGCTTGCTGAAAAGCTCTTATGTTGACTCTTTCCGATGTTATGATAAATTGCAATTGCTTCAATGACCGAGATCATAATTTGTTGGTTTTCAATGAAGTTTCTGATTCATACTTGACACTGTGAATGAATTGTTACTTTAACATAAGAATCATATGACAATATATATATATGTGTTGTTGTTATAAGAATGATCATGATGCCCTCATGTCCGTATTTTATTTTAATCGACACCTCTATCTCTAAACATGTCGACATATTTTTCCCTATCGGCTTTCGCTTGAGGACAAGCGAGGTCTAAGCTTGGGGGAGTTGATACGACCATTTTGCATCATGATTTTATGTTGATATTTATTGGACTATGGGCTGTTATTACACGTTATGTCACAATACTTATGCCTTTTCTCTCTTATTTTACAAGGTTTACATGAAGAGGGAGAATGCAGGCAGCTGGAATTCTGGGCTGGAAAAGGAGAAAACATTGTAAACCTATTTTGCACAACTCAAAAAGCTCCGAAACTCCACAGGACACCGTTTCAGAATATATAAAAAATATCTAACAAAAGAGATTCACCAGGGGGGCCACCACCTGTCCACGAGGGTGGGGGCGCCCCCCCTCTGGGCGCGCCCCCCTGCCTCGTGGGCCACGCAATGACCCCCTGATACCCATCTTCTCCTATATGCGGTGTTTTGACCTGGAAAAAAATCATAAGGAGGCTTTCGGGACCAGACGCCGCCGTCTCGAGGCGGAACTTTGGCGGAACCAATCTAGGGCTCCGGCAGAGCTGTTCTGCCGGGGATACTTCCCTCCGGGAGGGGGAAATCGTCACCACCAACATCACCAACAACTCTCCCATCTTTGGGAGGGTTATCTTCATCAACATCTTCACCAGCACCATCTCCTCTCAAACCTTAGTTCATCTCTTGTATCCAATCTTTGTACCCAAACCTCAGATTGGTACCTGTGGGTTGCTAGTAGTGTTGATTACTCCATGTAGTTGATGCTAGTGGGTTTATTTGGTGGAAGATCATATGTTCAGATCCATTATGCATATTAATACCCCTCTGATCATGAACAATATTATGTCTTGTGAGTAGTTACTTTTGTTCCCGAGGACATGGGAGAAGTCTTGCTATAAGTAGTCATGTGAATTTGGTATTCGTTCGATATTTTGATGAGATGTATGTTGTCTCTCCTCTAGTGGTGTCATGTGAACATCGACTACATGACACTTCACCATTGTTTGGGCCTAGAGGAAGGCATTGGGAAGTAATAAGTAGATGATGGGTTGCTAGAGTGACAGAAGCCTAAACCCTAGTTTATGCGTTGCTTCGTAAGGGGCTGATTTGGATCCACATGTTTCATGCTATGGTTAGGTTTACCTTAATACTTCTTTTGTAGTTGCGGACGCTTACAATAAAGGTTAATCATAAGTGGGAGGCTTGCCCAAGTAAGGACAGGACTCAAGCACCGGTCCACCCACATACCAAATTATCACAGTACCGAACATGAATCAGATGATCGTGATGAAAACTAGCTTGACGACAACTCCCATGAGTCCTCGGGAGCCCTTTCCTTCATATGAGAGTTTGTCCAGGCTTGTCCCTTGCTACAAAAAGGATTGAGCCATCTTGCTGCACCTTATTTACCTTTACTTTTTGTCACTTGCTACCAATTACCTTATCACAAAACTATCTGTTACCTATAATTTCAGTGCTTGTAGAAAATACCTTACTGAAAACTGCCTATCATTTCCTTCTGCTCCTCGTTGGGTTCGACACTCTTACTTATCGAAAGGACTACGATAGATCCCCTACACTTGTGGGTCATCAAGCACTATGGGTGGAATACAATGTGGTGGTAGTAGACAAAAGAGGTGAGAAACTCTCACATAAACAAAGCAATTAATGGGTTATGGGGATGTCCATCAATCGATATCAATGTCAGGAGTTGGGATTGCCATGCAATGGATGCACTAAGAGCTATAAGTGTATGAAAGCTCAAACTGAAAACTAAATGGGTATGCATCAAACACTCCTATGAAAAATCCCCACTAGTATATGAAAGTGACAACATAGGAGACTCTCAATATGAACTATATGGTGCTACTTTGAAGCACAAGTGTGGATTTATCATGCCCCTTCTGTTTCTTCTTCCCCCCTTTTTTTCTTTCTTTATAATTTCCTTTTTCTCTTTTTTCTTTCTTTTTGTCTAGAGTCTCATCCCGACTTGTGGGGGAATCATGGTCTCCACCATCCTTTACTCACTAGGGCAATGCTCTAATAATGAATAATGATGATCATCACACTTCTATTTACTTACAACTTAATATTAAAACTTGATACCTAGAACAAAGTATGACTCTATATGCATGCCTCTGGAAGTGTACCATGATTTGCAATGATCTATTATAGCAAGTATATAAAAAAGGACAAGCTATGAAAATTTCATGCTAGCTATCTTATGATCATGCAAAGTAATATGAAAATGAATGCTTAAGTCATGCATATAATGATGATGGAAGTTACATGGCAATATATCTCAGAATGGCTATGGAAGTGGCATAATTGGTAGGTATGGTGGCTGTTTTGAGGAAGATATAATAAGGCTTATGTGTGATAGAGCGTATTGTATCATGGGTTTTCGATGCACCGATGAAGTTTGCACCGACTCTCGAGGTCAGAAAGGGCAATGCACGGTACCGTAGAGGCTAGCTAATTGCAAAAAGGTAAGAGTGCCTATAGTCCATGAATCACATTAGTCATAACGAACTCACATACTTATTGCAATAGTTTATTAGCCCTCGAAGTGCAGTACTACTACGCATTCTCCAAGGGGGAAGGTTGGTAGGAGTTAACCATCGCCTGTCCCCGACCTTCACACAAAGATATATATTCAAGGATCAATTCTGCTCCAACTTGCCGGCATAACGAGAGACCATACGTGCATGCTTCGGGGATCGCATACCTTAATACCAATATCTTACTAAACATGATCTCCACTAGTACCTCCCACATATTATCATCCCTATATTGCAAAACTATTGCAAGGAATCAAACATATCATATTCAGTGATCCACAAGTTTTATGTAGGATTTTATGACTAACGATGTGAAAGACCAATTCCTGTTGACTCTTTAAATAGACATAAGTTGCCGGGGCTTGATGCACACGATCACCTATGGGGCCATGGGCCCCTTGTGGTTCGGTAGGGGGAGGTCACTCTACACAAAGAGCAGAGTTGGTGAGGTAGCACGACGATGAGACGCTTGTGTTTTTACCCAGGTTCGGGCCGCTGAGAAGCGTAAAACCCTACTCCTGCTTTGGTGGATTGAATGGAGGAACACGAAGCACACGCAATGCTCAAACCTGGCAAGGTTGCCTTCAGGGGAGCTACTAAGCGAGTACAAGTGTCCAAGGGTACAAATCTTTAGTTAGGTTGTCTTGGGCCTCCTTTTATAGCTCAAGGGGTATCCAGAGTGGCAAAACAGACATTATCTGGTGATTAGATAGCCAACAGTGCTATCATACCTAACTCTGGCACTTAGGCCAAAATGCCAAAAATGCTATCCTAGGTGGCGTGCGGGAATGCATTCCCAGCAAGATTTTACCACTGCTTTAGCTAACTATTACTCATTATCTTGAAATTCCTCTGGACGGGTTTCAAACAGACATAACTTCGTCTTCCAGCGAGACGCCACGTGCTTAGCGCGGGCCACTTAACCACCTGAGGGCTCGACACCGCATCAACAAGTGACTGGCATTGCAATGCGGTGGAGCACCAGCCGATCGGCTCGTGCCTGCCGGGGGATGGCTTGCTGGGTCTTCTTGAACATGTGTGCGCGTTGGTCCCCGGAAGGCACCGGGGATGTGGATGGAGCGGTTCGGGCATGTTCTGGGTCGTTGCTTCGACCTTGCCGGCGTTGTCTAGCCATCAGTGGTTGCTTCTGTTGGGTTCTTGGTCTTGAATGTTCGTTTTGTCTTCTTGATGCACTCCTTGATCTCACAGATAGTGGCTTCTCTGGCTTGGTCTGAATTTGACTAAACTTACGTTGATGGGTTCTGCTACTACTGCCTATGCATAAGTTAGGGGGACTGGGAACCCTAGTCTTCGTGCACAAATAGGAGCCCCCGGGTCTGGCCCAAATGCGCTCGCCCAACGCCGATGGGTCAGGGGCAAAATTTATGCACATGCGCGCAATGTGAGGGAGTAACTGCCAACTTTCAAGCCAGCACTCACCCACTGCCTCAGGCCGTTTGTCCCACACGTGTTGTATGCATTGCGGGGAGTTTGCGGTGGATGCGCATGGCTTAAAGGCGTATGATTGTGGCAGAAACTGCAGCGCCAGATATGGGAGCAATGGGGCGGTGACTTGTTCGCCCGTGATCGTGGGTAGTGGGATTGGTGGAGATGGGCGGCCGCCTTGGAGCGGAGGAGAGCCAACCCCCGTGCCCTCATGTATAAATTGGGGTGTCATGGCGGGCTATGCTCCTCAATTCCCTTCTCCTCCTCAATCCCATGCTCATATAGCTTGTCCTTCTTCTTCGGTTGCTGGACTGTCCCTCCCCCTGATGGCGAGGGGGAAGAGTAGGGTGCGTGCGCCTGTTGTCGCAGGGTCTTCATTTCGTGTCTGCACCCATCCCCCGGCTTGGGTCGATGGTTTTGGACTGAGCACTAGTGGAAGAGGCCTTGGAGAGGGAGCAGGCGGTGCGGCGGCCGCCACGCGAGGGGCTGCTGCAGCGGCGCACCTGCCGCCGCGTCACCCGCTGCTTCTGTCTTGGCAGAACGCCACACAAACGATACCGCGCTAGAGTCCATAGTGGAAACGCAGCGCTGTGGTTGACTGCTGTTCCTGCGCTCCTTCTTCAAGGCGACGGAGAAAGATAGTACGTATGGTCATCGGCTGCGTGCGAGTGGTCGCTGCAGCGGTTCATCATGGGTTGTGGTAGAGTTCTCCAACTTTGGAATTATGTATCCCACGCATGGGTGGGAGCCTTTTGCCTTCGTGTACTGCTTAAGGGCAGGGAAGCTTCCCTGCCTCAGGTTGGCGGGGACAACCATGCTCTCTGTGAGGCTCTTCGGGAGGCTTGGCATCTGCCTTGGCTACCACATCGAGGGCTCGGACGACGATGGAGGTGTCCCCTTCAGCGATGGCGATGAGGAATATAACGGCGGCGGCAACCCATGACGCTTCAAGAGCGGGGACGACAACTCTGACGTGTCATGATTGCCGGCAGCACCATCATCACCGGTTGTGCTTCGGCAACACCACCATTTGCACCAGCCCTCCGTCTTCTTCCTCCCTGCCAGCTTCGTCCACCCTACCTGGGGGTAGGGTCCCTCTGGTCCTCCAGGAGACGCATCCTGCTGCCCATGGCGGGGAGGCGCTGAATCCGAGCCAAGCACTCCTTTTGCCATGTTTTTCTTCTCCATCCAATCCCAAAGAGGAGAGGGACAAGAAAGGCATTACGGGGCACTTATCTTCTTATAAATCAAAAGATGTAGGCACTTGCCAAGTTTTAGTCAATCATAATGTAATTTTTATCCATTTTGCTTCAAAAATGAATGAAAGAATGCTATTTATCTTCCTTAAGTACTCTCCCTTTCTCCCTTCGTCTATACTGCAACAACATGTTTATCCTTGCTACATGGAACGATCCACTAGGCCAGTGCTAACCATGAGCGCCAAGGCGGAGTGAGCCCCCGGCATCAGGCTGGTAGAATTCCCCGGCAAGGCTCCTTGTCGGTCTCGGCGCGGCCCCCCTCCAAGGATGTGGAGCGACAAGAGCTGGGGGACGGCTTGTCCTGACAAGGGTTTCCATTGCGCAAAGGGTTCCATTGTACATAGTCAAAAGGATAGTCAGGGTTTCCCTAAGGGAGAAAATGGCACTGAGCTTGGAATACATGATTAGACTTATATTTTCAGGCAGTATCCCTTTCTGGAGTATGACGAGCCGCCATCCTTGTTTCTTTGCCCTTCTTCCTTGTTTTCCTGATGGTCCAACATGTAGGGAAAGGGGCTTCTGTCCTCTGGAGAGAGAGAGAGAGAGAGAGAGAGAGAGAGAGAGAGGTAACATGGATTACAGGCATATCAAGTACTCTAAAAAAATTATAGAACTTAAAAGCGATATCATTGCAAAATAAAAATGCATAATGAACATGCAATTTGATGGTACGATGCAATGCCTAGCTTTATTGTTCCACGCATAGGTTTTATGACTCGCTTTGTACAAAGGGTTACATGCACAGCGGCAAGGCTTGTTTTTGTGGTTACCGGGGACTGAGCCCGGCAACCACGCCGTATGGGCAGAGCTTTCGAAGATGCTCAATATTCAATGAGTTAAGCATTTTGATGCCATCATTGGTCTCTAGATAGACTGCACCAGGACTGGTAACTCGTGCTACCTGGTAAGGGCCTTCCCACTTCGGCGTCAACTTGTTGGTACCCTTGGCGGACTGAACACTCCTAAGCACAAGGACACCTTTCTCAAAGCTCCGAGCGTGGACCCTGCGACTATGATAGCGGTGTAGGGCTTGCGTGTAGCATGCAGCACGCATAGCGGCCCGGAGACAATCTTCCTCAAGGAGCATGTCATCGTCATGCCGTAGCTGCTCTTTCTCTACTTCATCATAGGCAAGTACTCAAGTTGATCCATGGGGAGAACTGCTTCCGCCCCATATACTAGGGGGAACGGAGTCTTGCCGGTAGCTCGATTGGGTGTCGTTCTAAGGAACCAAAGAACCACCAGCAACTCATTGATCTAGGGCTTGCCACATCTTCGCTCTCTATCGAAGGTTCTTGTTTTGAGCCCGTGCGTCACTTCAGCATTCATCCTCTCGACTTGCCCGTTGCTTCATGGGTGAGTAAAGGAGGTGAGAGAGACCTTGCTTCCAAGGTTTTGGATGTATTGCATAAAGGTGCGGCTCATCAACTGGGTGCCGTTATCGGTGATCAACTTGTTGGGCACTCCAAAACGGCACACTAGTCCTTTCAAGAACTTGACAATTTATTGCACGGTAACCTTTCTCACTGGTTCCACTTCAGGCCACTTGGTGAACTTATCAATTGCTACAAAGAAGAGTTCAAAGCCCCCAACGGAGAAGGGAAAGGGGTCCAAAATATCGAGCCCCCAGACCAAGAATGGGCAGGATAAAGGGATCGTCTAGAGAGCTTGTGCTGGTTGATGAATGTTCTTGGAATGGAACCGGCAGGCTTCACACTTGGTGAGTAGCTCAGTTACATCCTGGAGAGTAGTGGGCCAATACAAACCCTGCCGGAAGGCTTTTTCGGCAAGGGCCCTTGATCCGATGTGAATCCCACACATGCCTTCGTCTATCTCTGCCAACAGCTTCATCCCATCTTCCCGGCAAATGGACCTCAATTTCACACTGTTTGGTCTTTTTCTGTACATAGTGTCATTAACAAACTGGTACATACTTGACTGGCGGGCTACTTTTTCGGCTACTTCTTCCTCTTCAGGAAGTTCTCTTGTTTGAAGGAAATCTTCGTTTGTGGGAGCCTTTACCTCGACCACAAGAACCTGGGGTTCTGCAGGAGGGAGCTGCTAACCAACCAAAACAAGGCTGTCCCCAGTAGCCTCTCTAGGAGTGGCTTCAGGAAGCTCTGTCGGGACATGCTTGCCAGAGTTTAACTTTCTCCTTTTTCTTGTCATCGCTGAAGGGGATACTGATGGCTGAGTGAGCTGGAGGACAAAAGTTCCTGGTTCCACAGGAGGCTTTCGGGCGGCGCACTTTGATAGATGGTCAGCGATGCTGCTTTCTACACGTGGCACATGCTTTGCTTGTAATCCATCAAAGTGCTCCTCCAGCTTCCTCAACTCCTCCACGTATGCTTCCATCAATGGATTTTGATAATCTTTGTTGACTTGCTTCATCACGAGTTGAGATTCTCCATGGATGATCAGTTTCTTGATTCCCAAATCCACCACAATTCTGAGTCCGGTAAGGAGCCCCTCGTACTCGACGGTGTTGTTGGTGGCCTCCTCCCGGGGAAAGTGCATTTGAATCACATATTTGAGGACCTCTATGGTGGGAACGATGAGGAGCACGCTTGCTCTGGCGCCCTGAAGCGAGAAAGCACCGTCAAAATACATGATCCATTCCTTAGGTGCTTCTTTGCCTGGGAGAATTGCCTCTGGAATTTCTTCGTCTGGCGTGGGTGTCCATTCTGCAATGAACTCTGCTAACGCCCTACTCGGAATTGTGGAAGTGCTCTCATACTTCAAACCATAGCTTGACAACTCTAGCGCCCACTCAATTATCCTGCCAATAGCCTCGGGGTTCCTCAATATACATTGCAGCGGAAAGCGGGTGACAACTCTAATCTCGTGGACTTGGAATTATTGGTGCAGTTTCCTCGAGGCCATGATAAGTCCGAAGATCAACTTTTGCACTCTAGAGTACCTTGACCTGGCCCCTTGTAACAAGGAGCTGATAAAGTATACTAGTCGATGCACCACTTTCTTCTTTGCCACTTCCCTGAGACTGCGTTCGTTTGCTTGTCTACATTCCCCTTGGTTTGTGATAGGTCTTGCCGCGAATGCCTCAGTTCTACCCCCAGTGAGATCACTCGTAGCAACTGCATCTTCGTCCACTTCTCGCTGCGCCAGCAGCGCTGCACTAAATACTAGATTCGTTGCCGCCAAGTATAGCAGCAATGGTTCTGGCGGTTTAGGTGTGAACAAGGTGGGAGCAGAGGAAAGGTAAGATTTTAGATCTTGCAGCTATGTTTCTACTTTCGGGGTCCACTTCATCAGGCCAGCCTTTTTCAAGATCTTGGAAAATGGCAGGGTGCGTTTAGCGGACCTGGAGACAAAACTACTCAATGTCGCAATGCATCCAGCCAAGCGCCTTATGTCCTTGACGGTCTTGGGTGCTTGTATCTGCTCGATTGCTTTGATCTTGTCGAGATTGGCTTCTAATCCCCGTGAGATACAAAGAACCCAAGGAGCTTGCCGGATGGGACACCAAACACACACTTATTTGGGTTGAGCTTCAAATTGACCTTGCACAAGTTTGCAAAAGTTTCTTCCAAGTCCTGAATGAGAGTTGCTTCATCTCTGGTTTTGACTACTATGTCATCCATGTAAGCTTCCACGTTTCTATGCATCTGAGGTTTAAATCGAATCTACACGGCCCTTGCAAAGGTAGAACCAGCTCTCTTTCACCCGAAAGGCATATGTACAAAGCAGTACGTGCCACACGGAGTTATGAACGCGGTCTTCTCTTCATCTTCCTTGGCCATGAATATCTGGTGGTACCCGGGGTATGCGTCCGAGAAGGAAAGCATGTCACACCCGAAGTGGAATCAACAATCTAATCGATGTGCAGCAATGGAAAAGGGTCCTTCAGGCATGGTTTCTTCGATTCAGTGAAATCAATCCAAACCTCCATTTCCCATTCGCTTTGCGCACCACTCCCAGGTTGGCTAACCAAGATGGATGCAACACTCCTCTCACCCAACCAGCCGCTTCGAGTTTCTTGGTTTCATTAGCGATGAATTGATGCCGCTCCAAGGCTTGGTTTCTAACTTTTTTCATGGCGGGCCTAGCATTAGGGAAGACAGCAAGGTGGTGCTAAATTACCTCCCTGGGAACACCGGGGATGTCAGATGGTTGCTAGCCAAACACATTGACATTCACCTGCAGGAAGGCAACGAGCGCGCTTTCCTATTTGTCATTAAGGGTGGCATTGATGGTAAACCTACCATCAACACCATCCCGCCTGCCGGGACCTTCTTCGTCGCAAGGTAGGAACCCTTGGATCTTTTGCTAGTGGAACTCTCCAGCAGGTCATCGATGGGGGCCGTGCACTCCGAATAGGCACGCTTCCCAGAGTCCTTGCCGGCATCCATGCTAGACTTCTTCCCCTACTTCTATTCCTTGGCGGGAGCCGGGGTTTTTGCAGCCTCAGCTGCTTCCCCATCTTGATACATCTTGTCCACACACATAACTGCATCCTTCTTATTAGATGGAATAGAAATGATTCCCTTGGGCCCTGGCATCTTCAAAGTGTTGTAGGCGTAGTGGGACGCTGCCATGAATTTTTCCAGAGCTGGGCGACCAAGAATTCCATTATAAGGAAAAGGGAGTTTAACCACATCAAATACAACTTTCTTGGTCCAGTAGTTCAACTCCCTGCCAAACTTCACAAGCTAAGTGATCTTTCCCTTAGGTTGGCTCCTGCCGGAGTTGATTCCTTGCAACAGCCCGTAGCTTTGAGTTCTTCATCAGGGATCTGTAACTTTTAAACCACTCTAGGGGAGATCAAGTTCAACTCCGCCCCACCGTCAACTAGCATCTTTTAACCTCGAGGTTGTGCATCGTTGGGGAAATCAACAACGGCAAACATCCTACCGTAGTGGTGCGATCAGGATGATCTTCTTTGTCAAAGATTATAGGCGCGCAGGACCATTTAAGTGGCCTTCTGGAATCTGCAGCTAGCTCCATGGCATTGATCTCACGCACCCACTACTTGAGGTGGGGTGAGAGGAATGCAGGGACGCACCTCCATCAACAGAAATGGCTTCAGTTTCCTTTTGGATTTCTCGATCACAGAACTCTTCGGCATCATCCTCATCACTCATATCATCTCCTTCTTTCTTCTCCCGGCCTCTAGCAGGTGTTTCCTTCTACCACGGGGCCTTGCCGCGGTGGCCCCCTCTACCACTACGGCCCATCCCGGCAACACCATCTTGGCTTCTCTCCTTGTCGTGCTTCTCATATTCAGCCTTCTGCTTCTCAGCAAGCTGCTCAACTTGGTGGCACTCTTGGAGATCATGACCTTTAGCGTGGTGGATTTAGCAGTATGGCCCATCGGGCTTTCTGGTTTTCTCTGCCGCTGCAGCCTCCCGGCAATCAGCGGACGTGGCAACTCCTTTGTCATTTGTTTTGCCCTTCTTGCCGGCATTGAGAGCACCAGAGCTCTCAACGGCCAAAACTGCTTTCCCTTTACGCTTCTTATTGCGCCTTCGGCTTCTCCCCTTCGGGCCAGGGGCATCATCGTCGTCATCCGAGTCAACTTCGACGACAGCTTCCTCTCCGGGGAGTCGCCTTCCTTCCTCGGCACGAGCACACTTGTCCGCCAATGTGTACACCTCATTGACGGTCTTGGTGATCCTAACATTCATCTTGGCCTGCATCCTCCGTTTATGCACGTTCGAATGGAACGCGACAATCACGTCTGTGGGGTGTATCTCTGGAATGTTGTGTTGTACTCGACTAAATCCCTGAATATACTTCCGCAAGGTATCCCCCTCCTTCTGTCGGAGGACTTGCAAATCACTGGGTTGACCTGGCTCCTTGTGGCCACCTGTGAAGGCGCCGACAAACTCATTGCACAAGTCAGCCCATGATGAAATAGAGTTCTCCGGCATGTGCATCAGCCATGATCTCACATTTGGCTTGAGCACCAAAGGGAAATAGTTGATAAGAACCTTCTCATATCTTCCCCCGGCGGCTTCCCCCGGCACCTTCTCATATAGATGCCCAGGAATTCCACAAGGTTTAGCTTCCCGTCATATTTCTTCGCCAGTTCAGGGCTAGCGGACCTGTTGCAGCTCGCGGGTGAAGGCCAGGCACCGAACCTCGTAAGGCAAGTACCTGCGAGCACTGGGCGTGGGGTCACTAACATCTGGGCCACTACGTCAATCATACTAACGATGTTCTTCATGATGTCGCTCTATGGTGACGCCCGCTTCTTCCCTCCACCGACCTTCCAGAACACGCCGCTGGTCTCGGCGATCGTGCGGGCCGGACGAAGCCATAGACGCTTCATCAGGCTCGTCGGCAGGTGGAACTTGCTATGGCTGCCTCTGGGTCTGTTGTCGCGGAGGGGACTACAGCATTGGAGCGGCCCCCTCGACACGACCATCAGCCTAGGCCGTCGTCGCCATCCGCGGGCATCGCGGTGGCTCTACATGCTGCGATTTGCAGACATTGATGAAGCTGATCTAACTCTGGTTGGTGGCTCTCCACTCTCCATCTTGTCAGTTGCTGGCGGGAAATTCAACAGTAGCTGGGCCCGTGCGATTGCTTCCACCGCCGTGGCCGACATGGATAGGGAGGCAGTTTGCGATGTTGCCCGACTCCGGGTGGAACCGACGGGAGCGTCGACGCATTCTACCCATCGTAAACCGATCACCATGGCGGTCACACATGGAGGAGGCCGAACTTGTGGGTCAACGACCCCATTCGGCGCTCCGTCTTGCTACGGGCATACGCCCAGTAGCCACGCCTGTGACAGGCATAGCTGGGAGATCGCGACTTTCCCCAGTTTGGGCACCGTTGTTGCGGCCGCGGCCACCAGTGTGGCGGGGAGGTGGAGACCGAACGTTTCCCCCACCCGCGGCTCATGGGTCGAGCTCGCCAATATGTTGCCGTTGTTGCTCCCCTCTGGCATTCCTCGCTCCAGCTTCGGCTGCAAGGACATGACGGTGGTGCCGCCTGCGCCAGTTGTGTCACCCAAGGCGCCACCTCACTCGTCGCCGCTGCGGCGCCAATGGTGTCAGCAGCTGCGTGCGAGGGGCCCATCAAAGTGGAGGGATGTACGGCCGCGCGGGGCTTCTTCTTGGGAGCCATGGATGAAGAAGGCGATGAGGAAAATCAACGGGCTGCCCAAGATGTCAGGTTCGCACAAATGACGCTCCCCTACTTGGCGCACCAAATTTGTCGGGGCTTGATGCACATGATCACCTATGGGGCCACGTGCCTCTTGTGGTTCGGAAGGGGGAGGTCACGCTGCACAAAGAGATGAGGTGGTGAGGCAGAACGACGACGAGACGCTCGTGTTTTTACCCAGGTTTAGGCCACTCACAAGCGTAAAACCCTAATCCTGCTTTGGTGGATTGAATGGAGGAACACGAAGCACACGCATTGCTCAAAGCCGGGAAGGTTGCCTTCGGGAGAGCTGCTACACGCGTACAAGTGTCCAAGGGTCTGAATCTTTAGCTAGGTTGCCTTGGGACTCCTTTTATAGCTCAAGGGGTATCCACACTAGCAAAATAGACATTATCTATAGCAAATAGTGCTATCATACCTAACTCTGGCACTTAGGACAAATTGCCATAAATGCTAGCCTATGTGGTGTGCGGGGATGCATTCCTGACAATCTTTTACCACCACTTTAGCTAACTATTGCGCATTATCTTGACACACCACTGGATGGGTGTCAAATGGGCATAATCTATCTTCCAGTGAGCCGGCACGTGCTTAGCAAGGGCCACTTAGCCACCTGAGGGCTCGACGCTGCATCGACAAGTGACTGGCATTGCGATGTGATGGAGTGGTGGTCGATCGGCGCGTGCCTGCTGGGTGAAGGCTTGCCGGGTCTTCCTGAAGATGTGTGCGCCTCGGTCCCCGGTAGGCACATGGGGACATGGCTGGCGTAGTTTGGGCCCGTTCTGGGCCGTTGCTTCGACCATGTCAGCGTTGTTTAGCCAGCAGAGGTTGCTTCTATTGGAGTCTTGGTCTTGAATGCCGGTTGTGTCTTCTTATTGTGCTCCTTGATCTCATGGAGAGCGGCTTCTATAGCTTGGTCTGAATTTGACTAAACTTACGTTGATGGGTTCTGCTACTACTGCATGTGCATAAGTTAGGGGCACTGGGTACCCCAGTCCTAGTGCACTAACATAAGTGAAGCAAGAGAGTTTAATTCTTTCTTCAAATGATCTACTGTAACAAATTTAAGTGAAGCAAAAGATCATACTACAAACAACGGCTTTCTAGATGTAGAGAAACAGGCAATCCAAACTTCAAATGATATAAGTGAAGCACATGAAGCATTCTATAAGCCATACTCAAAAGATTTAGGTGGTGCAATGTGCATTCTATAAATCAACCAAGGACTATCTCATACCATGATGGTACATAAAAGAAAAGTTAAAAATAAACACAAAAGACGCTCCAAGAATTTACGCATATCATGTGAACGGAACAGAAACCAGAACATACTGATAATTGTTGAAAAAAGATAGGATGCCTTCCATGGCATTCCCAAGCTTAGATGCTTTAGTTTCCTTGAATATTTACTTGGGGTGCCTTCGGCATCCCCAAGCTGGAACTCTTGCCTCTCCTCCTTCTCCTAATATCGAGACTTCCTCGATCTTTAAACACTTCATCCACACAAAACTCAATAGAAAGCTCGTGTGATCCATTAGTATAATAATGCAAATCACTACTTTAAGTACTGTTGTGAACCCATTCATATTTTGTTTTAGCATTGTAGCTACTATACTATAACTTAAACATGGCATATACCACTGATAGAATCAATAGTTTTATCAGACTAAGCAAAACAATGCATCAAAAACATAATATGTCTTAAACAGGACAGTCTATAGTAACCTGAACATTGACCATACTTATCTACCTCTAAAATTTCTGAAACAATATGAAAAAAAAATTGCATAGAAGTTGTCAGATTCAGGGCTCCGCAGACCCAAGGAAGGTTCAAACACAGGGGCGTGTGCGAAGAACTCAATCTACCTTGCTCACTCACTTGTCACTCCACGGCCTAGCTCTACTCGCGAGAACAAGGAAGAAGAGGGACACAACGGTTTACCCAGGTTCGGGCCACCCGTGGTGTAATACCATACTCCTGCTTTGTGGTAGATTGGACTCCCGAGGGGCTGAGGATGAACTAGTACAACGGGTGAACAGCCTCATGAGGTCTGTGGGTGATGGTAGAGTCTGTTTGATCTCCGTGGATCTGATCCCCTCCTTATGGTGGTGGTTATCCTATACTTATAGTTGCCTTGGTCCTCTTCTCGCATCATTTGGGAGGAAAGGGATCCCGCAATGGCCAATTTCGAAGGGGGACAAGCAGTACATCTTATCTTGATGAAAGGCGGTCTTCGCCTGCAAAGGTCCTGGACGCGACGCTGCGGTGGGCTTGGCGATGATATCCATCCTGCCGTGTAGGCGCCCTTGGTCTCGTTGCACCAAAATGGAAACCTTTGCCAGATTCCTTGGGAACCCACGCCTGTCCTTGCCTCCTTAGCACCAAAGGGGAAACTGTCCCCTACGTGCCCGCTGGCGCCCTCCCGGCGCCGGTCGTCATGGCTTGCGACATGGTGGCCTCATGAGGCTAGGCACCTCCAAAGGAATCTCCACTCCTCGGGAGGCAGCCTTGGGAGGCCGGTCTCTCAAGAGGTCTTGGTGTCGTTCGCCTCGCGAGGATTGGCTCATCGCGAGGGCCATACCAGGCTGTCGAATGAGCCACGCCGTGGGCCGCAAGAAGGCAAGTCTAGGTACCCTGGTTCCCACATCACCGACAGTATCCCCCGGGCCCAAGGCACGCTCGGACTTGGCTTCGAGGCGAAGCAAAGGGGCAAGTGCGAAGGGCCGCGGTCCCCAATCGCCTGCGAGCCAGGCTAACGCGTGGCGCCTTGATGGGACGTGGGTGCCATCGGGTAGATCTTCAAGACGCCGACACGTGCTACGTGAGGGAGCGTCTGGGCTTATTTCTGGGTAGACCCAGGCCAACTCCATCATTGAGAGGGCCTGGAGCTGTGTTGAAGCAGCCAACGCCAAGAGCAGGAAGGAGACCTCTGACGCAAAGCTTCTTGTGATGCAACACAAGCTAAGGCTGCATCCGCCACGAAGCGCTATAATGAGGTAGAGGAGAACTTGAAGGCCCTTCAGGAGGAGCACACCGCGGCCGCACAGCGACGCCGACTACTGGAGGAGGACCTCATGTCTCATGAGGCCAAGCTCGCTGAACACCGACCAGACGATGGAACGCGCCCGCCTGGCTAAACTGATGGCGGAGGGTGACTAGGCCCAGGTGTCCCACGCATAGCGCGTCTTCGAGGTGGGAGTCCAGCTGAAGGCCGGGGAGGAGTGATACGTCTCCAATGTATCTACTTTTCCAAACACTTTTGCCCTTGTTTTGGACTCTAACTTGCATGATTTGAACGGAACTAACCCGGACTGACGCTGTTTTCAGCAGAATTGTCATGGTGTTGTTTTTGTGCAGAAATAAAAAGTTCTCGGAATGACCTGAAAATCCATGGAGAATTATTTTGGAAAATATAGAAAATATCTACGAAAAGATCCACGTCAGGGGGCCCACATCGTGTCCATGAGGGTTGGGGGCCCGCCCCCTCGCCCTGGGCGCACCCCCTGCCTCGTGGGCCCCCTGACGCTCCACCGACGTAACCCGAGACTCCATATATTCACTTCCGGGGAGAAAAAAAATCAAAGAGGAAGAATTATTGCATTTTACGATACGGAGCCGCCGCCAAGCCCTAATCTCTCTTGGGAGGGCTGATCTGGAGTCCATTAGGGGCTCCGGAGAGTGGATATCATCGCCATCGTCATCATGAACCTTCCTCCATCACCAATTTCATGATGCTCACCGCCGTGCGTGAGTAATTCCATCGTAGGCTTGCTGGACAGTGATGGGTTGGATGAGATTTACCATGTAATCGAGTTAGTTTTGTTAGGGTTTGATCCCTAGTATCCACTATGTTCTGAGATTGATGTTGCTATGACTTTGTTATGCTTAATGCTTGTCACTAGGGCCCGAGTGCCATGATTTCAAATCTGAACCTGCTATGTTTTCATGAATATATGTGTGTTCTTGATCCTATCTTGCAAGTCTATAGTCACCTACTATGTGTTATGATCCGGCAACCCCGAAGTGACAATATTCGGGACCACTCCCGGTGATGACCGTTGTTTGAGGAGTTCATGTATTCACTATGTGTTAATGCTTTGGTCCGGTATTATATTAAAAGGAGGCCTTAATGTCCCTTAGTTTCTAATAGGACCCCGCTGCCACGGGAGGGTAGGACAAAAGATGGCATGCAAGTTCTTTTCCATAAGCACGTATTACTATATTCGGAATACATGCCTACATTACATTGATGAACTGGAGCTAGTTCTGTGTCACCCTAGGTTATAACTTTTACATGATGAATTGCATCCGACATAATTGCCCATCACCGATCCAATGCCAACGAGCTTTTCCCATATTTCTTGTTGCTTATTTACTTTCCTGTTGCTACTATTACAAAAACTACAAAAACACTATCGTTACTTTTATTACCGTTACCGCTACTATCATATTACTTTGCTACTAAACTACCTTGCCGCAGATACTAAGTTTCCAGGTGTGGTTGAATTGACCACTCAGCTGCTAATACTTAAGAGTATTCTTTGGCTCCGCTTGTGTCAAATCAATAAATTTGGGCTGAATACTTACCCTCGAAAACTGTTGCGATCACCTACACTTATGGGTTATCAAGACTAATTTCTGGCGCCGTTGCCGGGGAGCATAGCTCTATTCTTTAAGTCACTTGGGATTTATATCTGTTGATCACTATGAAGAACTTGAAGGACTCAAAAACCAAGATCTTACCCTCAACTACGGGGGGAGGTAAGGAACTGCCATCTAGCACTGCACTTGATTCACCATCTGTTATGGGTAAATTTGTGACACCTACTCCTGCTATTGAATCTGATATGGCGTATGTTCTTGATGATGCCACTTCTGCTATGTATGATGAAACTACTTCTACGCTTCATAATACTGTGCCACTAGGTGAATTTCTAGATGAACAAATTGCTAGGGTTAGGGAGAATGCAAATATTGAAACTGATAATATTTATGAAAGTGGTGATGAAGCTTCTCCCCCTAGATATGAATTGCATGTTGTTCCTGAGGGTTATGTTATGGATGAAGAAACTACTAGAGACTTTCTTGCTTGCAACGATATATATGATATTAAGAAATTATTAGCTAAGCTGAAAGAAAAGTCCTTGAATGCTAGAATGAAACATGACCCTGCTTTCGCTACTTCACCTATCTTTGTTACTGAGAAGGGTTATGATTTCTCTGTTGATCCTGAGTTAATTACCTTAGTTGAATCTGATCCTTTCCATGGCTATGAGTTTGAAATTGTTGTGGCACATCTTACTAAGTTGAATGATATAGCCACCCTGTTTACCAATGATGAAAAGATTCGTTATTACTATATCCTTAGGTTGTTTCTGTTCTCGCTAAAGGGTGATGGTAAGACTTGGTTTAATTCTCTTGGTCCTGGTTGTGTGCATAGTCCCCACGATATGATGTATTACTTCTCTGCTAAATATTTTCCCGCTCATAAGAAACAAGCCACCTTATGGGAAATATATAACTTTGTGCAAATTGAAGAAGAGAGTCTCCCACAAGCTTGGGGGAGGCTTCTCCAATTACTTAATGCTTTTCCTGATCATCCTCTTGAGAGGAACGACATACTTGATGTCTTTTATAATGGACTAACTGATGCATCCAGAGACCATCTGGATAGTTGTGCTAGTTGTGTTTTCATGGAAAGAACAGTTGATCAAGCTGAATTACTATTGAATAATATGCTGGCCAATGAAAATAATTGGACACTTCCTGAACCATCCCCTTAGCCAACTCCGAAGAAAAGAGGTGTTCTATTTCTCAGTTTCGAAGATATGCAAGAGGCAAAGAAATCTATGAAAGAAAAAGGTATTAAAGCTGAAGATGTTAAGAATTTACCACCTATTGAGGAAATACATGGTCTTGATAACCCGACACAGGTAGTAAAGGTAAATTCACTTTATAGATTTGATGAAGGTGATATTCATCGTTATAAGTCTGCTAGCCAATGCTTAGATGATTTTGACAATTTTATTGTGAAGCAAGAAAACATCAATGCTTATGTTGGTAGACAATTGCAACGTAATGCTTATATGATAGAACGCTTGAGTGATTATCTGTCTAGAGTTAAAGGTGAACTGAAACTCATTAGTAAACATGCTTCTATGGTTACCACTCAAGTAGAACAAGTACTTAAGGCTCAGAATGATTTGCTCAATGAATTAAATAGTAAGAATAATGATAATGATGTTAGAGTTATGACTAGAGGTGGCAGAATGACTCGGGAACCTCTGTATCCTGAAGGCCGCCCTAATAGAATTGAGCAAGATTCTTAGAGAACTAATTTAGATGCACCTAGTTCCTCTAAGAAGAAGAAAAAGAAAAATGATAGGACTTTGCATGCTTCTACTGAACCTGTATTTGACACACTTGAGAATCCCAATGATATATCTGTTTCTGATGCCGAGACACAATCTGGTAATGAACATGAACCCAGTGATAATATCAATGATGATGTTCATGATGATGCTCAACCTAGCAATGATAATGATGTAGAGATTGAACATGTTGTTAATCTTGATAACCCACAATCAAAGAATCAATGTTATGATAAGAGAGACTTTGTTGCTAGGAAGCATGGTAGGGAAAGAGAACCATGGGTTCAGAAACCCATGCCTTTCCCTCCTAAACCATCCAAGAAAAAGGATGAGAGGATTTTGAGCACTTTGCTGAAATGATTAGACCTATCTTTTTGTGTATCCGTTTGACTGATGTGCTTAAAACAAATCCTTATGCTAAATATATGAAGGATATTATTACCAAGAAAAGAAAGCTACCTGAAGTAGAAATTTTCACCATGCTTGCCAATTACACTTTTAAAGGTGGAATACCTAAGAAAGTAGGAGATCCAGGAGTACCCACTATACCTTCCTCAATTAAAAGAAACTATGTTAAAACTGCTTTATGTGATCTTGGAGCCGGTGTTAGTGTTATGCCTCTCTCTTTATATCGTAGACTTGACTTGAGTAAGTTGACACCTACTGAAATATCTTTGCAAATGGCCGATAAATCAACTGGTATACCTGTCGGCATTTGTGAGCATGTGTCTGTTGTGGTTGCAAATGTTACTATTCTAACGGACTTTGTTATACTTGATATTCCCGAGGACGATAGTATGTCTATTATCCTTTGTAGACCCTTTTTGAATACTGCAGGGGCTGTTATTGATTGCAACAAAGGCAATGTCACTTTTCATGTCAATGGCAATGAGCATACGGTACAGTTTCCGAGGAAACAACCTCAGGTCCATAGTATCAATTATATTGGAAAATTTTCAACTATTACCATTGGAGGTTTTGAATTTCCTATATCTACTGTCAAGAAGACCTATGATATCCTTATTGTTGGGGACATACATATACCCATTGAGGTAACCTAGTGTTATTCGAAAATTCTCCAGTTTCATGTTATTCAGAAAGAGTTTATTAACAAGACCTGATCAACTTTGTTAATGGATTCCTTTTGATGAGCATGAGATGGGTGAATCTGGATAGCACAACCTTCTGTATCCTCCTTTTACTTTCTGTTAATTAGGATAAATAAAACAAAAATAGTATTCTCTGTCTGTTTCTAGACTTATCCATGCAGTAAAAAAAATATACCCCAAAAATAAAAGTTCTCCAAATGCCCTGAAAATTAAATATGATTTTTTTCTGGAATATTTGAGGATATATGGCACATAAAACACAACGAGGGGACCCAATACCTAGCCACGAGGGTCCAGGGTGCGACCACCCTCATAGGGCATGCCCCCTGCCTCGTGGGCCCTACGTGCCCTCCTCCACTTATTCCTGCACCCATACCCTTCTTCTTCCTCCCAAAAAAATCACCAACCAGCTCAAGCACGAGTTCTAGCTCATCTTGCTGCCATTTTCGATCTCCTTGCTCAAAGCTCCATTCACCAAACTATTTGGGGAGATTCTTCCTTGGTATGTGACTCCTCCATTGGTCCAATTAGTTTTTGTTCTAGTGCCTTATTTATTGCAAATTTTTGCTGCTATGGTGACCTTGTTCTTGAGCTTGCATGCCAAATTTCTTTGGTCCCAAGTAGTTCTAATGCATGATATAGTCTCTAGGTACTTGTAGGAGTTGTTGCTATCAATCTTGATGAGTTTGGTTAACTTTTATTTCGAGTTACTAAAAATTTCAGAACTTTTGAGAGGAGGAAAATGATAAAGAGATTGTTGAGGGGTTCCTCCAGTAAAAGTTCGGAGGAGAAGAAGAAGGAAGAAAATAAGAAGCCCAAATATAATCTCCCTCGCATGGCGGAAGTTCGTCCATGTGAATGTCCTTGTAATGAGTTCATGAGAGCCGCCGGGATTTATGAAGACCTTTATTGGTTGGCAAATAATGCAGGCCTCACCGACTTCCTCCACGACCAGCGTGAACAATATTGCTTACTCACTAATATTTTCATGCAAAATTTTCATTATCATGCTAAGAAAACACCACCTACAGTGGAGTTTCGTTTATATGATGAGGTTAAGGAGATATCACTCTTAGAATTTTGTGAAGTATGCAAGATACCCTTTGAAGGTAGACTTGATGAACCACGTCGTGAAGACGTTGAAGGGTTTATTCACATGATAGTTGTAGGGGAAACTAGACAAGTCTCAGGGGCAAGAATTACTAGTATACATTTCCATGTTCTGCGCTACTTTGCTTTATTTGCTAGTAGATGTTTAATTGATCGCGGGAACAGTGGGAATCTTAGTGCCCCTGATATTGTCATTTTCCTCCATGCTTTGTTTCAAGACACAACTTTTAGCTTGGGTGCTGTCATTGCTAAATGACTGAGTTTGAACCATTGAACATTTTAGAATACCTATTAGGCATCATGAGAAGGAAGAAAAATTGCTAGCCCCTGTTTATATAGATTACAAGAGCATGATAGCACATGATTTTATTGTTAAAGACAAGGATAGGTTGCTTAATTATAAATTAAGGTTTGATGAAAAATATTGTGAGATTGTTACCTTGCCTACACCATCTCTCTTTGATCTATCTACAGGCATATATCTTGATACGTTAGATGCTTTCTACAAGCACCAGAGCCAGGCACGAGCTTCAGAGCCTGAACCGGAGCCACCACTCGATCCTTACCGTCAGTCTGTATATGGGTGGGATCTGGATGAGCTTGCCAACCAGTGGCACCCAAGGGACACATCTCAGTACACTGGAGGGAGTAGCTTCGATCTGTGGCCATAGACCAACTTAGGCTAAAAAGCCTAAGCTTGGGGGAGTACGTGTTTCTCACCGACATTACATTCAATGCTCACACACTTATTCTAGTTGTCAGTGCTCACACTCTTTCATTGTACCATCCATGCTTAGTTTCAATTCTTTTTCTAGTCTCTTTCTCGTGTATCAGAAAAAATCTTAAGAAAAAATATATATATATATTAATTGTAGCTTCTAGCTAGTTTACTTTCTTTGTAGTAGTAGTAACTTAAAGAAAACCCAAAAAAAATTCTCGTTCTTGTTTTGCTTGTTGGGAGCTTTCCCGTCTAAATAGTTTACTTTTCTTTTCTTTGGGGGTCAAGAGTAGAAGACCATGACTAGAAAGCTTAGTGGTATGCTTTACTGTTGATTTAACCTTGAGTCATATTACCTTGTCTTCTCTCTTGTATTAAATGCTCGCAGATTCCAGCTTAGTCCAATGCATGTGCACTATTATTATTATTGACATCGTTCGGTCGTGCAAGTGAAAGGCAATAAGGATGATATATGATGAATTGATTGAGATGAGAAAACCTGGTATGAACTCGACCTCTCTTTTTTTTGTAAGTATGATAGTTCATCATTCCTGATTCAGCTTGTTATGAATGAAACATGCTTGCAATAACAATTAGAGATCATAGCTGCTTATGCCATGCTTAAGTAGCTGAGAGTTTATTATGGTCTATCTTGCGTGCCAACATGATATTAAAATGGTTGTGATGTGGTATGATGGGGTGGTATCCTCCTTTGAACGATTCAAGTATTCTGACTTGGCACATGTTCACGCATTAGTTGAAACAAAATCAACATAGCCTCCACGATATTTATGTTCATGGTGATTTATATCCTACTCATGCTTGCATTCATTGTTGATTAATTTAAATGCATGTTCATGACTGTTGTCGCTCTCTAGCTGGTCGCTTCCCAGTCTCTTTCTAGCCTTCACCTGTACTAAGCGGGAATATTGCTTTTGCATCCACTTCCATAAACCCCAAAGTTATTCCATATGAGTCCACCATACCTTCCTATATGCGGTATTTACCCGTCGTTCTAAGTAAATTTGTATGTGCCAAACTCTAAACCTTCAAATGAAATTCTGTTTTGTATGCTCGAACAACTCATGTATCAACTAGGGTTGTCTATATCTTCCATTCTTGGTGGGTTATTCTCAAGATGAGTGGACTCCGCTCATCATACATGAGAAAATGGCTGGTAACCGGCATGCCCAGTCCCATGCTCGAAATCATAATAATTAAACAAAACTCCCCCAGGGCTGTTGCTGGTTTGGACGGTACCTGTTGTTTTGGGCTAGCCGTGGAGTGTGCTTGTTGGTGGTTGGTGGAGTATAATCTTTACCATTCTGTTTGGGAACCGCCTATAATGTGTGTAGCATGGAAGATATCAAGGTTCTTGGTTGTTATGTTGACAATAAGAGTATACCACTCAAAATGTTATTCATCTCTATTTAAAAATCGAGCTTTGGCACCTCTACAAATCCCTGCTTCCCTCTGCGAAGGGCCTATCTATTTACTTTTATGCTGACCCATCATCCTCTTATAAAAGAGCACCAGTAGGAGAGCACCTCTGTCATTTGCATGTATTACTATTAATTTGCATTGAGTATGATCATGACTGGATCTCTTTTACCATGAATTACAATGTCTAGACAGCCCTTGATCTTTAAAGGTGCTCTGCATTTATGTTTTGCGGTCTCAAAAAGGGCTAGCGAGATACCATCTTGTTATATCATATCATGATTGTTTTGAGAAAGTGTTGTCATTCGAGGTTTATTATTATTGCTCGCTAGTTGATTATGCCATTGATGTGAGTAGACATGAGACCTGAAAGTTATTGTGAATGTGGTTAGTTCATGATATTTACAACAACAAGAGCAAACAGAGTTTGTCAAAGTTTTTCTTTATCACTTTCAGTTTATCAACTGAATTGTTTGAGGACAAGCACAAGTTTAAGCTTGGAGGAGTTGATACGTCTCCAACGTATCTACTTTTCCAAACACTTTTTCCCTTGTTTTGGACTCTAACTTGCATGATTTGAACGGAATTAACCCGGACTGACGCTGTTTTCAGCACAATTGTCATGGTGTCTTTGTGCAGAAATAAAAAGTTCTTAGAATGACCTAAAAATCCACGTTGAATTATCTTGGAAAATATAAAAAATATATGCGGAAAGATCCACGTCAGGGGCCCACACCCTGTCAACGAGGGTGGGGGCGCGCCCCCTCCCCCGGGCGCACCCGCCTGCCTCGTGGGCCCCCTGACGCTCCACCAACATACCCCCGAACTCCATATATTCATTTCGGGGAGAAAAAAATCAGAGAGGAAGTATTTTGACGTTTTACGATACGGAGCCACCGCCAAGCTCTAATCTCTCTCGGGAGGGCTAATCTGGAGTCTGTTCGGGGCTCCAGAGAGTGGAGATCGTCGCCATCGTCATCATCAACCTTCCTCCATCACTAATTTCATGATGCTCACCACCGTGCGTGAGTAATTCCATCGTAGGCTTGCTGGACGGTGATGGGTTGGATGAGATTTACCATGTAATCGAGTTAGTTTTGTTAGAGTTTGATCCCTAGTATCCACTATGTTTTGAGATTGATGTTTCTATGACTTTGCTATGCTTAATGCTTGTCACTAGGGCCCGAGTGCCATGATTTCAGATCTGAACCTATTATGTTTTCATAAATATATGTGTGTTCTTGATCCTATCTTGCAAGTCTATAGTCACCTACTATGTGTTATGATCCGGCAACCCCGAAGTGACAATAACCGGGACCACTCCCTGTGACGATCGTAGTTTGAGGAGTTCATGTATTCACTATGTGTTAATGCTTTGGTGCGGTACTCTATTAAAAGGATGCCTTAATATCCCTTAGTTTCCAATAGGACCCCACTGCCACAGGAGGGTAGGACAAAAGATGGCATGCAAGTTCTTTTCCATAAGCACGTATTACTATATTCGGAATACATGCCTACATTACATTGATGAACTGGAGCTAGTTCTGTGTCACCCTAGGTTATAACTTTTACTTGATGAATTGCATCTGACATAATTCCCCATCACCGATCCAATGCCTACGAGCTTTTCCCATATTGCTTGTTGCTTATTTACTTTCCAGTTGCTACTATTACAAAAACTACAAAAACACTATCGTTACTTTTATTACCGCTACCGCTACAATCATATTACTTTGCTACTAAACTACCTTGCTGCAGATACTAAGTTTCCAGGTGTGGTTGAATTGACAACTCAGCTTCTAATTATTAAGAGTATTCTTTGGCTCCCCTTGTGTCGAATCAATAAACTTGGGTTGAATACTTTACCCTCGAAAACTGTTGTGATCCCCTACACTTCTTGGTTATCAAGGAGGCTCTTGTCGCCGTCGAGCAGAAGGCAGCCGCAGGTCACAACTCCTTTCTTGCCCTTGAGCTCGAGCCCCGCAAGGTGTTGCGCTCCATCTGCGGGGACGGTACGAGCAGCCGCTGGCAACCCTTGAAGATGGCCTTGCAGGGCTCCTCCCCAAGCTTGCCGGAGATCTCAAGGGTGCAGTTGCTGTGGTGGACTCCTTCCTTGAAGCGGAGTGTCGCTCGCTCTTTGCAGTGGCCACGGCACGCATCTTCAGCCTGAAGGAAATATGCCCTAGAGGCAATAATAAAGTTATTATTTATTTCCTTATATCATGATAAATGTTTATTATTCATGCTAGAATTGTATTAACCGGAAACTTAATACATGTGTGAATACATAGACAAAACAGAGTGTCCCTAGTATGCCTCTACTAGACTAGCTCATTGATCAAAGATGGTTACGTTTCCTAGCCATAGACATGAGTTGTCATTTGATCAACGGGATCACATCATTAGGAGAATGATCTGATGGACAAGACCCATCCGTTAGCTTAGCACTATGATCGTTTAAGTTTTACTTCTATTGCTTTCTTCATGACTTATACATGTTCCTATGACTATGAGATTATGCAACTCCCGAATACCGGAGGAACACTTTGTGTGCTACCAAACGTCACAACGTAACTGGGTGATTATAAAGGTACTCTACAGGTGTCTCCAAAGGTACTTGTTGGGTTGGCGTATTTCGAGATTAGGATTTGTCACTCCGATTGTAGGAGAGGTATCTCTAGGCCCACTCGGTAATGCACATCACTATAAGCCTTGCAAGCATTGCAGCTAATGAGTTAGTTGCGGGATGATGTATTACGGAACGAGTAAAGAGACTTGTTGGTAACGAGATTGAACTAGGTATTGAGATACCGACGATCGAATCTCGGGCATGTAACATACCGATGACAAAGGGAACAATGTATGTTGTTATGCGGTTTGACCGATAAAGATCTTCGTAGAATATGTGGGAGCCAATATGAGCATCCAGGTTCCGCTATTGGTTATTGACCGGAGATGTGTCTCGGTCATGTCTACATAGTTCTCGAACCCGTAGGGTCCGCACGCTTAAGGTTTTGATGATAGTTTTATTATGAGTTTATGAGTTTTGATGTACCGAAGGAGTTCGGAGTCCCGGATGAGATCGGGGACATGACGAGGAGTCTCAAAATGGTCGAGACGTAAAAATCGATATATTGGACGACTATATTCGGACATCGGAAAGGTTCCGAGTGATTCGGGTATTTTCGGAGTACCGGGTAGTTACGGGAATAGAGGAGAGAGGCCAAAAGGAAGGAGGCGTGCACCCCCCTTCTAGTCCGAATTGGACAAGGGGTGCAGCCCACTTTTCCTTCTCCCTGTCCCCCTCTTTCCTTCTCTCCTACTCCGGAAAGGAAAGGGGAATCCTACTAGGACTTGGGAGTCCTAATAGGACTCCCCACACTTGGTGTGCCCCCTCTAGGGCCGGCCTCTCCCTCCCTCCTTTATATACGGGGGTAGGGGGGCACCTCTAGACACAACAATTGATCTCTTGATCTCTTAACCGTGTGCGGTAACCCCCTCCACCATAGTTCTCCTCGATAAATATTGTGGCGGTGCTTAGGCGAAGCCCTGCGACGGTAGAACATCAAGATCGTCACCACGCCGTCGTGCTGACGGAACTCTCCCTCGACACTCGGCTGGATCGGAGTTCGAGGGACGTCATCGAGCTGAACGTGTGCTAGAACTCGGAGGTGCCGTAGTTTCGGTGATTGATCGGTCGGGCCGTGAAGACGTACGACTACATCAACCGCGTTGTTCTAACGCTTCCGCTTTCGGTCTACGAGGGTACGTAGACTCACTCTCCCCTCTCGTTGCTATGCATCTGGTAGATAGATCTTGCGTGATCGTAGGAAATTTTTAAAATACTACGTTCCCCAACAGTGGCATCATGAGCCAGGTCTATGCGTAGATGATATGCACGAGTAGAACACAAGTGAGTTGTGGACGATACTAGTCATACTGCTTACCAGCATGTCATACTTTGATTCGGCGGTATTGTTGGATGAAGCGGCCCGGACCGACATTACGCGTATGCTTACGCGAGACTGGTTCTACCGACGTGCTTGGCACACAGGTGGCTGGCGGGTGTCAGTTTCTCCAACTTTAGTTGAATCAAGTGTGGCTACGCCCGGTCCTTGTGAAGGTTAAAACAGCACATACTTGACGAAATATCATTGTGGTTTTGTATGCGTAGGTAAGAACGGTTCTTGCTAAGCCCGTAGCAGCCACGTAAAACTTGCAACAACAAAGTAGAGGACGTTTAACTTGTTTTTGCAGGGCATGTTGTGATGTGATATGGTCAAGACATGATGAGTTATACGGTTTTGTATGAAATGATCATGTTTTGTAAAGTTATCGGCAACTGGCAGGAGCCATATGGTTGTCGCTTTATTGTATGAAATGCAATCGCCATGTAATTGCTTTACTTTATCACTAAGCGGTGGCGATAGTCGTAGAAGCAATAGTTGGCGAGACGACAACGATGCTACGATGGAGATCAAGGTGTCGCGCCGGTGACGAAGGTGATCATGACGGTGCTTTGGAGATGGAGATCAAAAGCACAAGATGATGATGGCCATATCATGTCACATATTTTGATTGCATGTGATGTTTATCTTATTATGCTTCTTATTTTGCTTAGTTCGACGGTAGCATTATAAGATGATCCCTTACTAAATTTCAAGGTATAAGTGTTCTCCCTGAGTATGCACCGTTGCGAAAGTTCGTCGTGCCGAGACACCACGTGATGATCGGGTGTGATAAGCTCTACGTTCAAATACAACGGGTGTAAGCCAGTTTTGCACACGTAGAATACTCGGGTTAAACTTGACGAGCCTAGCCTATGCAGATATGGCCTCGGAACACTGGAGACCGAAAGGTCGAGCGTGAATCATATAGTAGATATGATCAACATAAGATGTTCACCATTGAAACTACTCCATCTCACGTGATGATCGGACATGGTTTAGTTGATTTGGATCACGTGATCATTTAG
This sequence comes from Secale cereale, assembly GCA_902687465.1. NCBI lineage: Eukaryota > Viridiplantae > Streptophyta > Magnoliopsida > Poales > Poaceae > Secale > Secale cereale. Next base: position 419,510,536 of record LR738715.1, read on the forward strand.
ATGACTAGAGGGATGTCTATCTAAGTGGAAGTTCTTAAGTAATATGATTAAATTGAACTTTAATTTATCATGAACTTAGTCCTCGTAGTATTAGCATATCTATGTTGTAGATCAATAGCTCGCGATGTTGCTCCCCGTTTATTTTTTATATGTTCCTAGAGAAAACTAAGTTGAAAGATGTTAGTAGCAATGATGCGGAATTGTTCCGTGATCTGAGGATTATCCTCATTGCTGCACAGAGAATTATGTCCTTGATGCACCGCTAGGTGACATACCTATTGCAGGAGCAGATGTAGACGTTATGAACGTTTTGACAAAAGCTCGGTATGATGACTACTTGATAGTTTAAGTGCACCATGCTTTATGGCTTAGAACCAGGACTTCAAAAACGTTTTGAACGCCACGGAGCATATAAGATGTTCCAAGAGTTGAAATTAGTATTTCATACTCATGCTCGTGTCGAGAGGTATAAGACTTCTGACAGTACTTTGCCTACAAGATGGAGGAGAATAGCTCAACCAGTGAGCATGTGCTCAGATTGTCTGGGTACTACAATTACTTGAATCAAGTGGGAGTTAATCTTCCAGATAAGATAGTAATTGACAAAGTTCTCTAGTCACTATCACCAAGTTAGTAGAACTTCGTGATGAACTATAATATGCAAGGGATGACGAAAGGAATTCCCGAGCTCTTCGCAATGCTGAAGTCGGCGAAGGTAGAAATCATGAAAAGATGGTTAACAAGACCACTTATTTCAAGTAAAGGGCAAAGGGATAGAAGGGGAACTTCAAGAAGAATGACAAGCAAGTTGTCACTCCCGTGAAGAAACCCAAAGCTAAAACTCAAGCCTGAAACTAAGTGCTTCTACTGCAAAGGAAATGGTCACTGGAAGTGGAACTGCCCTAGATACTTGGCGGATAAGAAGGATGGCAAAGTGAACAAAGGTATATTTTGATATACAGATTATTGATGTGTACTTTACTAGTGTTCATAGCAACCCCTGGGTATTTGATACCGGTTCAGTTGCTAAAATTAGTAACTCGAAACGAGAATTGCAGAATGAACAGAGACTAGTTAAAGGTGAAGTGACGATGTGTGTTGGAAGTGGTTCCAAGATTGATATGATCATCATCGCACACTCCCTATACTTTCGGGATTAGTGTAAAACCTAAATAAATGTTATTTGGCATTTGCGTTGAGCATGAATATGATTTGATCATATTTGTTGCAATACGGTTATTCATTTAAAGTCATAGAATAATTGTTATTCTGTTTACATGAATAAAACCTTCGATGGGCATACACCCAATGAAAATAGTTTGTTGGATCTCGATCGTGGTGATGCACATATTCATAATATTGAAGCCAAAAGATGCAAGGTTAATAATGATAGTGCAACTTATTTGTGGCACTGCTGTTTAGGTCATAATGGTGTAAAGCGCATGAAGAAACTCCATAGTGATGGACTTTTGGAATCACTTGATTATGAATCACTTGGTGCTTGCGAACCATGCCTCATGGGCAAGATGACTAAAACTCTGTTCTCCGGAACAATGGAGCGAGCAACAGATTTGTTGGAGATCATACATACAGATGTATGTGGACCAATGAGTGTTGAAGCTCGCGGCGGGTATCGTTATTTTCTGACCTTCCCTGATGATTTGCGCAGATATGGGTATATCTACTTAATGAAGCACAAGTCTAAAACATTTGAAAAGTTCAAAGAATTTCAGAGTGAAGTGGAGAATCATCGTAACAAGAAAATAAGAGTTTCTACGATATGATCGTAGAGGTAAAATATTTGAGTTAGCGAGTTTGGCCTTCAGTAAAAACAATGTGAAATAGTTTCACTACTCACGCCACCTGGAACACCATAGTGTAATGGTGTGTCCGAACGTCATAACCGTACTTTATTAGATATGGTGCGATCGATGATGTCTCTTACCGATCTACCACTATCGCTTTTGGGGTTATGCATTAGAGACAGATACATTCACGTTAAATAGGGCACCATCTAAATCCATGGAGATGACACCGTATGAACTGTGGTTTGACGAGAAACCTAAGCTGTCATTTCTTTAAGTTTGGGACTGCGATGCTTATGTGAAAAAGTTTCAACATAATAAGCTCGAACCCAAATCGGAGAAGTAAATCTTCATAGGATACCCAAAAGAAACTGTTGGGTACACCTTCTATCACAGATCCGAAGGCAAGGTCTTTGTTGCTAAGAGTGGATCCTTTCTAGAGAAGGAGTTTCTCTCGAAAGAAGTGAGTGGGAGGAAAGTGGAACTTGATGAGGTAATTGTACCTTCTCCCGAATTGGATAGTAGTACATCACAGAAACTGGTTCCAGTGATTCCTACACCAATTAGTGAGGAAGCTAATGATGATGATCATGAAACTTCAGATCAAGTTACTGCTGAACTTCGTAGATCAACCAGAGTACGTTCCGCACCAGAGTGGTACGGCAACCCGGTTCTGCAAGTCATGTTACTGGACCATGATGAACCTACGAACTATGAGGAAGCGATGATGAGCCCAGATTCCGCAAAATGGCTTGAGACCATGAAATCTGAGATGGGATCCATGTATGAGAACAAAGTGTGGACTTTGGTTGACTTGCCCGATGGTCGGCAAGCCATTGAAAATAAATGGATCTTCAAGAGGAAGACTGACGCTGACAGTAATGTTACTGCTTACAAAGCTCGACTTGTTGCGAAAGTTTTTCAACAAGTTCAAGGAGTTGACTACGATGAGACTTTCTCACCCGTAGCGATGCTTAAGTCTGTCCGAATCATGTTAGCAATTGCCGGATTTTATGAAATCTGGCAAATGGATAACAAAACTGCAGTCTTTAATGGATTTATTAAAGAAGACTTGTATATGATGCAACCAGAAGGTTTTGTCAATCCTAAAGGTGCTAACAAAATGTGCAAGCTCCAGCGATCCATCTATGGACTGGTGCAAGCATCTCGGAGTTGGAATATACGCTTTGATAAGTTGATCAAAGCATATATATTTATACAGACTTGCGGTGAAGCCTGTATTTACAAGAAGTGAGTGGGAGCACTACAACCTTTCTGATAAGTATATGTGAATGACATATTGTCGATCGGAAATGATGTAGAATTTTCTGGAAAGCATAAAGGAGTGTTTGAAAGGAGTTTTTCAAAGAAAGACCTTGGTGAAGCTGCTTACATATTGGGCATCAAGATCTATAGAGATAGATCAAGACGCTTGATAAGACTTTCGATGAGTACATACCTTGATATGATTTTGAAGTAGTTCAAAATGGATCAGTCAAAGAAGGAGTTCTTACCTGACTTGTAAGGTGTGAAGTTGAGTAAGACTCAAAGCCAGACCATGGCAGAAAAATATAGAGAGAATGAAAGTCATTCCCTATGCCTCAGCCATAGGTTCTATAAAGTATGCCATGCTATGTACCAAACATGTTGTGTACCTTGCCATGAGTTTGTCAAGAGGGTACAATAGTGATCCAGGAGTAGATCACTGTACAGCGGTCAAAATTATCCTTAGTAATTGGATGACTAAGGAAATGTTTCTCGATTATGGAGGTGATAAAGAGTTCGTCGTAAAGGGTTACGCCGATGCAAGCTTTGACACTAAATCCAGCTGACTCTAAGTATCAATCTGGATGCGTATTGAAAGTGAGAGCAATTAGCTAGAGTAGCTCCATGCAGAGCATTGTAGACACATAGACATTTGCGAAATACATACGGATCTGAATGTGACAGACCCGTTGACTAAACTTCTCTCACGAAGCAAAACATGATCACACCTTAGTACTCTTTGGGTGTTAATCACATAGCGATGTGAACTAGATTATTGACTCTAGTAAACCCTTTGGGTGTTAATCACATGACGATGTGAACTATCGGTGTTAAATCACATGGCGATGTGAACTAGATTATTGACTCTAGTGCAAGTGGGAGACTGAAGGAAATATGCACTAGAGGCAATAATAAAGTTATTATTTATTTCCTTATATCATGATAAATGTTTATTATTCATGCTAGAATTGTATTAACCGGAAACTTAATACATGTGTGAATACATAGACAAAACAGAGTGTCCCTAGTATGCCTCTACTAGACTAGCTCATTGATCAAAGATGGTTATGTTTCCTAGCCATAGACATGAGTTGTCATTTGATCAACGGGATCACATCATTAGGAGAATGATCTGATGGACAAGACCCATCCGTTAGCTTAGCACTATGATCGTTTAAGTTTTACTGCTATTCCTTTCTTCATGACTTATACATGTTCCTATGACTATGAGATTATGCAACTCCCGAATACCGGAGGAACACTTTGTGTGCTACCAAACGTCACAACGTAACTGGGTGATTATAAAGGTACTCTACAGGTGTCTCCGAAGGTACTTGTTGGGTTGGCGTATTTCGAGATTAGGATTTGTCACTCCGATTGTCGGAGAGGTATCTCTGGGCCCACTCGGTAATGCACATCACTATAAGCCTTGCAAGCATTGCAGCTAATGAGTTAGTTGCAGGATGATGTATTACGGAACGAGTAAAGAGACTTGCCGGTAACGAGATTGAACTAGGTATTGAGATACCGACGATCGAATCTCGGGCAAGTAACATACCGATGACAAAGGGAACAACGTATGTTGTTATGCGGTTTGACCGATAAAGATCTTCATAGAATATGTAGGAGCCAATATGAGCATCCAGGTTCCGCTATTGGTTATTGAACGGAGATGAGTCTCGGTCATGTCTACATAGTTCTCGAACCCGTAGGGTCCGCACGCTTAACGTTTGATGACGATCGGTATTATGAGTTTATGAGTTTTGATGTACCGAAGGAGTTCGGAGTCCCGGATGAGACCGGGGACATGACGAGGAGTCTCGAAATGGTCGAGACGTAAAAATCGATATATTGGACGACTATATTCGGACATCGGAAAGGTTCCGAGTGATTCGGGTATTTTCGGAGTACCGGGGAGTTACGGGAATAGAAGAGAGAGGCCAAAAGGAAGGAGGCGCGTGCCCCCCTTCTAGTCCGAATTGGACAAGGGGTGCAGCCCCCTTTTCCTTCTCCCTCTCCCCCTCTTTCCTTCTCTCCTACTCCGGAAAGGAAAGGGGAATCCTACTAGGACTTGGGAGTCCTAGTAGGACTCCCCACACTTGGCGCGCCCCCTCTAGGGCCGGCCTCTCCCTCCCTCCTTTATATACGGGGGCAGGGGGGCACCCAAAGACACAAGTTGAATTGTTCCAGCCGTGTGCGGTGCCCCCCTCCATAGAAACACACCTCGGTCATACCGTCGCGGTGCTTAGGCGAAGCCCTACGCCGGTGAATACATCATATCCGTCACCACGCCGTCGTGCTGACGAAACACTCCCGTGAAGCTCAACTGGATCAAGAGCTCGTGGGACGTCATCAAGCTGAACGTGTGCTGAACGCGGAGGTGCCGTACGTTCGGTGCTTGATCAGTTGAATCGCGAAGAAGTTCGACTACATCAACCGCGTCACTTGACGCTTCCGCTTCCGGTCTACGAGGGTACGTAGACACACTCTTCCCTCTCGTTGCTATGCATCTGGTAGATAGATCTTGCGTGATCGTAGGAAAATTTTTAAATACTACGTTCCCCAACACAACCCAGTTCTGTAAATCATGTTACTAGAGCATGATGAACCTACGAACTATGAGGAAGCGATGATGAGCCCAGATTCCGCAAAATGGCTTGAAGCCATGAAATCTGAGATGGGATCCATGTATGAGAACAAAGTGTAGACTTTGGTTGACTTGCCCGATGATCGGCAAGCCATCGAAAATAAATGGATCTTCAAGAGGAAGACCGACGCAGACGGTAATATTACTGTTTACAAAGCTCGACTTGTTGCAAAAGGTTTTCGACAAGTTCAAGGAGTTGACTACGATGAGACTTTCTCACCTGTAGCGATGCTTAAGTCTGTCCGAATCATGTTAGCAATTGCCGCATTTTATGATTATGAAATCTGGCAAATGGATGTCAAAACTGCATTCCTAAATGGATATCTCAAAGAAGAGTTGTATATGATGCAACCAGAAGGTTTTGTCGATCCAAAAGGTGCTAACAAAGTATGCAAGCTCCAGCGATCCATCTATGGACTGGTGCAAGCATCTCGGAGTTGGAATATACGCTTTGATGAGGTGATCAAAGCATATGGTTTTATACAGACTTTTGGAGAAGCATGTATTTACAAGAAGTGAGTGGGAGCACTACAACCTTTCTGATAAGTATATGTGAATGACATATTGTCGATCGGAAATGATGTAGAATTTTCTGGAAAGCATAAAGGAGTGTTTGAAAGGAGTTTTTCAAAGAAAGACCTTGGTGAAGCTGCTTACATATTGGGCATCAAGATCTATAGAGATAGATCAAGACGCTTGATAAGACTTTCGATGAGTACATACCTTGATATGATTTTGAAGTAGTTCAAAATGGATCAGTCAAAGAAGGAGTTCTTACCTGACTTGTAAGGTGTGAAGTTGAGTAAGACTCAAAGCCAGACCACGGCAGAAAAATATAAAGAGAATGAAAGTCATTCCCTATGCCTCAGCCATAGGTTCTATAAAGTATGCCATGCTGTGTACCAAACATGTTGTGTACCTTGCCATGAGTTTGTCAAGAGGGTACAATAGTGATCCAGGAGTAGATCACTGTACAGCGGTCAAAATTATCCTTAGTAACTGGATGACTAAGGAAATGTTTCTCGATTATGGAGGTGATAAAGAGTTCGTCGTAAAGGGTTACGCCGATGCAAGCTTTGACACTAAATCCAGCTGACTCTAAGTATCAATCTGGATGCGTATTGAAAGTGGGAGCAATTAGCTAGAGTAGCTCCATGTAGAGCATTGTAGACACATAGACATTTGCGAAATACATACGGATCTGAATGTGACAGACCCGTTGACTAAACTTCTCTCACGAAGCAAAACATGATCACACCTTAGTACTCTTTGGGTGTTAATCACATAGCGATGTGAACTAGATTATTGACTCTAGTAAACCCTTTGGGTGTTAATCACATGACGATGTGAACTATCGGTGTTAAATCACATGGCGATGTGAACTAGATTATTGACTCTAGTGCAAGTGGGAGACTGAAGGAAATATGCCCTAGAGGCAATAATAAAGTTATTATTTATTTCCTTATATCATGATAAATGTTTATTATTCATGCTAGAATTGTATTAACCGGAAACTTAATACATGTGTGAATACATAGACAAAACAGAGTGTCCCTAGTATGCCTCTACTAGACTAGCTCATTGATCAAAGATTGTTATGTTTCCTAGCCATAGACATGAGTTGTCATTTGATCAACGGGATCACATCATTAGGAGAATGATCTGATGGACAAGACCCATCCGTTAGCTTAGCACTATGATCGTTTAAGTTTTACTGCTATTGCTTTCTTCATGACTTATACATGTTCCTATGACTATGAGATTATGCAACTCCCGAATACCGGAGGAACACTTTGTGTGCTACCAAACGTCACAACGTAACTGGGTGATTATAAAGGTACACTACAGGTGTCTCCAAAGGTACTTGTTGGGTTGGCGTATTTCGAGATTAGGATTTGTCACTCCGATTGTAGGAGAGGTATCTCTGGGCCCACTCGGTAATGCACATCACTGTAAGCCTTGCAAGCATTGCAGCTAATGAGTTAGTTGCGGGATGATGTATTACGGAACGAGTAAAGAGACTTGTTGGTAACGAGATTGAACTAGGTATTGAGATACCGACGATCGAATCTCGGGCATGTAACATACCGATGACAAAGGGAACAATGTATGTTGTTATGCGGTTTGACCGATAAAGATCTTCGTAGAATATGTGGGAGCCAATATGAGCATCCAGGTTCCGCTATTGGTTATTGACCGGAGATGTGTCTCGGTCATGTCTACATAGTTCTCGAACCCGTAGGGTCCGCACGCTTAAGGTTTAGATGATAGTTTTATTATGAGTTTATGAGTTTTGATGTACCGAAGGAGTTCGGAGTCCCGGATGAGATCGGGGACATGACGAGGAGTCTCAAAATGGTCGAGACGTAAAAATCGATATATTGGACGACTATATTCGGACATCGGAAAGGTTCCGAGTGATTCGGGTATTTTCGAAGTACCGGGGAGTTACGGGAATAGAGGAGAGAGGCCAAAAGGAAGGAGGCGTGCACCCCCCTTCTAGTCCGAATTGGACAAGGGGTGCAGCCCCCTTTTCCTTCTCCCTCTCCCCCTCTTTCCTTCTCTCCTACTCCGGAAAGGAAAGGGGAATCCTACTAGGACTTGGGAGTCCTAGTAGGACTCCCCACACTTGGTGCGCCCCCTCTAGGGCCGGCCTCTCCCTCCCTCCTTTATATACGGAGGCAGGGGGAACCTCTAGACACAACAATTGATCTCTTAATCTCTTAGCCGTGTGCGGTGCCCCCCTCCACCATAGTTCTCCTCGATAAATATTGTGGCGGTGCTTAGGCGAAGCCCTGCGACGGTAGAACATCAAGATCGTCACCACGCCGTCGTGCTGAAGGAACTCTCCCTCGACACTCGGCTGGATCGGAGTTCGAGGGACGTCATCGAGCTGAACGTGTGCTAGAACTCGGAGGTGCCGTAGTTTCGGTGCTTGATCGGTCGGGCCGTGAAGACGTACGACTACATCAACCGCGTTGTTCTAACGCTTCCGCTTTCGGTCTACGAGGGTACGTAGACTCACTCTCCCCTCTCGTTGCTATGCATCTGGTAGATAGATCTTGCGTGATCGTAGGAAAATTTTAAAATACTACGTTCCCCAACACAGCCATCTTCATGTCAAGCCCAAGATGCGATTCTATCCCGATCACGTGACACTTACGTGATTGGGGCACAACCGCATTTCGGGCGCTTAGCAAGATGGATATCATTACATCGCACCATTACATAAATACATCGGGGATACAACAATACATACAAGTCACATGAATACATGAACAACAATACAAGGCATCCGACTACGGATGCAAACATGAAAAGCACAACAACATCCATCTGCTATCCCAGGCTGCCGACCAGGAACCTAACCCAAGACTGAAGAAGAAGAAGAAGAAGAAGAAGAAATAACTCCAACACAACGAACATCGCTCTCACGTCAAGTCATCAGAAACCTGCACCTGCAACTGTTGTTGTAGTAACTGTGAGCCAGGAGGACTCAGCTATCCCATAACCATGGGTAACAAGACTAGCAAAGCTTAATGGGTAGGAAGAGGTAAAGTGGTGAGGTTGCAGCAGCGGCTAAGCAAAAGTATGGTGGCTAACTTACGAGTACAAGAATAAGATGAGCATCTACGCAAACGGTCGCACTAGTAATGATCGCTAAAGATCCTGAACTACCTACGAGTCAAACATAACCCCACCGTGTTCTCTTCTCAAAGTGAAAAGAGACAGTCACGGTTACTCACACAGTTGTGTGTTTTACTTCGGATCCTCTGTCAAGTTTTCTATAACCGGACATTAACAAATTCCATTATGCCACATAACCGCGGACACGGCTTTCGAAAGATCATAACCCTGTAGGGGTGTCCCAACTTAGCCCATCACAAGCTCTCACGATCAGTAGAAGTAATAATAATATTACCCCTTATCTTAGGGACAATCCGATCAGGCTCGGAATCCCGGTGCACAAGCCATTTCGATAATGGTAAAACAAGTCCAGCAAGACCTCCCAGTGTGTCGACATCCTGAGAGTAGCTGCGCGTATCTCGTCTCAGGCCATGACCGGATGGGCGATTATACGAGTAAAACCAACCCTCGGGTTTCCCCAAGGTGGCCCCGCATACTCCATGTTTGGGAACAACACCATCAGCACTGGCCCCCTTGCTATGTAGAAAAGAATCCCCGAGGGCGCGACCCCCTATGCAAATTTAATTATTTAATTAAGTTGTTATTATGAGGCAAATTAAAACCAATGTTGGGCCTTGCTGGAGGAGTTTTATTCAAAGACGAACTGTCAAGGGGTCCCCATATACACAACCGTGTAAGGAACGCAAAATCAAGGAACATAATGCCAGTTTAACGGCTCCTAAGGTGGCATGAGTGGAACAAAACACCGAGCAAAAGGCCAAGCCTTCAACCCATGCCCAGTATATAGGTGGGTTAATAAATATAAGACATATTGTGATATTCCAACAACAAGTTCCAACATGGAACAATCTTCATCTTCACCTGCAACTAACAACGCTATAAGAGGGGTTGAGCAAGCGGGTAACATAGCCAAACAACGGTTTGCTGGGAAGGTGTCAAAGGTTAAAGGTTTTCATGGCAACAAGGAGAGGCTGACAAAATGATGGGTAGCGCGACATATAACGATAGCATCGAGACAACTAAGCATGGCAATGATAGTAAGGATATCCAAGGTGATGGTCATATTGCCTGAGATCCCGCAAGGAAGAAGAACGAATCCGTGAAGTAGACGAGGAAGAATCCACAAAGACGAACCCCTGGTAGACGAACGAATCCTCACGATCGCAACGGAAAAGAACTAGCGAGAAGAACGCACACAACAAAGTAAACACCCAACAAAAGAACATGACAAGATGCTCAACCAAGTATGAAGCAAGACAAGTCTATATGATGCAATACATGGCAAGGGATGATGCATACAAGAACAACACAAAACAACAAGTGTAAATGAGGCCGGAATCAACACATAACAAATCCGGTAAGTCCTCATATGCACATTTATAAATTGGTCCAGATCTGAACAAACCTTAAGTTAAAGTTGTTAAACAGCAAGTTAACATGCACCATGATGATCTACATGAAATTCTAGCCTAGAAGATATGAGCAAACCAAGACAAGCATGGCAATGGTGCAAGATACACACAAACATCAAGCAAACACACCCCGAACAGATATTCAACATGATATTATGCTTCTACATGCAAAATCACACAAGTTTCATATAAGACACGCTCAAAACGGAGCAACGGGCTAGAAGTTATGAGCTAAAGAAGTTACAATGCAAAGCTGAAGTTAACAGCCACATAGCAACTATGGAGCAAGGTAAATATATCCTATAGCACCCAAACATGATAACAAGAGGCATGGACGTGAAATAGACATGATACATAACAAGCATGAACTTAGAACACCCCCAAAAACTTGCTGGAACACATTTAACCAAGCATGGCAAGTTGCAATAAATTTATCCAAACTTTGTCAAAATCTGGGAAGGCAAAAACATCATCACGATGCTGCCTTCGGAGGCACAAAACAACAAGCATATCAACTCTACTAAGCATATAAGATCATGGACATGTAATAGACATAGCATACATCAAACAACTCCAATGGAGAAACTCCATAGGAGGCATGGATCAATAACAACAAGATTCACCAAATTGATCATGCTGACAACAGGCTGACAGGTACAATTTATTGCAACTTGAGAGCAAAAAATAAATAAGCTACAGCAGGCCATATGTGCAAACACAGGGATGGATTGATAGACAATAACATGGACAGCGATACATGATCATTGGCCACTCCAAAACAAGCATGGATTTGAGTGAGGAATCAAGCAAACATAGCATCAGGTTAAACAGATTCCAGACTTAGCAGTTTTTTCACTAAGTATAAAACAGCAACAACAACATGGCATGTTTACAAGCTTGTTTAAGTCAACACAAGGCATATCATGGAAAGTGAATTGCACCACAGCAAAAACCATATGATTGTGCTTCTAAAACATATAGACATGTGGCATGAAGACAAACACATCAATATCAATGAGCAAGTGAAATCAACATCTCATAACAAGTTTCAGCACTTAACAGCCAAATGCACTTTTGCAATAGAGATTAACATGGCAATATGGCACCTAACATGAATGCTACAACAACCATCATGTAGAGCACTTCACGATGGACATTTTGACATATCATATGCTCCATTTGGACCAACATGCACAAAGTTATCACATCTCAAACATGCTAACAAAATTACAGGTAACATCAGTTTTAAACAAGTAGCACTCTTGCAATGATGATTAGGGCATCAAGATGAAGTCAAACAAGCATGGCACAATGGAACAAAGTGAAGACCATATCACCATGATCATTTTGACATATTATTTGCATCATTTGGACATACACACAAAAAGTTACAGCCATGCAAAGATGCAACATAACATGTATGAAATTCGAGACTTCGCAGTTTTTTACTTATGGAAAAAAACACAACGGGCGCAAAAGGTTATTAGTCGCACAGGGCGCGGGATACGTGGGTTCTCACCAGAGACCCATGGGCCGATCCGGTGGGTGGGCTTGAGGGGGATGATGTGGCCGCTGCTGGGCCCTGGAGGGGCGCGGCCCACCGCGAGGAGGAGGAGGAGGCCCAGGAGGCGCCGGGCGTCGGTCGTCCTCCACCTCGTGCGCACGCACGAGCAGGGAGGCAGGGGCGGCTGCTCTTCCCGCCGGCGGCGAGCCTTTCTGTCGGCGGCGAGGCGGGGCGAGGCCTATCTGACCGTGGGAAGATGGATCCGGACAGAGGAAAAGGCGGCGGCGCTGGGAGGAGCTCCGGCGGCGGGAGGCTGCTCCGGAGAATGGGGTGGCCGGAGCGAGGAGAGGCCGGCGAGCCGGCGGCGGGGATGCGCGAGGCTGGGCGGCGCTCGGGCGGCGGGCACGCCTCGATCTGCGGCGGCGGCGGTTGGGACCGCGCGGGCCCCGGATGGGCTTCGCGGGCCGCGGCGGAGTGGAGAGGCAGGGGTGCGAGGTGGCGCGCGCCCAATGGTTGAGAGCGGCGGCGGGGTGACGTGGCAGGCCGCCATTGGCCAGGGTGAGGTGGAGGCTGGACATGTCCGACGCGGGACGGACGTGTCCGGCTGTGCGAGGAGGAAGATGGCTAGGGTTGCACCGCGAATTTCGGGGGTAGACACATATATATAGGTAGAGGGAGCTAGGAGTGTCCAAATGAGGAGCGGTTTTCGGCCACGCGATTGTGATCGAACGGCCAAGAGCATGGAGGGGGTTAGGATGGGCTTGGGGGCTTTTGTGAAAGGGGTGCTGGGCCAAAAGAGAAAGGCTTCCGGCGGTTAACATGGTTAACCGTTGGGCTATCAAACGAACTCCGAACGCGACGAAACTTGACAGGCGGTCTACCTATGCTATAATAAGACCACACGCCAAACTTCAACTAATTCCAAGAACGTTTTCCAGCCACTCACAAAATAAATATCCGAAGGCGCCGTGGATGCGTGCAAGTGTGTCTGGGCTCAGAACGGACAACGGAGAGGACGGGCGGACTCGGAAGGATGCAAGTTTTGAAAACATGATGATGCAACACACATGATGACATGGCAAAATGCAACACACAAGCAAATGACATGGCAACGACAACGAAAAACTGGCTGACACCTGGCACATCGGTCTCGGGGTGTCACAACACTCGCCTACTAACAAGGGATCTCGTCTCGAGATTTTAGGAACGAGACGGAAGAGAAAAAGGAAGAACAAAGTTCTTCGAGGACAAAAGAGTGAAACCAAAGAACCTGAAAGGTTGAACAAAATGAATGAAGGATACCACGGATATGAACGAGAAGGAGAAACTCCATTGCAAAAGAGGAACAAGGAACACACGAGAACCAAGTAGGTTGAAAGGCACGAAACAAGAGCTGAAGGAACAAGAATGAATTCAAAACCACTCAGGTTAATAAGAGATAGAAAGGAATTTGAACGAAGTAATTCGGGCAGCACTCCGGTTGAGAATGGAGGGAATAGAAAATGAAGTTCAGAATAAGGAGCGATACTTGACGAGATGAGCAACACGGTGCCTCCGGAAGAATTGAAAGAATGGAATGAAAAGAACGGATAAGAGAAGAACAACTTCGGGCGCGAATGAATTTGAAAGCATCCTTAGAAGGAAGGATGGAATGGAGTCATGGAAAAATCAACAACGAAAAGAATTAACTAGTTGTGGACTTATGGAAATCATCCCGAAACTTGAGGTGATATTATGCCGCAACCAAAGATGGATTAGCTGAGAATGAAGAATTGCAAAACCCCCTTTCAAAAGAATGCGGAGAATTATTTCCACTCGAGAGGCAAAAGAATAATGCTTGAGCTTGATCCAAAATAATTTGATGAACACTCGAAGAATGATTTAAATCATGATGAACCTCCACGAAGAACTCCGGTAACAAAAGGATGATAAATGATCAAAGAATAAAAATAAAGCCTTGTGATGATTTAGAAAGAGCTTCCGACGAGATAACCGAGAAAAATTTGAACTCCGGAAAAGAAAAGATTTAAGCACTTGAAACTAGAATTTCTTCATCAAGAATAAACTCCGAAGGAAGGAATGAATCAACTTGATGAAAAAATTAAGAATTAAGTTATGCTTATCGTCCACCAACTAAATCGATGAGAAGCAAAGGATTCGCATACAACTTATTCTCATTGAATGATTAAAGAGGGATATATCGCAAACTTGTGAATATCTTCATGAAGCACTGGTAGGATTGGAATAGAAATGAATTGATAGATATGATAGTACCGGAAAAGAACTCTTGAGTGAATCACCGTAAGAATTGAAACCGAGTGAAGAAAAAGGAACGAACCACCGTAAATAATCGAGTGATGAAGAGGACAAACCACCGTAAAGAATTAAAATTGGATGAAGAAAAGAGAATGAATCGCCGGGAAGAATAAAGCACTTGGGGAATTTCGATACAAGAGAACGAAGAGATCGTGAACTGATTAAAGAATATTTGGACGAAGCACCGGAAGAAATATTGAGACGAACGAAGAGGCATCAATGAAGAAGATTTGGAGGACGAAGTTGAAAACTGAGAACGAAGAAATCTTCTGAAATGAAGGCCTTCGGAGGAACACAAAGAAAAGAATTTACCAAAAGCTCCAGATGGGTAAGGAAAAGAATTTATGACGAACGGAACAAGGCGGATGAGATACTCCGGACGAATGAACGGGGAAGGTTGAACCAACACGAAAGATTTTGAAAGGGATCTTGAAGAAGGGCTATGACTGATGGAATCCATACTTACATCACACTTGAAAAGAACTTCGGAACACTCTGGGAAATTAGAAGAGTCGGGTAAGATCCTGGGAAAAGACCTTTGGGTTATGGGCCCACCGAAGAGAAAACACCATTGAAAAGGATCGAAAAGGGATAATGCGCCGGAATGATTGAAAAAACTCGAATGAGGTGACAACCTCGAATTAATTGGACACCGAAGAATATCCTGAGATGTCTTCGGAACTCCGGAACAATTAAATGACAAGAGACAACGAGCAAGAGGAAACATCAGAGCCGAGGCAAAAGAATATGAACAACACCGAATACTTGAGTTGAATCCACCGGAAAAGAAGAAGAGGTGAAGAATATGAACTAGAAGAGAAATCACCGGTTGAAATAACTGAGGAAGAATGCAGAGGATCACACGAGTAGGATGGATAGTCGATTAAGGACTCCGGCTCCGAGAAGAAAAAGGGTGGGCGGGTGGGAAAAAGAAAGACAACTTCAAAAGGGGAAACAACACCGGTTGAAAAGAACTGATGATTGAAGCAAAAGACGAGGAGGGTCAAACGACTTCACGAGAGATGCACCAGATGAAAGAACTGACAACGCAACAAAGAAAAACTAACCACGTGATCCTAAAAAATTTGAAGGGGAAGAGGAGTAATTCAAAACACCTACGTCAAGATTCCTCACCAGAGCGACGAAGGGGCTGAGGAGTAAAAAGAATTCCTACTCTCCGATATAACTAGACTCCGAAAATAGTTTTCTTCTAGACTCAACAACGGCCAAGCTACGATCAATCAAGGGGGTTCCTATGGTCGGTCGAGGCTCTCATACCAACTTGTCAAGCCCAATATGCGATTCTATCCCAATCACGTGACACTTACATGATTGGGGCACAACCCATTTCGGGCGTTTAGCAAGATGGATATCATTACATCGCACCATTACATAAATACATGGGGGATACAACAATACATACAAGTCACATGAATACATGAAAATCAATACAAGGCATCCGACTACGGATGCAAACATGAAAAGCACAACGACATCCATCTGCTATCCCAGGCTGCCGACCAGGAATCTAACCCAAGACTGAAGAAGAAGAAGAAGAAGAAGAAGAAGAAGAAGAAGAAGAAGAAGAAGAAGAAGAAGAAGAAGAAGAAGAAGAAGAAGAAGAAGAAGAAGAATAAAGAACTCCAACACAACGAATATCGCTCTCACGTCAAGTCATCAGAATCCTGCACCTGCAACTGTTGTTGTAGTAACTGTGAGCCACGAGGACTCGGCAATCCCATAACCATGGGTAACAAGACTAGCAAAGCTTAATGGGTAGGAAGAGGTAAAGTGGTGAGGTTGCAACAGCGGCTAAGCAAAAGTATGGTGGCGAACTTACGAGTACAAGAATAAGATGAGCATCTACGCAAACGGTCGCACTAGTAATGATCGCTAAAGATCATGAACTACCTACGAGTCAAACATAACCCCACCGTGTTCTCTTCTCTAAGTGAAAAGTGACAGTCACGGTTACTCACACAGTTGTGTGTTTTACTTCGGATCCTCTGTCAAGTTTTCTACAACCGGACATTAACAAATTCCAATATGCCACATAACCACGGGCACGGCTTTAGAAAGATCATAACCCTGCTGGGGTGTCCCAACTTAGCCCATCACAAGCTCTCACGATCAGCAAAAGTAATAATAATATTACCCCTTATCTTAGGGACAATCCGATCAGGCTCGGAATCCCGGTGCATAAGACATTTCGACAATGGTAAAACAAGTCCAGCAAGACCTCCTGGTGTGTCGACACCCTGATAGTAGCCGCGCGTATCTCGTCTTAGGCCACGATGGGATGGGCGATTATACGAGTAAAACCAACCCCCGGGTTTCCCCAAGGTGGCCCCGCATACTCCCCATTTGGGACCAACACCATCAGCACTGGCCCCCCTGCTATGTAGAAAAGAATCCCCGAGGGCGCGACCCCCTATGCAAATTTAATTATTTAATTAAGTTGTTATTATGAGGCAAATTAAAACCAATGTTGCGCCTTGCTGGAGGAGTTTTATTCAAAGACGAACTGTCAAGGGGTCCCCATATACCAAACCATGTAAGGAACGCAAAATCAAGGAACATAATGCCGGTTTATCGGCTCCTAAGGTGGCATGAGTGGAACAAAACACCGAACAAAAGGCCAAGCCTTCCACCCATGCCCAGTATATAGGTGGGTTAATAAATATAAGACATATTGTGATATTCCAACAACAAGTTCCAACATGGAACGATCTTCATCTTCACCTGCAACTAACAACGCTATAAGAGGGGCTGAGCAAGCGGGTAACATAGCCAAACAACGGTTTGCTGGGAAGGTGTCAAAGATTAGAGGTTTTCATGGCAACAAGGAGAGGCTGACAAAATGATGGGTAGTGCGACATATAACGATAGCATCGAGACAACTAAGCATGGCAATGATAGTAAAGGTATCCATGGTGATGGTCATCTTGACTGAGATCCCGCAAGGAAGAAGAACGAATCCGTGAAGTAGACGAGGAAGAATCCACGAAGACGAACCCCGGGTAGACGAACGAATCCTCACTATCGCAACGGAAAAGAACTTGCGAGAAGAAAGCACACAACAAAGTAAACACCCAACACAAGAACATGACAAGATGATCAACCAAGTATGAAGCAAGACAAGTCTATATGATGCAATACATGGCAAGGGATGATGCATACAAGAACAACACAAAACAACAAGTTTAAATGAGGCCGGAATCAACACATAACAAATCCGGTAAGTCCTCATATGCACATTTATAAATTGGTCCAGATCTGAATAAACCTTAAGTTAAAGTTGTTAAACAGCAAGTTAACATGCACCATGATGATCTACATGAAATTCTAGTCAAGTTTCATATAAATTTTGATTAATTCGGAGCTACGACCTAGAAGATATAAGCAAAACAAGACAAGCATGGCAATGGTGCAAGATGCACCCAAACATCAAGCAAACACACTCCAAACAGATATTCAACATGATATTATGCTTCTACATGCAAAATCACACAAGTTTCATATAAGACACACCCAAAACGGAGCAACGGGCTAGAAGTTATGAGCTAAAGAAGTTACAATGCAAACCTGAAGTTAACAACCACATAGCAACTTTGGAGCAAGGTAAATATATGCTACAACACCCAAACATGATAACAAGAGGCATGGATGTGAAATAGACATGATACTTAACAAGCATGAACTTAGAACACCCCCAAAAACTTGCTGGAACACATTTAACCAAGTATGGCAAGTTGCAATAAATTTATCCAGACTTAGTCAAATTCTGGGAAGGCAAAAACATCATCACGATGCTGCCTTCGGAGGCACAAAACAACAAGCATATCAACTCTACTAAGCATATAAGATCATGGACATGTAGTAGACATAGCATACATCAAAAAACTCCATTGGAGAAACTCCATAGGAGGCATGGATCAATAACAACAAGCTTCACCAAATTGATCATGCTGACAACAGGATGATAGGTACAATTTATAGCAACTTGAGAGCAAGAAATAAATAAGCTACAGCAGGCCATATGTGCAAACAAGGGCATGGATTGATAGACAATAACATGGACAACAATACATGATCATTGGCCACTCCAAAACAAGCATGGATTTGAGTGAGGCATCAAGCAAACATAGCATTAGGTTGAACAGATTTCAGACTTAGCAGTTTTTTCACTAAGTATAAAACAGCAACAACAACATGGCATGTTTACAAGCTTGTTTAAGTCAACACAAGGCATATCATGGAAACTGAATTGCCCCACAGCAAAAACCATATTATTGTGCTTCTAAAACATATAGACATGTGGCATGAAGACAAACACATCAATAGCAATGAGCAAGTGAAATCAACATCTCATAACAAGTTTCAGCACTTAACAGCCAAATGCACTTTTGCAACAGAGATTAACATGGCAATATGGCACCTAACATGAATGCTACAGCAACCATCATGTAGAGCACTTCACAATGAACATTTTGACATATCATATGCTCCATTCGGACCAACATGCACGAAGTTATCACATCTCAAACATGCTAACAAAATTATAGGTAATAGCAGTTTTAAACAAGCAGCACTCTTGCAACGATGATTAGGGCATCAAGATGAAGTTAAACAAGCATGGCACAATGGAACAAAGTGAAGAGCATATCACCATGATCATTTTGACATATTATTTGCATCATTTGGACATACACACAAAAAGTTACACCCATGCAAAGATGCAACATAACATGTATGAAATTCACAGACTTAGCAGTTTTTTTTTACTTTGTGAAAAAAACACAACGGGCGCAAAAGGTTATTAGTCGCACAAGGCGCGGGATAGGTGGGTTCTTACCAGAGGCCCATGGGCCGGATCCGGTGTGTGGGCTTGAGGGGGATGTTGTGGCCGTTGCTGGGCCCTGGAGGGGCGCGGCCCACCGCGAGGAGGAGGAGGAGGCCCAGGAGGCGCCGGGCGTCGGCCGTCCTCCTCCTCGTGCGCATGCATGAGCAGGGAGGCAGGGGCGGCGGCTCTTCCCGCCGGCGGCGAGCCTTTCTGCCGGCGGCGAGGCGGGGCGAGGCCGATCTGACCGCGGGAAGACGGATCCAGGCAGAGGAAAAGGCAGCTGCGCTGGGAGGAACTCCGACGGCGGGAGGCTGCTCCAGCGAACGGGGGCGGCCGGAGCGAGGAGAGGCCGGCGAGCCGGCGGCGGGGATGCGCAAGGCGGGGCGGCGCTCGGGCTGCGGGGGCGCCTCGATCTGCGGCGGCGGCGGTTGGGCCCGCGCGGGCCCCGAATGGGCTCCGCGGGCCGCGGGGGAGTGGAGAGGCAGGGGTGCGAGGTGGTGCACACCCATTGGCTGAGAGCGGCGGCGGGGTGACATGGCAGGCCGGCATTGGCCGGGGTGAGGTGGAGGCTGGACATGTCCGACGCGGGACGGACATGTCCGGCTGCGCGAGGAGGAAGATGGCTAGGGTTGCACCGTGAATTTCTGGGGGAGACACATATATATAGGTAGAGGGAGCTAGGAGTGTCCAAATGAGGAGCGGTTTTCGGCCACGCGATCGTGATCGAACAGCCAAGAGCATGGAGGGCGTTAGGATGGGCTTGGGGGCTGTTGTGAAAGGGGTGCTGGTCCAAAAGAGAAAGGCTTCCGGCGGTTAACACGGTTAACCGTTGGGCTATCAAACGAACTCCAAACGCGACGAAACTTGATAGGCGGTCTAACTATGCTATAATAAGACCACACTCCAAGTTTCAACTCATTACGAGAACATTTTCTGGCCACTCACAAAATAAATATTCGGAGGCGCTGCGGGCGCGTGCAAGTGTGTCTCGGCTCAGAACGGACAACAGAGAGGACGGGCGGACTCAGAAGGATGCAAGTTTTGAAAACATGATGATGCAACACGCAAGCAAATGACATGGCAATGACAACGAAAAACTGGCTGACACCTGGCGCATCGGTCTCGGGGTGTCACACTTCACCTCCAGGACCCCAGCTTCGACCTCGATGTGTTGATCCAGCCGATAGGTCCTGAGTCCCGCGACGCTGTTTGTAGAAGCTGTGAATGGTCCGGTAGATGCTCCACTCAAGAAATTCCTCTGCGTCCCAGACCCTGAGGCTCCGGCAGACGATGGAGGCAGCGACGTTGATGATGGGCTTCCAGCAGCCAGGGTGAGCGGTGGAGATGGCCCGGGCGGTGGTGGTGCTTCCACCTGACTATATCCATGCAAACATTTACCGTGCCTCATGGAGGTGTAAACTTTCTGCTCGAATTTGTGAAACACTTCATGTTTTGTAATAACTGTTGGAACTCTGCAATTTCTTTTTCATGCTTGGTTTCCTTTGTGTTGGCTTTTATCATTCTGCGTCAGCAGTGCCCAGCCCCGCGCATACCTCAGCCGCCGTTGGGGCGTGCGGATCTCCAGGACGAGACCAAGGGGTGAGGGGCTACCTGACTAGTGACGCCCCTGAGTCGCGTTGCTTAGGGGTCCCCCTTGACGTGCGAACAACCTCAATGTTCTCCGAGTTAGATTGTCATGAGGGCGCTGGTGCTCTGCGTCGGCAGGGCCCAACCCCGCACATACCTCGACCGCCATTGGGGCATCCGGATCACTAGGATGAGATCAAGGGGTGAGGGGCTACGAGGCTGGTTAGGCCCATGAGTCCCGATGCTCAGGGCCCCCCCTTGACGTACGAGTGACCCTCATGACCTCCATTCATTTACCCATCAATCTGTGCCTGGAAAGGGTGCACGAAGACCAGGTACAAGGACTTGGTGAGGTAGCATGCACCAGGTTGAGCCTGAGCGCAGGCCCCATGTCCAGCACCTGCATGCTCATCTCATGGAGAGGTTGACCGGTCGACCGAGAGGTCATCCTGAAGTTGGTGCAGCTCGTAGGTGCCCTCAGTTGTTTATTCCCAGTGTGGAGCATGCGGCTACCACTTGGCGTGGGCATAGTCGCTCCTTGACCATGTTGTTCGCCAGCGTGGAGCATGGGGCTTCCACTGGATGCGTGGGTGGGAGGTCCCTCCGGGGGATCACTCCGGGGCGTGTACATCCCACATTAGGAGGTGTATATGGGCACCCGTGAGCCAGCACAGGACTAATGAGGCCCCACCTCAAGGCGGGTTGCGCCTGGTCTTCTAGCACTAGGTGCGCTTTGTATGACTTGCGTAACTACTACAACCTGCGCCAAAATGAACTTCCGGATGCCATTGCATGAGAAGACCGAGCACCAAGGACCCTAGGAGATGACGTGAACGGGGCCGGACCGCCAGAAAGAGCTTGGTCGCTTTGGTTTATCGATGCTGCAGGGACGAATCCGAGCGCAGACGCCGTGCCAAGTATTCTTCATGCAACGAGCCGTAGAAAGAGCCCCCGGCATGCGGTTACTGCGGAGGCGACCCGTACCGCAGAAAAAGGAACCAGATTGCGTGCCCTGACTGATTCCAGTCAGGGCGCAGCGACACTCTAGGTGATGAAGCACCGAACAGGAAGGTCTAAATGCTTAAGGAAATTCATCAAAGGAAAAGCTAGTTCTAGTACATGCGCAAAATAACACAGCCACACGGTTGTAGCCACACGGCCTGAGGATAATGCGGCCCGAGGGGCATCCTCAATCTTGAACGAACCAAAAATTCACCTGGCAATGATGCTGCTGAAGTGTCGGGGTAGCCAAAGAGTCGCACCACTAATGCCATTCCACACGAGATGAGCAGCTCCTGAGGCTTTGGAGATCCGCGAGGCCCAACGGGCTCGCGAAGGTCCAGGTCCTCTTGAGCCTCGATCAACATCCGCCTTGCCTCCCACGCTGCCATCGTTCGCTGCATGAGTCATTGGAGCAAGGCCCAAGCGTTCAGTAGGCCGAAAGGTATGCGGACGTAGTTGCACCTATGGCCACCTCTCCGCCCGATGTGCGAGGGCCAAAAAAGGTCCTGCGAGGCAGCCCTGTTGAGGCCTGGGATATTGACGCAGACGCGCAGCTCACCACCCGTATAAGAGGCCGCGACTGCACCAGGTAGTGCAGGGCGAGGCTCACCATGCATAGCTCGCGCCTCCTGAAGCTCCACGATGGTCTTGGTAATGAACTCCCGAGCACCTAGCGCCTCGCGCCATGAGCCCTGCTCGCGGAAATGCGCTTCGAAGCATGCTTCCACATGGTGATCGAGCGCCTCCCTTGTGACGCCAGCCAGGTTAGAGGCCCTCAAGATGAGAGCCCCCAAGCCCGTCCTCAGGGGGCCACCGGGCGCGCCTCCCTATGCGAGAGGGCACGGTGCCCCGGCAGTGGGCGCGGGGCCTAAGGCAGGGCCAGTAGGTGCCTCAGTCGTCTGACAGCCCTCGTGGAGGAGTTGTTTCTTCTTCTTAGGGACGACCTCAGGAGGCAGTATGGCGCCTTCGTCGTCAGGGTACTCGATCGCCGCAGCCTGGTAGGCGCGCTCGAGGGAGCACACAGAATCCTTTTCATCGCAAGAGACCGTGGTGATGCCGCCACTTCCCGGCATCTTGAGGACGTTGTCGACGTGGTGAGTCGCTGCCATGAACTTGGCGGGGGCCGGATACCCAAGGAGTCATTATACGGGAGGATGATGTGGGCGACATCGAAGTTGATGTGCTCGGTGCGGTAATTTTCGCGCTTGCCAAAGGTGATGGGAAGACGGATCTTCCCGATGGGAACAATGGAGCCATCAGTCACCCTGAGAAGGGCTTGGTGGGGAGGAGATGGTCATAGGGCACTTGGAGAATCTCGAAAGTTTCGATGGAGAGAACGTTGAGCCCCGCACCTCCGTCGATGAGGATCTTGGTGACGAGGACGTTGGAGGATGTTGATGGTTGGGGTGCAGAGCATTGGGAGCGCGCCAGTGGCGGCGGAGCACTTGAGCTTGTCCATGGTGTCAAACGTGATGGTGTACTTGGACCACCGAAGGGGGCGTGATGCCTCAAGCTTGGGAAGGGCTGCGTTCACCTCCCAAGCAAACTTCTTGAAGATGCGACGAGAGGCGGGGGCTTGAGCGTCACCCCAAATGCAGGCGATCGCATGTGGCCCTTGGAAGCCCCCAGCCCCATCATCCTGGCGGTTGTCTTCCTTCCTTCTTGGTGGTGGCGGCAGCGGAGGGAGGCCGGTGTTGACCATCGGCGAGGTGGGGCGGCGAGGAGCGCCGTTGCCTAATGTCGCTTGAGATGCATCGGTATTTCCCCAAGCAACAGTAAGGTATTTCCCTCAGTGATGAGACAAAGGTTATCGAACCAGTAGGAGAACCAAGCAACACTTTGTAAACGATACCTGCACATAAAGAACAAATAGTTGGAACCCGACATGTTAAAGGGGTTGTCAATCCCTTTCGGGAAACGATGCCAAAAGGTGACGTAAGGATAGGATAATATTGCAGTAGATTGAAAGATGCAAATAAAAGCAAGTAAAATGCAGCAAGGTGTTTTTGGGTTTTTGATAATATAGATATGGAAATAATAGTTGCAAATAAAGGAAAAGGCAATTGGCAATATAGATCAGAAAGTATATGATTGGAAAATAGACCCGAGGCCCGTAGATTTCACTAGTGGTTTCTCTAGAGAAAATAGCATGCGGTGGGTAGACATATTACTGTTGTGCAATTGATAGAAAAGAAAATAATCATGACAATATCCAAGAGAACGATCATGTATATAGGTATCACGTCCAAGATTAGTAGACCGCTATACAACACGCATCTAGTGTATTAAGTTCATGGAAAAACGGAGTAATGCAATAAGAACGATGACATGATGTACACAAGAACTATTCATGTAGGAATAGACCCCATATTTTTATCCTTAATAGCAACGATACATGCATGCCTTGCTGCCCCTTTTATCACTGGGAAAGGACATCGCAAGATCAAACCCATTACAAAGCACCTCTTCCCATTGCAAGATAAATAGGTCAAGTTGGCCAAAGAAAACCCAAATACCAAAGAAGAAATAAGAGGCTATAATAATCAAGAATGGCTATTAAATCAAAGAAAATTTGATCATAAACTCACAATTCATCGGATCCCAACAAGCACACTGCAAAAAGTCATTACTTCAAATAGATCTCCAAGAGACCATTGTATTGAGATACAAAGAGAGAAGAAGCCATCTATCTACTGCCTACGGACCCGTAGGTCTATGGTAAACTACTCACGCATCATCAGAGAGGCACCAATGAGGATGATGAACCCCTCCGTGAAGGTATTCCCCTCCGGCGAAGTGCCGAAAAAGGGATCTAGATTGGATCTGATGGTTTTGGAACTTGCGGTGGCTGGAACAAAATTTCGTCGACTCCTCTAGGGTTTCTGGAATATTGTAGTATTTATAGAGAGAAGAGGCGGTGCGGGAGGCCACCGATGTTGGCACAACCCACCTAAGCGCGCCTGGGGGCCCAAGCGCCCCCTGGTGGTTTGTGCCCTCCTTGGGCACCCTCCAGGTTCTTCACTGGCCCACTGGATGTCTACTGGTACAAAAAAATCCACCAAAAGTTTCGCTGCATTTGGACTCTGTTTGATATTGATTTTCTACTATGTAAAAAACAAGCAGAAAACAACAACTGACATTTGGCACTATGTCAATAGGTTAGTCCCAAAAATGATATAAAATGATTATAAAACATCCAAGAATGATAATGTAATAGCATGGAACAATCAAAAATTATAGATACGTTGGAGACGTATCAGCATCCCCAAGCTTATTTCCTACTCGTCCTCGAGTTGGTAAATGATAAAAACAGAATTTTTGATGTGGAATGTTGCCTATCATGTTCATCACATATTCTTTCCTTTATAGCATGGAAATTTGGACTTTTATATGGTTCAAAGCAATAGTCTAGTTTTGACATGAGGACTTTAATACTCAAACAAATCAACAAACAACCATGTCTTTCAAAATATCAATACTAAAGCAAGTTATCCCTAGCCCACCATGCTCAAGCATTGATCCATTCATGCAACACATCTGAATATTAGCTACATCCAATGCTCAAGTGTGATAATAGTGTTTCGTAGATGGTGCTTTATAAGAGAAGATGGAGACTCAAATAAAAATAAAAATTGTATAATGTAAAATATAGGCCTTTCACAGAGGGAAGTAGGGATTTGTAGAGGTGCCAGAGCTCAAAGATTAAATTGAGAGATAAAATTATTTTGGGTGGCATGTTTTTCTCATCTACGAGAACGACTTAGAGTTCCCAACACTTTCCATGCTAGATATATCATAGGCGGTTCCCAAACATAAAATAAAGTTTATTCCTTTTTCCACCAAACTTTCACAAGCCATGGCTAGCCGTATCCACGGTTTCCCTCCATACCAACACTTTCCAAGGAATTTATTATTTGACAACATAATTTTTATTTATTTCGGGACTGGGAATCCCTATTGCCGCCATACTCTCGTGCAATGACAAGTGAATGAACTCTCATCTTGAGAATAACACATCTAGCATGAAAAATATTAGCCACCCCTCGCCACTTCATGAGCGGTACAGGCACACAAAGGACAAATTTATTTTGAATTTAGAGTTGGCACATACAAATTTTCTTAGAACGGTAAGGAAATACCGCATATAGGTAGGTATGGTGGACTCATTTGGCACAACTTGGGTTTTGGCAATTGGATGCACAAGTAGTATTTCTTATTAATACAAAGTGGAGGCTAGAAAGAGATTGAGAAGCGACCAACCAAGGAACGAAAACCATCATAAGAGAACATTAAACATAACTAACACCGAATAGTGCAACACAAGTAGGATGTAATTTCATTGCATGACTATTGACTTTCATGCTTGCACACGGAATCACAAACCTTAACATCAATATTCTTACTAAAATATAATTACTCATTAACATGGCTCATATATCACTATCATCATATCTCAAAACTATTACAAAGAATCAAGTTTATTTTGTCCAATGATCTTCATGAAAGTTTTTATTATATCCCCCCTGGGTATCTATCACTTTGGGACTAGTTTCGTATGTTTCCTTTGATAAGCTCAAACAAATATAAGTGAAGAACATGAGCATCATATTTATTTATCTCAAATTAATATAAGTGAAGCATCAGAGGATTTATTCAAAGATAACAAAGCACACCGTGCTCAAAAAGTTATAAGTGAAGCACTAGAGCAATTCCATGGCTCTAAAAAATTTAAGTGAAGCTTAGGAGCAAGCATAATTTTTTTGGATCTATCAAATAGGTGTGTACAGCAAGGATATTTACTTAAAATTAAAAGGAAAAACAAGCAAAGACTCATATCATACAAGACCCTCCAAGAAAAACTCATAATATGTGACAAATAAAATATATAGTCTCAAGTAAAATACCGATGGTCGCTAGAAGAAAGAGGGGATGCCACTCGGGGCCATCCCCAAGCTTAGTTACTTGATACTTCTTGAATATTATCTTGGGATGCCTCGGGTATCCCCAAGCATAGCCTTTTGCTGCTCCTTATTCCTTCATCCATTGCGATCTCACCCAAAACTTGAAAACGTCAATCACACAAAACTCAACAAAACCTCATGAGATTCATTAGTATAACAAAACCCATCTTACTCTAAGTATTGTAGCAGACCCAATTCATATTTTGTAATTGTATTATACCTACTGTATTCTAACTTTTATATGGCAAAAAATCTTCAAAAGAAACCATAGATCAACCAAAATAAGCACATAACACGACGAAAATAGAATCTACCAAAAACAGAACAGTCTGTAAAGATGCGATTTTTTACCATACTTCTGTAAAATCTATATACGGATAACGTTAAAACATTCAAGAGTTTATCACACTCCAGTAATCGACAGAAATTCTAACTCTGGTCGCAAAAGTTTCTGAATTTCCACGCGATCAAATCAACTATCAACCAAATCATCCCAAAGGCTTTGCTTGGCACACACATTTATTTAAACCACAAAAACACATCAAACCAGAGGTATTATTGGGTATTTTATTGAAAAGAGCAAGAAAACCAAAAAGCAAAAAGATACCAGTTGGGTTGCCTCCCAACGAGCGCTATCATTTTACGCCCTTAGCTAGGCACAACACCAAGATCTCAAGTATTGTCATCCTTGGTCTTATTTTCCATGGATGTGTTTTCATCATGAGGATTAGCAAAAATAACTTGAAAAACATTGTCCATGGAAATTTTACATTAGCAAGTTGCTCGACTTTATACCCTCTTTGATTGCCGGCAACGATCCAAGAGTATTGTTGACTTAAATCATTAAAAACTTGTTGGATTATATCTAGAACGGGGATTGCCTTTTAAGATTTTCATCAAAAAATTGATTGTTACCAAGCAAGTGTCTCACCATATAATCACTATTGTAGAGGATCTCATCTATGACTAGTTTTTCACAGTTCATACCATAAAAGTCAAAAAATTCCCTAGCCTCCTGTAATAAGTAATCAAATTCATTCATAAGGATACGGGTAGTTAACTTTTTAGCTTTGGGATCCTTTAAAGTGGTTAACTCAAAAAACAATCTTTGCAAGGTAGGATTGGTAAGAAAAAATCTATTGTCAAGTTTTAGTACAAGCGTTGAAATAGCTTCCGCATAAGATGTTGTTCTTTTGAGTATCAGGGTGTCATGAAGAGTCAAAGTTCCCACACAATTAAAAAACTCTTGGACATGTTCTTTCCCCATAATATTCCCTTGACCCAAAAAATGTTTTAGCATCCAAATTGCATGATCTTCCAATTTTAGGATTCAGGCCATCATTTGTTTCTGCCATACCAAAATCACTCATGGTGACAAGCAAGGTAAGAGATCAGACGGAAAAACGGAAAAGGAGAGGGAATAAACACCGCAAATTTTTGTGTAGTGGGGGAGATGAAAACGGGAGGCAAATGGCAAATAATGTAAATTGCAAGCAGATGACATTTGTGATTAGTAACCTAATAGATGTTGATGATGTCTCCCCGGCAACAGTGCCAGAAAGTTCCTTTGATGTCGCTTGAGATGCGTTGGTATTTCCCCATGGAATAAGGGATGAGGCAGCATAGCAACGGTAAGGTATTTCCCTCAGTGATGATACCAAGGTTATGGAACCAGTAGAAGAACTAGGCAACACTATGTAAACGGTACCTACACACAAAGAACTAATACTTGCAACCAGACACGTTAAAGGGGTTGTCAATCCCTTCCGAGAAATGATGCCAAAAAATGACATAAGGATAAGATAAACTTGTAGTAGATTGAAAGATGCAAATAAAAGCAAATAAAATGCAGAAAGGTATTTTTGGGTTTTTCATAATATAGATCAGAAAATAAAAGTTGCAAATAAAGAAGAAGGCAATTGGCAATATAGATCTGAGAGTATATATTTGGAAAATCAACCCAGGGGCCGTACAAGTGGCTTTTCTTGAGAAAATATCATGCGCTGGGTAGACAAATTACTGTTGGGCAATTGATAGAAAAGGAAATAATTATGATGATATCCAAGACTATGATCATGTATATAGGAATCATGTCCAACATTAGTTGACCGACTCCTACCTGCATCTACTATTATTACTCCATACATCGACCGCTATCCAGCATGCATCTAGTTATTAAGTTCATGGTAACACAGAGTAATGCAATAGGAGCGATGACATGATGTAGACAAGATCTATTCATGTAGGAATAGAGCCCATATTTTTATCCTTAATAGCAACGATACATGTGTGCCTTGCTGCCCCTTCTATCACTGGGAAACGACAACGCAAGATCGAACCCATTACAAAGCACATATTCCCCTTGCAAAATAAATAGATCAAGTTGGCCACACAAAATCCAAATATCGGAGAAGAAGTACAAGGCTATAATAATCAAGAATGGATATTAAATCAAGGAAAATCTGATCATAAACTCACAATTCCTCATATCCCAACAAACACGCTGCAAAAATTCATTACTTCAAATAGATATCCAAGAGACCATTGTATTGAGATACAAAGAGAGAAGTCATCTAGCTATTACGTACGGACACGTAGGTCTATGGTAAACTACTCACGCATCACCAGAGAGGCACCAATGACGATGATGAACCCCTCCGTGATCATGTTTGTCGGTGTTATGGGAACCGGGGTACCCAAACTTGCCTGCGTGCGGCCCATGATGTGGCTCCTTCACCGGCCTGGTACGGCCCATCTTCAGCATTGACACTAAAGACCATCCCGAGGGCCAAGCCTCGCTAGGCGGACGACACCAAGACCTCCGGAGGGGACAGTGTCGCTAGGCTGGCTCACGAGGGGCGGAGAACTCTATGCAGTCGCTCACCTCGCGAGGTTCGGATGACGCAAGCCATGACGACCATGGCCAGGCGGGTGCCACCGGGCGCAGGACGACTAGTTTCCTCTTTGGTGCTAAAGAGGCAAACGCAGGTGTGGAGTCCCAAGGAATCAACCAAAGGTTTCCATTTCCATGCAACAAGACTAGGATCGCCAGGACGGTAGGACAAAGGTCATCGTCGAGCCCACCATGGCGTCAGGATCAGAAGCTTTGTAGGTGAAGACCACCTTTAGTCAAGATAAGATGTACTAGTTGTCTCCCTTCAAGTTTGGCCGTTGTGGGATCTATGACATGATGTAGACAAGATCTATTCATGTAGGAATAGAGCCCATATTTTTATCCTTAATAGCAACGATACATGTGTGCCTTGCTGCCCCTTCTATCACTGGGAAACGACAACGCAAGATCGAACCCATTACAAAGCACATATTCCCCTTGCAAGAGAAATAGATCAAGTTGGGCACACAAAATCCAAATATCGAAGAAGAAATACAAGGCTATAATAATCAAGAATGGATATTAAATCAAGGAAAATCTGATCATAAACTCACAATTCCTCAGATCCCAACAAACACGCCGCAAAAAGTCATTACTTCAAATAGATATCCAAGAGACCATTGTATTGAGATACAAAGAGAGAAGTCATCTAGCTATTGCCTACGGACACGTAGGTCTATGGTAAACTACTCACGCATTAACGGAGAGGCACCAATGAGGATGATGAACCCCTCCGTGATCGTGTTTGTCGGTGTTATGGGAACCGGGGTACCCAGACTTGCCTACCTGCGGGCCATGACGTGTCTCCTTCACCGGCCTGGTACGGCCCATCTTCAGCATCGACACTAACGACCATTGTGGGGGCCAAGCCTCGCTAGGCAGACGACACCAAGACCTTCGGAGGGGACAGTCTCGCTAGGCTGGCTCCCGAGGGGCGGAGAACTCTATGCAGTCCCTCACCTCGCGAGGTTCGGATGACGCAAGCCATGACGACCATGGCCAGGCGTGTGCCAGCAGGCGCAGGACGACTAGTTTCCTCTTTGGTGCTAAAGAGGCAAACGCGGGTGCGGAGTCCCAAGGAATCAACCAAAGGTTTCCATTTCCACGCGACAAGACTAGGATCGCCAGAACGGTAGGACAAAGGTCATCGTCGAGCCCACCGTGGCGTCAGGATCAGAAGCTTTGCAGGTGAAGACCACCTTTAGTCAGGATAATATGTACTAGTTGTCTCCCTTCAAATTTGGCCGTTGTGGGATCCCTTCCCGCCTACATTTTGGAGGAAGAGGACCAAGGCCCCTATAAATATAGGTTAGCCACCACCATAGGAGGGGATCCGGATCGAGCAGATCATTGAGACCTCCCTCCAGACACACACCATCGAGAACACACCTCGCGAGATTGTTCACCCACTATACTAGTTCTTCCTCAGCCCACCTTGAGGTAATTCACCACATTGCAGGAGTAGTGCCACTCACCGCTAGGTGGCCTGAACCTCTAGGTAAACTGCCCTGTGTCATGTTCTTTCTTGTTCCTTGAGCTAGTTCATAGAAACGGCGAGTAGACTGATAGGGGGAGTTGAGTTCTGCGCACGCACCCATGTGTTCGAACTTACAAGGGTTTTGCGGAGCCCTGAGTTCAACATTTGGCGCGCCAGGTAGGGGTGCGTCGGAGTCTCTCTTCCTCTGGTCAAATTGTCATCACCTCGCCGTTTCAATGGATGATGCTCCCTGAGCCCCCGCTGAGCCCTGGGCCACTTGGCCTGCGCAGGCGGCATCTCCCATCCAGGAGGACCTCAACTCCACGCTCCAGGCGGCTCGCCTACCGCCCGGTGCCGCTCACCGTGGGCGGGGTGGGCCGCCACCGCTCGCTTATACCCCACGCCGCAACCGCTCCATCGCACGATCCTCAAGCTACGCCATAGCGACGGTGCCACACACTCGACGGGAACAAGCGAATATGCGGGCTACGCTCGTTGTGGCACGGGAACTGCTCCGATGCAGATTGACGGAGGTTGGCCGCAACGCCTAGCTGGAGCGCGTCTCGAAGCTGCTGGACGCCGCGTGCAGGGGCTGGACGCCTTTCTGCACCTTGCCCGTGTCGCGGGCACTGCCAGGGGCGGGCGTCGACCTCCACGGCACCCGAGCGCCTCTTCTCGAGGAACCCGAAGGACCCCGCGGCGTCGACCTAGGCCACGGCACAGCTCGCCTGACTGGGGGTGCAGTGCCTGTGGGTACGGCAAGCTCGGGCGGCCCCCTCTAGGGACCTCGCCGAGATGCTGCCCTGCAGTCACCACGCCCCCCCTAGGCCAAGAAGACCGAAATGATGGATGGCCAGGCAACGACTCAAGGGCAAGAGCCACGGGCATCACCGCACACCTGCCGGCAGACCCACCGTATTCGCCAAGGAGTCCTCAATTGTTTCCCTCGCGGGCCTGGATGGTGGGACCAAGCGAGCCCGAGACTCTCCGCAGGCCACAATGGGGCTTCATCGACGCTTTCATCCACGGCAGCCACTTGGTACAACCAATATCTCAGGGACATGATTACACTGACTATGGACCGCGGGAAAATCAAGCCTCGATGATGACCTTGGACCTCAGGATGGCGGCCCCGTTGCATCTAGAGGCAACACACTAGGGGCTGTGTGTGGAAGGTTCGGAGCTAGGCTCCCTCCGCACAACCCAGGGCAAAGCACCGCCGCGGCGGCAACGCGTGCCACACGGAGGTAGGCCCCTGCTGGGGAAGTCACTAGCGAGCCCTTCCCCCGGCGGAGGGCCTGCGGTCGCCAGGGCGCCGCCAGCGTCACCCTTGCCCCTTGGCCTTCTCCGGGCTTCCGGAAGCCCCAACGGTGACAGGGGGAGGCACTGGGCGCGGCCCTGTCCAGGCGCCAAAGACGTCCATGAAGATCTCCGCCCGTGACACTCTCACGTAATAATGAGTGGGGCTGTACATGCCCCCGAGTCTCCTGAGTGCCGCCCTCGGGCCTCACAGGGGCTCCACCCCACATCCAAGTGGAAGCACCATGCTCCGCGCTGGCTGTCGACAATGTCCCCCAATGACTATGCCCACTCCCAGTGGAAGCACTTAGTTCTGCCCTGGTGAGAAGACGAAAACTAGCCCAGGTGTCGGACGCGGCTGTTGGTTCTTTTTGTTCGCCCTCTTTCTGTAGTATGATTCGCTTTCTTTTCGGAGTAACGCTTGGAGTTTCGTGTTCTTGCCAAAAAGGGAGGGATTTTTCCTCGATTCACAGTGTTTTCTTGCCCTTGGTTTCTATCTGATTCGCGGGGCTCAGGCATGTTGCCCACTCCCATGAGTGCCTCGTGAGCGGGGGCTGGGCACGCTTTTGCGCACCGCGCGCACAAGAGCTGTCACAAGTAGTACTCGAACAACCGTCATGGGGTCGCGGTGCACGTGCCTCGGGCTGGTGCTAAGCTCCTCACCGGGCGCTCTCAGTAGGGCCCGCGGGTTCCTTAGGGTTCTTGGGCGTTCAACAGCCTCGGGATGAGGTCTCACAGGAAGGGCGCCCTATCAGCACGAGGACTCATTCAAGACCCTCCACTCCAAGATAAGTTGCGGTGTTGGCTTCCGTCAAGGGCCTTTTGGCTTGAGATGGGACCTCTCACCACCTACCTTGAAACATTACCTAATGTCATACATAATAGAGGAACTCTCCTCCCCAAAATACTCTCACATCCCTTCGGGGTAGTGTCCGAAAGCTTTGTTACGTATAGGGCAAAACAACAAATAAGAGCCTAGCGAGGTGCGTCGCCATCTTCATCATCGCCATCACCATCGCCCTCTCCGGTTGAAGGCGCGCCCACATCACCCACGGTGGCGAGATCCTTGATCAGATCGTCCACATGGTCGTCCACCCACTTCGCCAAGACGCCCAGAGTGGCCCCGGGCACGGGGGCTGTCGCGGTGTCAAAGTCAGAGTCAGGATGAAGGCTGATAAGGTGGCTGAAGACACGCAAGAATGCGTGACCGAGGAGGTCGCGGCTTCTCTCCTCTACAAGCTGACGAGCCTTCGCATGCCGATCCTCCAGACTGGTCACGACTTGGGTGAAGAAGTGGAGGTAGCCGGCATCGTCATCCTCATGATGCCGCGGGACGATGCCGCGGGACGCTCTCTTTGCAGATCATGTCTAGGGCCCGGTTGGCCCTTGCCCTAAGACCTTCGAGCATTGAAGAACGCTCGCGTTGCATCATCCGGAGGTGACTCGCCTTGTCCACAGCCCGACCCACGAGGGACTTCGCGTCCGTGACTTGCCTTTGAAGTGAAGACAGTTCGGCCTGGATGGAGGCCTGTGCCTCCCGGGCGGCCGCTTCACGCTGCGCCATGGCGTCCAGATTCTTCCTGAGGGCGGCGCTCCTGCCCTATATCTCAACCTGCTGCAGATGGTATTTGGTTTCCTGAAGCCTCAGTTTCTGGTGGTATTCTTTTGCAAGGGCTTTGCGAATCTTTTCCACCTGCTGGTCGACTTCCTGCTGGACCCTAGCTTCTCGGGAAGCAACGACGTCCTCGGCTGCCGCAACTTGGTGCTCCCTCACTTCCAATCTCTCGAGCTCCAAACTATGCTCCAAAGCTTCAAGCAGCAACGCCTCCTCACGCTCTTGGAGCTCTCTCCCATTAGAGGGGGCTCCCCTCGGCTGTGTCGTCAGCGCGGCTCGCCGCGCCTGGATTCACTGCTCGAGGGCAGCGTTCGATGCCTTAAGCTCCTTCTCCTGCTCCTCAGCCACCTCGCGGCGGCGATCAGCGGCCATGGCCTCGTCCAAGGCAGGAGCACATGCCTCACGAGAAGACGCAAGGGACTTCGCACTGGCTCGCTCATGCTGCTGACGCCCAAGATTGATGGCGGCCTTCAGATTGTGCCACTCCTGCGCCAGGCAGAGACTCTCCGACTCAAGGCGTGCGTCGACTTCTGTAAGCTCTTCCCCGAGCCGGCCCAGTGTCTCGACGGCCTCCTCGAAGAGGTCGTGGCGAATAGCGTTGCACCCGCGCACAAGCTCCAGCACATGGTCAGACCCCCCGGCGTAGGGGGCTGCAGAACAAACATGAGGCGTCCCACACATCCCTAGCTAGGGTCTGGTAGCCGGCACTCCCCCGGCCATCTCTTCAGCTTCAGAAGGAGGACCAAGTGGCATAGCTTCGACACTCGAGGACAGGGCCGGTTCTGAGAGAGCCCGCCCGCAGGGCAAGGATGCAGGAGACACAAGCCATCGAACCCCCGGCGGAGCGCTCACCTCACGAGCTGTCCCCATCCCTCGCGTAGATTCTTGGTGGAAGGATCCTGAAGCCGGCATCAAGCCAAGGGCCGCCGAGGGGTGACCCTCAGGAGTTTCCGCTTCCATTGTCGGAGCAGCCCTCGGAGGCAAAGTCAGGTGAGGGCATCGCTAAAAAAGAAAAAGCAAAGATAAGACACTTAATCGTTCACTTCTATGTATTTCCTCTATTTCAGGGGCCGGAGACCATCCTTGTTGCAACCCCACAACCCTTTCCTCTTACGGAGCGCCCCCCCCCCCGGTTCGGGCGAAGCGGCCAAGAGAATGGGGCACGTTCTTCAGAGGCTGGCAGACTCATGACCGTCTCGGGAGTGCACGCCTGAGCCTTAGGCGCGGCCTCCTGAGGGGCAGTAGGCCATGCTTGCTCGAAGACGGCAACCTCAGAAGCGTTTCGGGGGGCCCCTGGAGTGACGACCTCGAGAGCCCCAGGCGGCACCAAATCCTCACCCGACGCCTCGGTAGCCTCCGATGGTGTCCGCCCCCTTTACCCACATCTGGGACGCGCGTCGTAGGATCGTCAAGCACCGGAGTCACCAAGACAGGGTTTTCTCAGGGCTCGACAAGGCCCCGTGGGCACAGCCCCCATTCGTCAAAAGAGGGTATATGCTTCACGAAGTCCTTGTTCGAGCAGTTGTACATGAGGAAACCATCTTCAAGAATCGTGGCGGGCGCTGGGTCGCTGGTCAGGAGCCCATGCACTGTGCAAAGAGTCTCGGAGGGAAGCGAAGGCTCTTGAAGCCTGATGGGATCTATAGGGCCAGTGAAGGTCCACATCGTATAGGAATGGCACTGAAGCGGGACGATGCGCCGCCTGACAAACTCCCTCACCACCATCGGAGCCGTGACCCCTGCCTTATTCAATATGGCCAGCCTAGCCCAAGCAAAGGCGAGCTGGCAATCGACAAGCTTCTCGTGTCCCCAACCAGAGCTGGGTCATGCTGGACTTCGCGGAAATAAGTGCAGAGGGATGAAGGTGGTGGCGTCCACGAACACCCAATGCTTCTGGAGCTCCTTCATGTCCGGGTGGAGCACAAAGTCGATTCCCAAACCAGCACTCACCGCTTAGGGTTGAAAGGCCGCGCACCCAGAGCATTGATGATCATCGACCAGGCGGAGCGAGAAGAAATTGCAAAACTAGGCAACATATGGGGTAATGCCCACCATTGCCTCACACAGGATGGGAAAGGTGGCCAAGAGGGTAATGGACGCAGGGTCCAGGTGCAGCGCGTGGATCTGGTAATGCGAGAGTACAACATTGAAGAAATTGTAGAAAGGGGGGACCAATCTAGCCAAAAGAGCGTGAAGATGAATGGGTATCTCGGTGTTTACCATGTCCATCAGGGACCGGGAAGAGGGCCAGACTATCGTCTCCTTCCACTCATTGGAGTTGGCGGCGAGGACCTGTCGGACCTTGGCCATCCCGTCCAAGTTGATCAACCATCGATCGATCGAGCGCAGGCTCCAAACCCGACCAAGATTCAGTAGGAGCGCGGGGTTTCCCCTTCTTCTTCCTCCTCAACTTGGGGGCCATGGAAACAAAGAGAGACATGCATGGCGATGGAGCTAGAAAGCGAACCGCAAGATCGCAAGATAGCAAGACAAAGGAGGAGCCAAGATAGAGTACAGAGGGCGAGCTGGGCAAGGCCGAGTTAGCAGTAGGCGGCCGTCAAGTCAAGCGGTTGCCAAGGCTGCATTGGGAAGTGGGGGCGTCCACCACTCGCCCTACACCACGCGTCGACTGGGCCATAGGCAATTGGGAACCGCGGCACTTCGCCCTTGCCCTTTGGCTTCGCCTCGAAGCCAAGTCCGAGCGTGCCTTGGGCCCAGTGGCTACTGTCGGCATTCTGGGAACCGGGGTACCCAGACTTGCCTGCCTGCGGCCCATGATGTGGCTCCTTCACCAGCCTGGTACGACTCATCTTCATCATCGATAATCAAGACCCTTGCGGGGGGCCAAGGCTCATGAGGCGGACGACACAAAGACCTCCGGAGGGGACACTCTCGCTAGCCTGGCTCCCGAGGGGCGGAGAACTCTATGCAGTCCCTCACCTCATGAGGTTCGGATGACGAAAGCCATGACCACCAAGGCCAGGCAGGTGCCAGCGGGCGCAGGATGACCGGTTTCCTCTTTGGTGCTAAAGAGGCAAGCGTAGGTGCGGAGTCCCGATGAATCAACCAAAGGTTTCCATTTCCATGCAACAAGAGCAGGATCGCCAGGATGACAGGACGGAGGTCATCGTCGAGCCCACCGTGGTGTTAGGATCAAAAGCTTTGCAAGCGAAGACAACCTTTAGTTAGGATAAGATGTACTAGTTGTCTCCCTTCAATTTTGGCTGTGGTGGGATCCCTTCCCGCCTACATTTTGGGGGAAGATGACCAAGGCCACTATAAATATAGGTTAGCCACCACCATAGGAGGGGATCCGAATCGAACAGATCATTGAGACCTCCCTCTAGACATACACCATCGAGAACACACCTCGCGAGGTTGTTCACCCACTGTACTAGTTCTTCCTCAGCCCACCTTGAGGCAATCCACCACATTGTAGGAGTAGGTCCACTCACCGCTAGGTAGCTTGAACCAGGGTAAACTGTCCTTTGTCGTGTTCTTTCTTGTTCCTTGAGCTAGTTCGTAGAAACGGCGAGTAGACTGATAGGGGGAGTTGAGTTCTACGCACGCACCCCAGTCTTCGAACTTACAAGGGTTTTGCGTAGCCCTGAATCCGACTTTGTTACCCTCCGGCGGAGTGTCGGAAAAGGGCTCTAGATTAGATCTGGTGGTTTTAGAACTTGCGGCGGCTGGAACAAAATTTCGTCGACTCCTATAGAGTTTCTGGAATATTGGAGTATGAACAGAGCGAAGAGGGAGTGCGGGAGGCCACCAAGTTGGGAACAACTGACCTGAGCGTACCTGGGGGCCCAGGAGCGCCCTGGTAGGTTTTTCCCCCTCGGGGCACCCCCCCAGGTGCTTCTCTGGCCCATTAGATGTCTCCTAGTCCAAAAAAATCCACAGAAAGTTTTGATGCATTTGGACTCCGTTTGATATTGATTTTCTGCGATGTAAAAAGCAAGCACACAACAGCAACTGGCACTTGGCACTATGTCAATAGGTTCATCTCTAGAATGATATAAAATGATTGTAAAACATCCAAGAATGATAATATAATAGCATGGAACAATAAAAAAATATTGATACGTTGGAGACGTATCATTGCCCATGGGTGCTGTCTGGGCAAGACGAGCGGCCCGGTGCTCGGCACGAACACGGAGAGCGTCGGCCATAGGAGCGATGGAACAGATATGGAGTAGATGGTGGAGAAGAGGATCCGACTCACCCCTACCTGCTGATACGTCTCCAACATATCTATAATTTTTTATTGTTCCATGCTGTTATATATTGTATTTTGGATGTTTAATGGGCTTTATTATACACTTTTATATTATTTTTGGGACTAACCTACTAACCCAAGGCCCAATGCAAATTGATGTTTTTTGCCTATTTTAGTGTTCTATAGAAAAGGAATATCAAACGGAGTCCAAACGGAATGAAACCTTCGGGAGAGTCATTTTAGGAACAATATCAACGCAGAAGACTTGGAGTACACGCCAGGAAGTGAGAGAGGCGGCCACGAGGGCAGGGTGCGCGCCCCCACCCTTGTGGGCCCCGTGTTGCTCCCCCGACGTCCCTCTTCCTCCTATATATACCTACGTACCCTGAAACCATCGGGGAGCACCACGAAACCCTAATTCCACCGCCGTAACGTTCTGTACCCATGAGATCCCATCCTGGGGCCTGTTTCGGAGCTCCACCGGAGGGGGCATCGATCACGGCGGGCTTCTACATCAACACCATAGCCTCTCCGATGAGTTGTGCGTAGTTTACCACAGACCTTCGGGTCCATAGTTATTAGCTAGATGGCTTCTTCTCTCTCTTTGAATCTAAATACAAAGTTCTCCTAGATCTTCGAGGAGATCTATTCGATGTAATTCTTTTTGCGGTGTGTTTGTCGAGATCCGATGAATTGTGGGTTTATGATCAATATTATCTATGAACAATATTGGATTCTTTTCTGAAATCTTTTATGCATGATTTAAATATCCTTGCAAGTCTCTTCGAATTATCGGCTTGGTTTGGCCTACTAGATTGGTAGTTCTTGCATTGGGAGAAGTGCTTGGCTTTGGGTTCAATCTTGCGGTATCCTTTCCTAGTGACAGCAGGGGCAGCAAGGCACGTATTGTATTGTTGCCATCGAGGATAAAAAGATGGGGTTCATATCATATTGCTTGAGTTGATCCCTCTACATCATGTCATCTTGCCTAAGGCGTTACTATGTTCTTATGAACTTAATACTCTAGATGCATGCTGGATAGCGGTCGATGTGTGGAGTAACAATAGTAGATGCAGAATCATTTCGGTCTACTTGTCACGGACGTGATGCCTATATACAATGATCATGCCTAGATATTCTCATAACAATGCGCTTTTCTATCAATTGCTCGAGAGTAATTCGTTCACCCACCATAGAAATCTGCTATCATGAGAGAATCCACTAGTGAAACCTATGGCCCCCGGGTCTATCTTCATCATATTTGTTTCCCATCAACTTGCCAATTTCTGTCGCCGTTGTTTAGTTGCATTCTTTTCTTTCAATCTATACCAAAAATACCAAAAAATATTGTCTTATCATATCTATCAGATCTCACATTTGTAAGTGACTGAGAAGGGATTGGCAACCCCTTTATCGTGTTGGCTGCAAGGTTCTTATTTGTTTGTGCAGGTACAAGGGACTCGCGCGTGGTCTCCTACTGGTTTGATACCTTGGTTCTCAAAAACTAAGGGAAATACTTACGCTACTGTACTGCATCACCCTTTCCTCTTCGAGGGAAAACAACGCAAGCTCAAGAAGTAGCAAGAAGAATTTATGGCGCCGTTGCCGGGGAGATATACGCAAAAGTCATATACCAAGTACCTATCACAAACCCTTATCCCTCACATTACATTATTTGCCTCTCGTTTCCCTCTCCCCCACTTCACCTTTGCCGTTTCATTCGCCCTTCTTTTTCCATTCGCCCCTTTTCGCTTGCTTTTTGTTTGCTTGTGTGTTGGATTGCTTGCTCGTCACTATGGCTCAAGACAATACCAAATTGTGTGACTTTTCCAATACCAACAATAATGATTTTATTAGCACTCCGATTTCTCCTATTATCGATGCTGAATCTTGTGAGATCAATGCTGCTCTATTAAATCTTGTCATGAAAGATCAATTCTCTGGCCTTCCTAGTGAAGATGCCGCTACCCATCTAAACAACTTTGTTGATTTGTGCGATATGCAAAACAAGAGAGATATAGATAATGATATTGTCAAATTGAAGCTATTTCCGTTTTCGCTTAGAGATCGTG
The DNA here is from genome assembly GCA_902687465.1 of Secale cereale. Taxonomy (NCBI): domain Eukaryota; kingdom Viridiplantae; phylum Streptophyta; class Magnoliopsida; order Poales; family Poaceae; genus Secale; species Secale cereale. The sequence goes on from LR738715.1 coordinate 419,551,102, forward strand.
CTAAAACTTGGTTCTCTTCTTTGCCTAGAAATAGTATTGATTCATCGAATAAGTGCAAAGATGCCTTTATCTCTAAGTATTTTCCTCTCGCTAAGATTAGCTCTCTTATAAACGATATCATGAATTTTAAGCAACTAGATCATGAGCGTGTTGCACAAGCTTGGGAGAGAATGAAATTAATGATATGGAATTGCCCTACACATGGATTGAACTTATGGATGATTACACAAAACTTTTATGATGGCTTGAATTTTGCTTCTAGAAATCTTTTAGATTCGGCTGCGGGGGCACTTTCATGGAAATCACTTTAGGAGAAGCTACTAAACTCCTAGATAATATTATGGTTAATTACTCTCTATGGCACACCGAAAGATCTTCTAGTAAAAAAGTACATGCTATTGAAGAGATTAATGTTTTGAGTGGAAAGAATGATTAACTTATGAAATTATTTGCTACTAAGAGTGATTCTTCTGATCCTAATGATATGCCTTTGTCCAAGTTGATTGAGAATAATAATGAATCTTTGGATGTGAATTTTGTTGGTAGGAATAATTTTGGTAACAACACTTATAGAGGAAACTTTGATTCTAGGCCTTTTCCTAGTAGTTCCTCTAATAATTATGGTAATTCCTACAACAATTCTTATGAAATTTTTAATAAGATGCCCTTTGATTTTGGGACTAGTGTTAAAGAATTAATGAATCCGCAAAATAATTTATGTCACATCCCTAGTCAGTGCTTTGCATTAGGACTAGCTAGAGTGTGCATCATGTTTACTTTCCACAGAAACTTGAAATGGGAATGACAGAAACCCCAGCACCCCCTTCTAACAACTAGAGTTTAATAAAGTCTTTTCCAATGTACCCAAAATGCCCTTAAAAATGTTCATCATCTTTGCCTTGGTCTTAAACCTCTGCCAAAAATGGTGCACAATTTTCTAGGACATCCAAAGGTCTCTGGATTAATTCATATTGCAATTGCATTTGGGCATTTAAATGCTATAAAATATTTTATGTGCCCAAATAATCATAAACTAAAATGTTCCATACTGTTCATATTATATACAGTGGGCATGACTAGTTTTATGAGTTATAAAAACGTTCTAGCATTTTTATTAATTCAACAAAGTTGCAAAAGAAACAAAACAGAAAAAAAATAGAAAAAAGAGAGAGACAGGGGGACAGCCCACTCACCTGGGCCACTTACCTAGCTGGCCCAGCACGGCCCAGCCCGCTGGCGCACGCCAGTCGTCCCCCTCCTCTTGCCAGGAGGACGGGGCGCGTGGCCGCGGCGTGCACGCACGCGTCCGGCCACCTCCTGCCTGGCTGCCTGCATCCCCCGACGCCTCGATGCTCCTATGCGTCGCCACGCAGCCCCTGGCCCCTCTCTCACTCTCCCCCATGTCCTCCCCCTCCTCTATCCCTCTCCGCCGAGCTCCACCGAGCGGGCTCGTCGCCGCCGTTCACTGCCACCGCGCCCTAAGCCACACCTCGCTCCCCGACGCACCCACCGGCTTCGCTGTGTCACCCTGAAGCTCTCCACCAACGCACACGACGCCAGAAGCCCCGTAGCAGCGTCCACGCCGTCGTCTTCAACCTTCGACATCGGAGATCGCCGCCGCCCGTACGTCGTCGTCCGGCCTTCCCCAAGCCCGCGTCGACGCCCTCTGCAACCGTTGTGAGCCCACACATCGAACCCCCCTCTCCTCGAGCTCGATTACGTCTCGTAGCCGCCGTCCCGCAAGCACCCGAGCTCACCGTCGGCGTCCTCATCGCCGCCGTCGTTCTAGTGGTCCTTAGACACGCCCGAGCACTTCATCGTGCTCCTCACCTCACCAGGATGCCGTTGAGCCCTTCCCCTTACCCCCCCGTGCCCCGCAATGCCTAACCCGATGATGTACGAGCTCCGGCCACCGCCACGAGCTCTGCTCCGGCAAGCTCCGGCCACCCTAGCTCCAGCCACCACCACCATTAGATGCGCATGAGCTCTAGCTCGCCGTAGGACCAAACCCCGTTGCAAACCGCAGCCTGTAGCGCCGTTCCGAGCAACTCTGGTGAGTCACCGCCGCGTGATTTGGTCACCGTCGGCCAAACTCCGGCGGGCTGACGTGGCCAATTAGTCAGAGACTAATGATGTTTAGTTTAACCTCCACAGCCACTAATAGTGGGCCCCACCGCGTGGTCAAACCCAGTCAACTCCAGTTTTGACCGGGATTAGCCCCTGTGACACTGACATGCGGGACCCACCAGTCAGGTTTGACTTGGACCAGGTCTGTTGACCTGCTGACGTCAGCTTATTTGTTTTAAAACAATTCAGGAAATTCCAGAAAATGCTTCAAACTTCAAAAAATCATATAAATTCAACAGTAGCTCAGATGGAAAAGATTTATATATGAAAATTGATCAGAAAAATCCAATCTTTCCAATGGCATTGGTTTCATGCATGTTTGAGCAAGTTAACCTTTCTGTTCACATTAAAACATGATAATGCACTTTGATAAATAATAGTTTGGGTATAAATTTGAATCTTTGATTCAAATGAGCTCAAACCTTGCTGTTTGTAGATGCATTAGCCCAAAACACATTCATCTTGCCATATCATGAGCATGCATCATATTGTTGCATTTGTTTGCTTATTTATTGTATTGCCGGTGTTCTCCGTGGTAGGTCCTGCTCCCGAGGATACTTCTGTGTATCCAGCTAAAGAGCAGTACCCGACAACAACTCTGTCAGGCAAGCAACCATTGATCATTCCGATACAAACCCATCTTCTCGCTCCTGCTCTCTTTTACTGCATTAAGGCAACATCGTGTGAACTGCTACTTGCTGCGGTAGTTGCACCCTATTCCCTTGCATGGCCTGTCATTGCGACAGTAAATAGTTGAAACCCACTAGCATGTGTAGGAGTTGATTGAGCCATGTGATGTGTGATCCACCATGCTATTTGTTTATGTTGCCTGCTATGCTTAGAGTTGTGTCAGGTCTGGTTTATCTGGGTGATGGATCAGAGTGAAATGATCATACTTGGTAAAGAGAGGGAAGTGTGGAACATGTTTGGTAAAGGTATCGATGAAAGGCCATGTAGGAGTACATGGTGGGTTGTTTCGTACCGTCCATAGGACCTGAGATCTGTATGTGTGGTTCAAGTTACAGCTACTACCACACATTGGGCCCTCAAATATGACCCCGCTCGACTTATTGACTGCCTATGTTCTCTGTCCAGGAGTTGCAACTAGTTTCTTGTGTTTGTAGTTTACTGGTGGTCGTGCACAGCGCTGACCCTCGGGGTGGGCTGTGATGCGGCAGGTACGTGGCACGGTGTACCGGTCGCCCGTTTGGTGACTCGGGAGCCCTATACACATCGTCTGGGGCCGTGAGCGACACCCCGGCCGGATCTCCCCACGGATGGAACCCAAATAGGTGATAAACCTGGATGAGAGACTTGAGTGGTTGGTTAGGTCGTGGTCTACACCCACATCGGCTTTCGCTTGAAGTCTGCCGAGCACATGTCGTGTGCAGACGCTAAGTGGTGGAAACGTGTGTGAAGAAGTACACCCCTGCAGGGTTACCAATCTATTCGAATGGCCGTTGTTTGCGGTACGGACTACTTGATTACTCTTACAGTTCATAGACAAGTTGATGGATACTACTACAAGCCTCAAGACAAGTGTGAGTGTCGTCGGTGGCCCTTCCGTAGGATGACAGAAGAGGATCCACGGTAGTGTATTGTTGTGGTGAGTAGAGGACTCGTGTACGTAGTCTTATCTTGCAATCTGCTGAGAGTCGTAGTATAGGTTAGCCAAGAGTCAAAGCTGGCTTGCTGCTATGAACTCCACTACCCTTGTTAATAATGATGCATGTATGATAGGTTCTGTTGTAAGACTTGCAGAGCACCTTTGTACTCATGTTTGCTTAATAACTGTTGCAGAGGAGAACCCTGTCCCTTCTGATGGGTTTTACATAGACGTTGACGTCGACGAGTAGCTTGCTACCCAGACGGAGATCCTGAGCTTGTGAAGGGCCTTGTAGATAGTCAGGCTACACCAAGCCTGTTTTATTTCCAAGTTGTCTGTACTCAGACATGTTAGCTTCCGCTTGTGCTTGTATGATTGTATGACTTGAGTGTTGGGTCATGTGACCCCTACCTGTATGGATATGTTATGTATGGCTCTCCGGAGCCTCTTAAATAAAGTACTTTGAGTCATAGAGTTATGTTGTGATGCAATGTTCTATTTGCACATATTGAGCATATTGTGTGTATGATTGAAATGCTTGGTATGTGTGGGATCCGACACCTAGTTGTTTTCCTTTGGTAGCCTATCTTACAGGGAAAGGCCTCCTAGTGCTTCCACTTAGCCTTGGTAGCTTGCTACTGCTCGGAACACGTAGGCTGGCCGGCATGTGTCCTTCTTCGTTCCTGTGTCTGTCCCTTAGGGGAAATGTCACGCGTTGTTCCTTTAAGTCCATGTAGCTTGCTACGACTTGGGTTCATACGTTGATGACCGACACGTTCGTTGCTGGGTCATGGATGCCTGTCTCTGTAATTTAGTGCCACTTTTGGTTTATAACTAGCCATGTCGGCCTGGGTTCTCTATCATATGGATGCTAGCAACACTGTCATATACGTGTGCCAAAATGCGCAAACGGTCCCGGGCCAGGTAAGGTGGCACCCGTGGGGATACCGTGCGTGAGGCCGCAAAGTGATATGATGTGTTACAAGCTAGATCGGTGTGACTTAGGATTGGGGTCCTGACAGCGTTGGCATCAGAGCCGGTCTGCCTGTAGGTTTCTCAAGCCAAACTGGTCGATGTTGAGTCTAGAAAATTCTTAGTTATATGTAGGGGAATTGATTGTGGAAGGGAACGTAAGGCTCTTTTTACTTCTTTACCTTATGCCCTTCTGATTTGAGTCAGCCTATTCTTTCTACGGGGGTTTAGGACTAGGCCTCTCATCCTTACTAGGTTCACGTGTTACAAATCTATAGACTCTTAGGATTGTTGGTTTCAAGCCTCAGTTCAGTTTCTACACCTCTAGTATGTTGTTTAGTTGGAACCGGAACCTTGATATGATATTGTTGAGTGGCTATGCTATCATTTGTATGATGTCTCAAAATCTTTTTGAGCATTCACAGTTGTTATGCTGCCCGATATCTTCCAGAAATTCTAATGCCTTTGCATTATTTCGTGTTTCAAATGTCTGGTCGCACACCTCACCAAGTGGTTCGTTTGACTCGGTGCATTAATGTGCCCGGTCGCACGGCCATGCTAGTCCATGTGTTGACTGAGACCGGCTACCGTTGGTATCATGAGTACACCGTGGAGAAATAGTACTGGGATTTCAACCAGAGTCAGTATTTCTGCACCGTCCGGATATACCCCTCTTATCCCGAAGCTAACGACCCCATCCATTGGTCTTATGGACTCGGGGTTACCATCGAGATGGAAGTGCAGGATGCCGCTTACTCGATGATGACCATCATCCGGGCTAGGCATGCCCTGCTACTGAACACTGAGTTCTGTTACATGCCAGCCTCACTTCCTGGAGAGGAAGGCTACTACACTGGTCTATATACTGATGCCGCTCATGAGGAGCCACTGCTACCACTACTCAGATGCTGGAGGATAGGGACCGTGAGGTCCGTGCCCTCCAGATGGAGCTTTATAACACTCGAGCCGCCCAGTGGACTACTTTGACACGGCTTGCACCTGCTGTGCACGCCGGATATCTGGATATGCGGGATTTGTACCCCGTGCGGACTCGTCTGCCTGATCGTATGGATTGGCGTGACGTTGGGGGTATTACACCTCCACGTGGGCGTCGGTTAACACCAGCATCGGGACCGAGGCCACATCCATGTACCTATGGTCCACAGCCTTCGAGTGCTCGAGAGTTTCTAGATCCACCTGTTCCACTTCCAGGCTACGGTTGTTATCTTTACGAAGATTACTACGGGAGTGTCCGAGCTAGACCGTGGGAGTAGTAGTATCGTAGTAGTTGTATTTCCACAGTCCTGCGTGTGGAATATGACTTAGCTAGTGCTGAGTTCCGGAGGTGTAGTTAAATAATGTATAGGATCTTGGAATGCCTCTGATGAGATGTATCGTCTTTCACCGCAGTTGTACTTTAGCCTTGGCTTGTACTAAACTATGTATGGTGTGTATGACCACTGGTGTATATATGGCAGTTTCTATATTACCATGTCGTACGGATGAACATCTCTGCATTCCGTGTCATCCATTACATTCTGCACTCCTATGTCAAGTTTTTGCCATCCTTGTCTAAACCGTTGTTTTGTTTTCCTAGGATGGTCAACACTCGCAGCACTCCTGCTGCTCAAGAGCAGGGTGAGGCTAGTGGGGCTAGAGATGAGAATCTGCCCCAGCCACCCTCCTTGGCTGAAGTTATGCTCGAGGCAGAATGGAACAAGAGAGAGATCAACCGTCTGGAGGAACGTATAGAGCAGACCACTGGGTTCCGTCAGAGGAATGACGTGGTGTCAATCAATGACTTTATCAAGATGTGCCCACCGAAGTTCCATCATTCCGCTGAACCTTTGGATGCGGATGACTGGCTTCACAATATCACCCACAAGCTACACTCTGCCCGTGTGGCCGAAGCGGACAAGGTTATCTACGCCGCCTACCATCTTGAGGGCCCTGCCAGTCTCTGGTGGGAAAACTTTGAGGTTATGCGTCCTGCTGGCCAAATCATTACTTGGGCTGAGTTCAGTGAGGCATTCCGTGAACATCACATTCCGGAAGGTCTCATGGATCATAAGCAGGAGGAATTCTGCAATTTCACCCAGGGCCGGTTAACCGTGGATGGCTATAGTCGCGAATTTGGCAACTTGGCACGCTATGCACCCAAGGAAGTGTCCACCGACGCCAAGAAGCAAGCGAGGTTCCGCAAGGGACTCAGCCCTGACCTTCGCCGAGATCTACATCTGCACGAGTGCACCTGCTTCCAGAAGTTGGTGAACAAAGCTATCAGTGCTGAGACAGGCCAGACTGATTTCGAAGCCACACGCAAGCATCCTTGTGACTTTGGTTCCTCATCCGGCTCTGGCTCTCACAAGCGCCATGTGTGGGTTCCTAACACTGCTCTGCCACCAAAGTACACTCCGAGGCCATCCTACAAGGCGTCTCGCCCAACTCAACAGTATGCACCTGCCAAGACTTATGGAGGACCACCTACCAACTTTGCTCCACGCACTGGCACTGTGACATGCTTCAAGTGTGAAGAACCAGGGCACTACATGCGTGAGTGTCCTCAGAGCCAGCCAGGAAGGTCCGTTGGCCGTGGTAAGCCAGCAGGCAAGGTGAACTATGCCAAGCCAATCCCCACTGCACGTGGTCATGTCAACTATGTCTCTGCTGAGGAAGCTTATGAGGATCCTAACGTCGTCCTTGGTACACTTCTTGTTAACTGCCATCCGGCATCTGTTCTTTTCGATACTGGAGCATCTCATTCGTGTATATGTGAGAGCTATGCTCGAATGCACAACATGACTTTTTGTGACATGCCCACTTCCATGGTTATTCAAACTCCTGGTTCAATGTGGCAAACCTCTAGGCTAAGCCATGGAAATGAAATTCTTGTCGATAGACTTGTTTTCCTTGCATCACTAATCGCTCTCAAGTCCTCGGACATAAACATCATCTTGGGTATGGACTGGATGACAGCTCATTACGCCAAGATTGATTGCTACACTAGGACTGTTCAACTTACACACCCATCCGGCAAGACAGTCAATGTCTTGACCCGAATGGCTGAGCGCCAGCTCTACTCTATTAATGCCAGCCCTCTACCAGAACTCGAAGATATCCCGGTAGTCCTTGACTTTCCGGATGTTTTCCCATAAGAACTGCCAGGTGTTCCACCTGACAGAGATGTCGAGTTCGTGATAGATCTTATTCCAGGAACTGTCCCAATCTCTAGGAGACCCTATAAGATGGCACCCCTAGAATTAGCTGAGCTTAAGAAACAACTCGATGAGTCCTTGAAAAAGGGTTTCATCCGTCCTAGTTCTTCCCCTTGGGCTTGTCCCGTCCTCTTTGTCAAGAAGGAGGATGGAACGGAACGGATGGTTGTAGATTATCGACTTGTCAATCTGGTCACCATAAAGAACAAGTATCCTCTCCCCAGGATCAACGACCTGTATGATCAGCTCGCTGGATCCTCAGTCTTTTCCAAAATGGATTTGAGTTTGGGTTACCATCAAATCATGTAATGCCCAGGATGGGACTATACCTCATACGTGTCGAGGCACGACTTAAAGGTATAAGCCCATTCTGGAATGATCTCAAGTTTGGTATCTTTGCACGACTCATGTAAAAATAGGGATGAAATAGCATAAGGAGATAGTTGGCTTACACTCGCCACTTCACACAATACATTACATAAGCAAAACATCATTCAAAACATCACAACCCGACTACGGGCGAAGATCCAAAAGAAAGATACCAATAACTTAAAGCCACAGGTCCGAATCTCCCCTAGTAGAAACCACTACTGATCGTCGAAAACGTCACAAGCATACGGCCACTCTCTTCATCGAGCTCCCAACGAAGTACTTGAACCAGCTCATGCATCATTCTCGGCTGAACCTGCATCTGGTGTTGTAGTATCTGTGAGCCACGAGGACTCAGCAATCTCATAACCATGGGTATCAAGACTAGCAAAGCTTTGAGGGTAGGAAGAGGTTAAGTGGTGAGGTTGCAGCAGCGGCTAAGCAAAATATATGGTGGCTAACTTACGAGTACAAGAATAAGATGAGCATCTACGCAAACGGTCGCAACTAGTAGTGATCACTAAAGATCCTGAACTACTTACGAGTCAAACATAACCCCACCGTGTTCTCTTCTCAAAGTGAAAAGAGACAGTCACGGTTACTCACACAGTTGTGTGTTTTACTTCGGATCCTCTGTCAAGTTTTCTACAACCGGACATTAACAAATTCTAATCTGCCATATAACCACGGGCGCGGATTTCGAAAGATCATAACCCTGCAGGGGTGTCCCAACTTAGCCCATCACAAGCTCTCACGATTAGCAGAAGTGATAAATATAATATCAACACTCCTTATCTTAGGGAAATCCGATCAGGCTCGGCATCCCGGTGCACAAGACATTTCGACAATGGTAAAACTAGTCCAGCAAGACCTCCTGGTGTGTCGACACCCTGATAGTAGCCACGCGTATCTCGTCTCAGGCCACGACCCGATGGGCGATGCTACGAGTAAAACCAATCCTCGAGTTTCCCCGTGGTGGCCCCGCAGGCTCCACGTTTGGGACCAACACCATCAGCACTGGCCCCCCCCTGTTATGTAGAATTAAGAACCCGGGGACTTTACCCCCTATGCAATTAATTAATTAATTAAGTTGTTATTATGAGCAAATTAAAACCAAATTTGGGCCTAACTGCAGGATTTTTATTCAAGGTCGAAGTGTCAAGGGGTCCCCATCCACCCATCGTGTAAGGAACGCAAAATCAAGGAACATAATGTCGGTTTATCGGCGCCTAAAGTGGCATGAGTGCAACAAAACACCGAGAAAAAGGCCAAGCCTTCCACCCATGCCCAGTATATAGGTGTGTTAATAATAATTATAGATATTGTGATATTCCAACAACAAGTTCCCTCCTGGAACGAACTTCGTCTTCACCTGCAACTAACAACGCTATAAGAGGGGCTGAGCAAGCGGGTCACATAGCCAAACAGTGGTTTTTGCTAGGAAGGTTTCAAAGGTTAGAGGTTTCATGGCAACAAGGAGAGGCTGACAAATAGTGATGGGTAGCGCGACATGTAACGATAGCATCGAGACACTAAGCATGGCAATGATAGTAAAGGTATCCAAGGGTATGGTCATCTTGCCTGGGATTCCGCAAGGAAGAAGAACAAGTCCATGAAGTAGACGGAGCAACATAGTAGAGCGAATCCTCACAACTCCGGAACGAAACCGAAGCTAACAAGAGAAGCAACCGGAAAGAAGCAAACAACACGGTAAACACACAAGCATAAACATGGCATACGATGCACACCCAAGTATGATGCATGTCCGGTTTAATGATGCATGGCATGGCAATGAGCACAAACAAAACTACAAGTCAAGAGGAGCTCAATATGCAACGAGTTGCATATTGACGAAAAACCACATGTTATTTATTTAGTTGACTCTCGTTTATTTACAAGACAAGATTAAATGTTTTTAACATAGCAAGAGGTGAATCAAAAGTAAACTACCTATCTAGGCAATTTAAATGAGGCCGGAAAATAACAACAACAATTCCGGAAAATCCCCATGTGCATGTTTAGCAATTTTTTAGCAAACAACAATTCACACATTTTAATGTTGTTAACATGATGCGGATGACATGATCAAGTTTATGCAATTATAGTAAAGTTAACATGAAGAGATATGAAGTATTGTCACCGTGGTGGAAGGAAAGGGTGCCACGGCAACGATTCGAAAATGATGCAACGGCAACATCTCGGTTCCGGTAACTCGTTGAGAGACCGGTGCAAAAGATGACGGAGAGCGTGTCATGCAAGAATAAAAAGTGGGGTGATCCCGTCACCGGGTTCCCACGGGTCGGCGACGAGGCAACCGAGGAGCACGACAAAAGATGATACGGGCACGGAGCACACAAGTGGAGCATCTCATACAACCACATCAAGCATTCGTCCACGGGCATCGTCTCGGGGTTATACCTTCGGAACGTTCGTTCTCGGAGGGGTTCGAGTTATCGAGGGACGTAGTGGAAGTAGTCGTTCTCGCGAGTCGTGGTACACGTTCGTAGAGGGATGTAGTCATTCCGTAGAGGTACACGTTATGTAGCCGTTCACGGGCGGTAGTTGGACTCGTCGTGGAAGTAGTGGTACAACTCCGTAGATGTTCGGGGTCGGTGTCGTGGTACTTGGGGGTTCTCGTACTTGCGATGGTAGTGGAACTTGGCGTTCGGGCTGCCATCGTTATACGTTATGTAGATGTACTTGACGGTTCCGATGGCTCCGGGCGTCATGGTACTCATGTTGGTGTAGTGGAACTTGACGCATCGCCATGTGTAGTCGAACTTGGGCATCGGAGAGGAACTTGACGCATCGTGTAGTCGTTCGTTCGTAGCGGTCTTGCCGGTCTCGGTCTCGAGTCGTAGTTGAACTTGCCGGTCTTGAGGTTCCAAACGCAGCAACACAAAAGAGCAAACAAAGGGGCGGTAGCACGGGGGTGACGAGGCCATGGCGAGGAGGAGAGGTGCGGAGGCGTTGGAGGTTGCTCGGGGCGGCGCCGGCGCTGTCGGGAAGAGGCGGCCGGTGGGCGTCCCTGGCGGTGCGGCGGTGAGGCAGCGACGACGAGGAGGCGCAGGCCCTTGGGTGCTCGTGGACGAGGCAATTGAAGGAGGACGTCCCCGGAGGCATGGCGACGGAGCAGTGGCTTGGGCCACGATGCAGCGGCGGACGGCGCAGCTCCTGGCCGGCCCTGGTGATGCGTCCTTGCTGGAGGACGGGGCGCGCCGGGGCTGCGGCCTTGGCGAGGAAGATGAAGGTGCGGCGGCGCATCCGAAGGAGGAGGCGAGCGATGGGGATCGAAGGCACCGGCGAGGGAAAGGAAGGAGGCTGGGGATCGATGGGACTCGGGGTCGGGAGGAAGAGGAGCGGTGCGGGGTCGAGTGAGATGGGATCGGGGAAGAGGGAACGAGGGTGCGGTGCACTGGAGGAC
>LR738715.1:419562950-419592030 GCA_902687465.1 Secale cereale
GGGGGGGGGGGGGGGTCGTGCTAGGGTTACATAGTGGGATGGGCCTGGAGGGAGGCCCAAAGCATCACAATGAGGCCCTTTCTCCTTAAAAAAACAAGCACTCTCAAAAACCTGATGAAGAAACGGAAAAAAAGGACAGGGGTTAGGAGAAGGTTTTAACTAAGATAAAAATATCCCTAGAAACCTGGAATTGTGGGATATTTTAATAAAATGCTTTGGCAATTTTTAGAGACTACAATTTTATGCGAGTTCAGAACTAACTCAAACTTGCATAAATCTTTAGGCCAACCAAAGCACTTCCAGAAGACATGAAAATTGGAGGAGGTGGTTTTTGGCATGATCTAAAATTTAAAGGAAGCTATTGAACATATTTGAACAGGGAAAAATGTCACTTGCGAATAAAAGGTAGAAAGACGAAGAGGAAGATGATCAAGCATGGGCAAGGACTTGGGTGGAACCAAGATGGACTTGAGAGACCAGAAGGCGGGGGAAGTGAGGAATCTCACACCAACATAAAGGGCAAAGTTGGAGGCCATGAATTGAGACAACAAAGTCATAGGGATTTATTTTGCAAGAGTGTTCCGGTTAATTCCACACTAATGGAATATTTATTTATCATAGCTCCATAATACCAGGAGGATATGTTATAAAGAGAAGTCATCCTTCCCTCGATTTAAATAGATCAAAAGATCTATGCTATTTATTTAGGTTGAGATGCAAAGATGAATGACATGATGGCATGATGCAATGCAAAATAAATAACACAAGCACAAATGAAACACACGGGAGAACCCGGAACATCTGGAATCTTCTGGGACGTCGGTCTCCGGGCGTCACAACTCTCCCACACTAACAGAGGATCTCGACCCGAGATCCTAGAGATGACACCGGATAAAACGGAAAAGGAAGAGGTTAAACTAAGTTGCTTCTTCGACAAACGAGTGAAACCACGAACCTGAGAGGTTAAACAAGTTGAATAAAGAATACAATGGAGATGAATGAAGATGAAAACACTCCGTTAGAAAAGAGGAACAAGGAGCATTATGAGAACCTTGAAGGTTGAAAGACATTAGATGAGAGCTTACGAACCAAAAGAATATGAAACTGCAACGGTATAGCCAATGAATAAGAATGACAGAATTTGGACAGCACTCCGTCTGAAAATCAAAGGAATTAACAAGAGTTTGAGGAGAAGGGGTGATACTTGATAAAATCAACAGCATATTGCCTCTGAAACAATTGAAAAAATGGCACAAGGGGTAAGAAAGATTTCAGGCAGCACTCCGGTTGAAAAAAAGGCAAAACTTGATAAGATGGGAGAACTAGAATGGAGGACACACCACTCTGGTTAAATAGACAAGCAAAGGAAGAATATGATCTTGAAAAGAAAACAAGATGATGGTCAAAGAGAGCAATATTACAATGCCTCCGGAATGAAAGAATAGAATATAGATCCATGAAAGAATTGAACGGAGAAGAAAAAGACAACTTCTCCGACAAATGAATATGAAAAATCATCCTTACGAAGATGGGTTGAATGGGGTTGATGGAAAAAATCAACAACGAAACGAATAAGCTCTTGTTGTGGGCTTATGGAAAACATCTCAAAATTATGAGGTGACAACCGGCCACTAACGGAAACGATTGATTGCATTGAGATCAACAAGGAAACGATAAACTTATTTCGTCGGAATGATAAATGAAGAATTTGGGTCATTTATAAGCACCATAATAGCAACAATTCTCAAGGAAAGCTTTTAGGTGAATTATAACCCTAGATGACTCCAACGAATAAATTGAATGGTTGGAAAGATCTCCTGAACAAAGAAAATGATGGGTTTAAATATCTCATTCTTGATAACTCGTGAATCATGAAACGTGAAGGAATTGTCAAGAATGACATAACACCATCTGAAAAGATAAGGTAGAAAGGATTGTAATTGGAAAGCATGATGAAGAATGCTTGAGCTCCAACAAGAATCTTGATGAAGACTACAACGATGAATTAAAACATGATGAACCACCATGAGAACTCCGGTAATGAAAAGCATGAGAAGCGAAAGATGAAAAGAATAAGATTCAAGGCCCGCGATGAATTAGATGTAGGTTTGAAATGATATAACAGAAATAACTTGAAGCTCCGGAAAACAAGATGAACAACTTAGGACCGAGAATACGATATGATGAACAAGCTCCGAAAAAGAGATTAGTCACTTCGGGGAAATAAGAATAAGATTTATTGTATGCTTATCCTTCACCAAATTAAATTGATGACAAGCAACGGATTTGGCATACTACTTATTCTCGTTGGAAAGAATTAAAGAGAGATCTCGCACAAACTTGGGTAAATCTTCAATGAACCACCGGTAGGATTGTGAAAAGAACAAATGAATTAAAACGATAACAACGGAAGGGTAATCTTGAAAGAACCACCATAAAATATGGAGACGAACGAAGAGACATCAATGAAGAATAGTTGGAGGACGAAGTTGCCAACAGAGAACGAAGAAATATTCTGAAATGATGGCCTTCGGAGGATCACAATAAGAAGAATTCATGAAATGCTTTGGATGGTATAAAATAATTCCACACAAACGGAACAATAATGAGGATGGCATGAAGCTAGAACCATGAATCTTCAAGAAGACGGGCCAAGATTTAAGAGAAACACTTCTCCGGTCTCCAAATGTTGAGAATGAAGACGAGAAATGCCATAAGAATTGTTGAGCACTCCGGAATAAAGAATTAAAAAGGTTGAACCAATGATGAAAAAGAATTTGAAAGCGATCTTGGAGAAGGTATATGACTGATGGAAATCATTCTTACGTCACACTTTGAAAAGATTTTGAGTATAACTCCAGAAAAAATTAGAAGAGTCAGGTAAGATCCTGGAAAAAGACCTGTGGGTTAGGGCCCACTCAAAAGAAATCACCGTTGAAAAAAAAGATTGCTTAAGAGATATTGCACCGGTTGAATTGCATGGCTTGAGTAAGATGACAATCCTCAAAAATAGTTTGAACGGATTACGAATGGAAACACGAATCTTCTGAGATACCTTGTATACCCGATATGGATAGGAGAGTTGAATGAATAAGAGAGCCTTCGGATAATAAATTTCAACATGGGAAAACATGTGAAACAACAAGGAAGAGATATGATCATGACCAAAGCTTGAATTTAGTCCACCGGAGAAGAATATTGGAATGAAGAATGATGCACTTGAAATTCTTGAACATCTACACGATAAATCACCGGATAAGAACATTGAAGGAAAAGAATGAAGAAATATCTCATGAACAAAATGGATACTTCATTTAGAATTCCAGCTCCATAAAGAAAAGGGGTGGGAGGGTGGGGAAAAACAAAGACGACTTGGGATGAATGAAACAGACAATCGTCAGATTTCTCAACGGCGTCCGTATGTAATAACTTGAAGAGAAGGCACACTGGTTGGAAAGGATTAACATGAAAATCTCGATGGTCAAGAAGAATTAGCACTCCCATAGAAATATGAGAACATCGCTTAGGAAAGGTATGGAATCAACAATTGACATCGAAGCAACTCGAATACCAGAATCAAAACAAAAACAAAGGATAGATATGTTGCAACATAATCTTCACAATATCATTCGAACGGAGAATTGAACGAATGAATTCCGTAGGTACATCAACTTGTCGAGAAGCCACTTGGGAGAACAAAAGGTAAATAAAGCAACAAGGAGCAGATAGAACGAATACAAGATAGAAGTTTCATTCCACATATTCGTGCTGAAAGCTCATGGAACGTGTTACAAAAGGTTTTTGCAATCCCCGGATCAGCATAGCCAAGGTCCCTTTAAGATGCAACTCCCGATCGGAACAAGCCCATAAAACAACTTCACTCAATGCAGAACCCCGAACTCCATATCATGCACTCGTTGGAAGAATGCCTAGAACTACTAGATGAACCCACCTATTAATTTCTGAAAGTTTCCAGTTATGCAATCAGGTGTTGGGGATACAGGGGAAGCACCACGCACTCAACTCTAATCCTACATCCAGCTGTATCCATCCTTCAACACATAACCAGTTGTTTCCGGAAACTGTTTACCTCGGACCTTCGAAACGCATCTACTATACAAGCTATGGCAATACTCCCAAACTACCTCCCCAGTACTGGGTGATGTCGGGGTTATCTTGCCACTAACCGCATAGGAGAGTTTTCGATGTCGGCCGTCTTAAGTATTCCAGAACTGATGCGATATATTTGTGACGACAACACCTCGGAGCTCAACTCCCTGAGACACTGCCACAACCCCTAAATGACAGGAGGCATCGAGAACAATGTTCTCATCACAAAGGCATCGGAACAATCCAACCAATACTCGCGCGATCCTAAAAAAAAATTGGTGAAATTTTGAGAATAGAAGAGACAAGAGTAATCGTCAGGAGTCCTCACCAGAGTGAAAAAGGGATGAGGAGCAAAACAAATCCTACTCTCCGATATATATATAGGACTCAAAACATTTCAAGTGTGTGCCTAGACTCAACCGTCAACGATTCGATCAATCAGTGGGGGCTCCTAGGTTGGAGAAGGCTCTGATACCAACTTGTAATGCCCAGGATAGGACTATACCTCCTACGTGTCGAGGCACGACTTAAAGGTATAAGCCCATTCTGGAATGATCTCAAGTTTGGTATCTTTGCACGACTCATGTAAAAATAGGGATGAAATTGCATAAGGAGATAGTTGGCTTAGAATCGCCACTTCACACAATACATTACATAAGCAAAACATCATTCAAAACATCACAACCCGACTACGGGCGAAGATCCAAAAGAAAGATACCAATAACTTAAAGCCACTGTTCGAATTGCCCCTAGTAGAAACCACTACTGATCGTTGAAAACGTCACAAGCATACGGCCACTCTCTTCATCGAGCTCCCAGCGAAGTACTTGAACCAGCTCCTACATCATTCTCGGCTGAACCTGCATCTGGTGTTGTAGTATCTGTGAGCCACGAGGACTCAGCAATCCCATAACCATGGGTATCAAGACTAGCAAAGCTTTGAGGGTAGGAAGAGGTAAAGTGGTGAGGTTGCAGCAGCGGCTAAGCAAAATATATGGTGGCTAACTTACGAGTACAAGAATAAGATGAGCATCTACGCAAACGGTCGCAACTAGTAGTGATCGCTAAAGATCCTGAACTACTTACGAGTCAAACATAACCCCACCGTGTTCTCTTCTCAAAGTGAAAAGAGACAGTCACGGTTACTCACACAGTTGTGTGTTTTACTTCGGATCCTCTGTCAAGTTTTCTACAACCGGACATTAACAAATTCCAATCTGCCACATAACCGCGGGCACGGCTTTCGAAAGATCATAACCCTGCATGAGTGTCCCAACTTAGATCATCACAAGCTCTCACGATTAGCTGAAGTGATAAATATAATATCATCACTCCTTATCTTAGGGAAATCCGATCAGGCTCGGAATCCCGGTGCACAAGACATTTCGACAATGGTAAAACTAGTCCAGCAAGACCTTCCGGTGTGTCGATACCTGTGACGCCCGAAGACCGACGTCCCAGAAGATCCCAGAAGATTCCAGAAGATTCCAGATGTTCCGGGTTGCCCGTGTGTTCTTTTGTGCTTGCGTTATTTATTTTTGCATTGCATCATGTCATCATGCCATCATGTCATATTTTATTTTTGCATCTCAACCAATAAATCGTGTGGACCTTCGGTCCATTTAAATCGAGGGAAGGATGACTTCTCTTTATAACATATAAAAGCCTCTCAATATTTTAGGGAGCTATATTAAAAAATATTCCAATTGTTTGGGATCACCGTAACACACTTGGATAATTTTCTCCAGACATCTTTTGATTCAAGTTTCACCGTCAAAAACCCTCCAGCCATTTTATTTAAATTCCTGACATTTTTGTGAGCCCAGGGATTTTTACCTCATGCCCAAATTCTGTCCCTATCCTTCCTTTCTTTTTCTCTCTTCTTGTTTTTCCCCTTCTTTCGTTTCTTCTGTAATTTGGGTAAGCAGAAGAGCTAGACTGCAGCCCAGCCGCACCTCCCTCCAGGCCTCTTGGCCCATCCCAGAGGCCCAGCCTTCCCCAGCCGGCCCAAGGCCTCCCTAGCGCTAACCCTAGGCTCCCTAGCACGACACGCCGATTCCCATCGCTCTCTTTCTTCCCCCGAGCCGCCGCCAGGAGTTTTCTCTCGCTCGTTCAGCGCCGATTCCTTCGGTCCTTCCCCCGATCCCTTCCCTCGAGCCCTGTTTCTCTCCGACCGCTCCCTTTCTTCTCGCTCCCCTCGCTTCGAGCCTCTCCCACATCGCCCCTCTCCGCTCACCTCGCCCCCCCCGAGCGCTTTTCCTCATCGCGCCAGCCAGGGCCGGTCAGGACCCTCGTCCTCCCTCGGTCAAGCAGTCGGCGCCCCTCCTCCCCGGCCTCTCTCGTGCCTCGCCTCTGGCCGCAGGGCTGGTTTTCCTCTGCCTCGCTGGAGCGCCGTCGCCGCCAAGGCCTCACTGCCGCGCGCCTCCCTCGTTCAGCGCCTGGCGCCCGCGGGCCGATCCGGTCGGCCAGGATCCACCCCGCGCCACTCCGTCCCCTTGCGGCCTCGCCTCCCGAGCGCCACCTCACCGAGGGGAGGAGCCCCCTCGAGCGGAACCTGCGCGCCCTAGGCCCCTTCCTCGTCTCCAGAAGCCGCCCCAAGCACTGGATCCCGCGGCCCTGCCTCTGCCGTCTGGTCTCCTTGCTGCTGCTCCAAGAACGTGACCGTGCCGCGCCTCTTTTGCTGCTGCCGCTGCCACGAACACGTCGCCCCGTGCTGTAGTTTTTGTTTTGTTTTGTGTTGCTTGTGTTGACCTTGACAGAGAACGTGTACGCCTACACGCCAAAGAACGCAACGACCCGAACATCTACGGAAATGAGTACCACTACGCTCGACGACCCCCGTGTACGACTACCGACGCCCGGAAACACCAAGTACCCCTACCGTCGTCGAGACCGCAAGTACATCTACGAACGGGAACGCCTACTCGACGACACAAGACGATGCGGCGAGTACCTCTCCGATGAACGAGAACACCTACTTCCCTCTACGGCATGTACCACTACCGTCGCCCGGAAACGAGGAATTCGCCAAGTACCACGACACGATGACGTGAACAACTACTTCCTCTTCGGAAACGTGAACGGCTACTTCCTCTCCGAACGTGAACGCCTTCTTCCTCTACGATCTCGAACCGTCCCGAAACGAGTGTTTCGAAGGTATAACACCGAGACGATGACCCGTGTGATGCTTGCTTGTGTTGTATGAAATGTCTCCCTTGTGCTTCATGCCCGAATCATCTTTTGTCGTGTTCCTCGGTTGCCTCGTCACCGACTTGTGGGAACCCGGTAACGGGATCGCCCCACCTTTCATCTCGTTTGACTCGCTCACGTCATCTTCCTTTTGCTCCGGACTCTCAACGAGTTACCGGAACCGATATGATGCCGTTGCATCATTTTCGGAATTGTTGCCGTGGCACCCTTTTCCTTCCACCACGGTGACGATGCTTCATGTCATCTTCTTGTTAACCTTTTTAATAAAAAAATGCATAAACTTGATCATGTCATCTGCATCATGTTAACAACATTATATGTGTGAATTGTTGTTTGCTTAAGATCACTAAACATGCATATGGGGATTTTCCGAATATGTTGTTGTTATTTTCCGGCCTCATTTAAAATGCCTTAATAGGTAGTTTACTTATGCTTCACCTCTTGCCATGTTAAAAACATTTAATCTTGTCTTGTAAATAATGAGAGTCAACTAAATAATTAACTGTGGTGTTTCGTCAATATGCAACTCGTTGCATATTGAGCTCCACTTAACTTGTAGTGTTGTTTGAGCACTTTGCCATGCCATGCATAGTTAAACCGGACATGCATCATACTTGTTTGTGCATCGTATGCCATGTTATGATATGTGTGTTTACCGTGTTGTTTGTTTCTTTCCGGTTTGCTTCTCTTGTTAGCTTCGGTTTCGTTCCGGAGTTGTGAGGATTCTCTCGTCTCTGTTGCTCCGTCTTCTTCGTGGATCAGTTCTTCTCCCTTGTGGAATCCCAGGCAAGATGACCGAACCCGGATACCATTACTATCTTTGCCTATTGCTAGTAGTCTCGATCTATAGTTTTGCCTCGATGCCCATGTTTTCCTGTCAGCCTCCTATTGTAACCATGATCCTGTCTAACCACCCCACCTATGCAAACCGTTGAATGGCTAAGTACGCTTCGCTCAGCCCCTCTTATAGCATTGTTAGTTGCAGGTGAAGATTGAAGATGTTTGCTTCATGTTGAAGTTGTTGGGTTATATCACACTATATAAATGCTTAAAATGAAATCATCTATATATTGGCAAGGGTGGAAGGCTAAGCCTTTTGCTTGGTGATTTGTTCCACTCATGCCGTTAGGAACCGTATAAACCGGTGTTATGTTCCTTGATTATGCGTTCCTAACACGGTTGGGGTGTATGTGACCCCCTTGATAAACCGCTAAGTGCTAAGTCTTTTCCAGCAAGTCCCAACATTTGGTACTATTTGCCTCATAATAACAACTTAATTAATTAATTAAATTTGCATAGGGGGTCGCGTCCCCGAGGATTCTTAATTCTACATAGCAGGGGGGCCAGTGCTGATGGTGTTGGTCCCAAACGGGGGTCCTGCGGGAACCACCACGGGGAAACTCGAGGATTGGGTCCTGTAGCATCACCCATCCGGTCGTGTCCTGAGACTTAGATACGCGCGGCTACTATCAGGGTGTCGACACGCCGGGAGGATTTGCTGGATTAGCCTTACCTTAGTTCGGTTTAACTTGAGCACGGGATTCCGAGAATACTCGGGTCTTCCCACCTATGGAGTTGCGACTCCGCAGATCGTGGGCTTGTAATGGGTCAAGTTGGAACACCCCTGCAGGGTTTGAACTTTCGAAAGCCGTGCCCGCGGTTATGTGGCAGATGGGAGCTTGTTAATATCCGGTTGTAGAAAACTTGACACAATGTTTCAATACACTACCAGCGTGTGTACCGTGACTGTCAATTTCCGCATAGGGATTCAGGAGTTGAACACGGTGGGGTTATGTTTGACCGGCTTTAGCTAGGATCACTTCGTGATCATCTTTCGACCGATGCTCTTCTCTTCTCGCTCTCTATTACGTAAGATAGTGCTAGTTGCTGCTGCAGACTCTTGTTGTTCCTTCACCTCTTGCTCTTTCTTCAGCCTTGTCCTCACCCTAGGCTTAAATAGTCTTGTTACCCGGGAACGGGATTGCTGAGTCCTCTGTGGCTCACAGTTACTTCACCACACCAGATGCAGGTTCAGCCGAGTTTGAAGCAGGAGCTGGTTCAAGTTCTTCACCGGGAGTTTGATGCAGAGTTTGACCGTATGCTTGTGTCGTGTCGACGATCAGTAGTGGTTTCTACTAGGATTCGATCCTGACCTGTGGCTTTATGTTGTTTTGGTATCTTTCTTTGGATCTTCACCCGTAGTCGGGTTGTGATGTTTTGAATGATGTGTTATGCTCATGTATTGTATTGTGTGAAGTGGCGAGTGTAAGCCAACTATCTCTCTTTTGCATTTTAATCCTTCTTTTACATGAGTCATGCAAAGATACCAAACTTGAGATCATTCTAGGATGGGTTTATACCTTTAAGTCGTGCCTCGACACGTAGGAGGTATAGTCCCATCCTGGGCATTACCAGTTGGTATTCAGAGCCTTCTCCGACCTAGAAGCCCCCACTGATTGATCGAATCGTTGACGGTTGAGTCTAGGCACACACTGAAAAACATTTTGAGTCCTATATATTATATCGGAGAGTAGGATTTCTTTTGCTCCTCTTCTCTTTTCATTCTGGTGAGGACTCCTGACGTCTACTCTTGCCTCTTCTACTTTCAAAAATTGCACCAAATTTTTTTTAGGATCTCGCGAGTATTGTTTGGATTGTTTCGATGTCTTTGTGACGAGAACATTGTTCTCGATGCCTCCTATCATTAGGGGTTGTGGCAGTGTCCCGGGGAGTTGAGCTCCGAGGTGTTGTCGTCACAAATCCATCGCGGCAGTACTAGAATACTTAAGATGGCCGACATCGAAAACTCTCCTATGCGGTTAGTGGCAAGATAACCCCGACATCACCCAGTACTGGGGAGGTAGTTCGAGAGTATTGCCATAGCTTGTTATAGTGGATGCTTTTCGAAGGTCCGAGGTAAACAGTTTCCGAGGAAGACTGGTTATGTGTTGAAGGATGGATACACCTGGATGTAGGTTTAGAGTTGATTGTGCGGTGCTTCCCGTGTATCCCCAACACCTGATTGCATAACTGGAAACTTTCGGAAATCTATAGGTGGGTTCATCTAGTAGTTCTAGGCATTCTTGCAACAGATGCTCAATATGAAGTTCGGAGTTCTACATTGAGTGAAGTGGTTTTATGGACTTGTTCTGATCGGGAGTTGCATCTTAAAGGGTCCTTGGCTATGCTGATCCGGGGATTGCAAAACCCTTTTGTAACACGTTACATGAGCTTTCAGCACGAAGATGTCGAACGAAGCTTCTATTGTGTATTTGTTCTATCTGATCCTTGTTCCTTTTTATTTACCTTTTGTTCTCCAAGTGGCTTCTCGTCGAGTTGATGTACCTGCGGAATTCATTCGTTCAATTCTCTGTTCGGATGATATTGTGAAGATCATGTTACATATCTACCCTTTGTTTCGTTTTGATTCTGGTATTCGAGTTGCTTCGGTGTCAAATGTTGATTCCATACCTTTCATAATCGGTGTTCTCATATCTCTATGGGAGTGCTAATTCTTCTTGACCTTCGAGATTGTCATGTTAATCCTCTTTTCAACCGGTGTGCCTTCTCTTCAAGTTATTCCATTCAGACGCCGTTGAGAACTCTGACGATTGTCTGTTTCATTCATCCCAAGTTGTCTTTGTTTTCCCCACCCTCCCACCCTTTTCTCCTTGGAGCAAGAATTCTTAATAAAGTATCCATTTTATTCATGTGATATTTCTTCATTCTTTTCCTTCAATGTTCTTATCCGGTGATTTGTCGTGAAGATGCTCAAGAGCTTCAAGTTCATCATTCTTTTGTTCCCATATTCTGCCGGTGGATGTAATTCAAGATTTCGGTGTTGATCTTATCCTTTTCACAATGCTTTCTTATTCCGGAGCACCAATTAATCATTCTCCTCTTGCTATTCATATCCGGAGTGCTGAAGATTCAGAATTCCATTCTTATTCCGTTCAAATTATTTTTGAGGATTGTTATCTTATTCAAGCCATTTAATTCAACCGGTGCGATATCTCTTCAGCAATCTTTTTTAACGGTGATTTCTTTGAGTGGGCCCTAACCCACAGGTCTTTTCCCAGGATCTACCTGACTCTTCTTTTTTCTGGAGTTATACCCAAATTCTTTTCAAGTGTGACGTAAGAATGAATTCCATCAGTCACATGCCTTCTCCAAGTTCGCTTTCAATTCTTGTTCATCATTGTTTCAACCTTTTTAATTCTTCATTCCGGAGTGCTCAACAATTCTTCATGGCATTTCTCGTCTTCATTCTCAACATTTCAAGATCGGAGTTGTGTTTCTCTTAAATCTTGGCCGTTCTCTTGAAGATTCGTGGTTCTAGCTTCATGCCATCCTCATTATTGTTCAGATTGTGAGGAATTCGTTTATGCCGTCCGAAGCATTTCATGAATTCTTTCTTTGTGATCCTCCGAAGGCCATCATTTCAGAATATTTCTTCGTTCTCAGTTTTCAACTTCGTCCTCCAAATATTTCTTCATTGATGTCTCTTCGTTCGTCTCCATTCTTACGGTGGTTCTTTCAAGTTTACCCTTCCGTTGTTATCGTTAATTCATTTGTTCTTTCATAATCCTACCGGTGGGTCGTTGTAGAATTACCCAAGTTTGTGCGAGATCTCTCTTTAATTCCTTGCATCGAGAATAAGTAGTATGCCAAATCCTTGGTTGTCATCAATTTAATTGGTGAAGGATATGCATGACATAATTATTATTCTTATTCCTTCAAGGTGATTTAATTCTTTTCTCTGGGGCTTGTTCATCATATCATATCCTTGGTACTAAGTTGTTCATCTTGTTTTCCGGAGCTTCAAGTTATTTCTATTATATCATTTCAAAGCTCCATCTAATTCATCGCAGGCCTTGAATCTTATTCTTTTCATCTTCCACTTCTCATGCTTTCATTACCGGAGTTCTTCATGGTGGTTCATCAAGATATAATTCATCCTCAAAGTCTTCATCAAGATTCTTGTTGGAGCTCAAGCATTCTTCATCATGCTTTCCAATTGCAATCCTTTCTGCCTTATCTTTTCAAATGGTGTTATGTCATTCTTGACAATTCCTTCACGTTTCAAGATTCACGAGTTATCAAGAATGGGATATTTAAAACCATCATTTTCCTTGTTCAGGAGATCTTTTCAGCCCTTCAATTTATTCATTGGAGTTATCTTGGGTTGTATTTCACCAAAAAGCTTCCCCTAAGGATTGTTGCTATTATGGTGCTTATAAATGACCCAAATTCTTCATTTATCATTCCGGCGAAATAAGTTTATCGTCTCCTTGTTGATCTCAATCCAATCAAATGTTCTCCTCAGTGGCTGGTTATCACCTCTTAATTTTGAGATGTTTTCCATAAGCCCACATGAACCTCATTCGTTTCGTTGTTGATTTTCCATCAACCACGTTCAACCCTTCTTCGTAAGGATGCTCTTTCAATTCATTTTGAGAGAGGTTGTCATTTTCTTCTCCGTTCTTTTCTTGCCAACGATTTATATGCTATTCTTTCTTTCCGGAGGCATTGTGATGTTGCTCTCTTTAACCATCATCTCGTTTTTTATCAAGATCATGTTCTTTTCCTTTGTTTATCTATTTAACCGGAGTGTTGTATTCTTCATTCAAGTTCCGTCTTTTATCTAGCTTTTCCTCTCTTTTAACCGGAGTGCTGTCTGAATCTTTCTTACCCCTTGTGTCATTCTTTTAATTGTTTCGGAGGCAATATGTTGTTGTTTTCATCAAGTATCATTCCATCTCCTCAAGTTCTTGTTAATTCCTTCCATTTTCAGACGGAGTGCTGTCCAAATTCTGTCATTCTTGTTCCTTGGCTTACCATTGCAGTTTCATATTCTTTTGGTCCGTGAGCTCTTGTTTCATGTCTTTCAACCTCCAAGGTTCTCATAATACTCCTTGTTACTCATTTTACCGGAGTGCTCTTAACTTCGTTCATCTCCGTTCTATTCTTCTTTCAATTTGCTCAACCTCTCAAGGTTCTTGGTTTCACTCGTCTGTCGAAGAAGCAACTTTGTTTTACCCATTCCTCTTCCGTTTTTACCCGGTGCTATCTCTAGGATCTCGGGTCGAGATCCTCTGTTAGTGTGGGAGAGTTGTGACGCCCGAAGACCGACGTCCCAGAAGATCCCAGAAGATTCCAGAAGATTCCAGATGTTCCGGGTTGCCCGTGTGTTCTTTTGTGCTTGCGTTATTTATTTTTGCATTGCATCAAGTCATCATGCCATCATGTCATATTTTATTTTTGCATCTCAACCAATAAATCGTGTGGACCTTCGGTCCATTTAAATCGTGGGAAGGATGACTTCTCTTTATAACATATAAAAGCCTCTCAATATTTTAGGGAGCTATATTAAAAAATATTCCAATTGTTTGGGATCACCGTAACACACTTGCATAATTTTCTCCATACATCTTTTGATTCAAGTTTCACCGTCAAAAACCCTCCAGCCATTTTATTTAAATTCCTGACATTTTTGTGAGCCCAGGGATTTTTACCTCATGCCCAAATTCTGTCCCTATCCTTCCTTTCTTTTTCTCTCTTCTTGTTTTTTCCCCTTCTTTCGTTTCTTCTGTAATTTGGGTAAGCAGAAGAGCTAGACTGCAGCCCAGCCGCACCTCCCTCCAGGCCTCTTGGCCCATCCAAGAGGCCCAGCCTTCCCCAGCCGGCCCAAGGCCTCCCTAGCGCTAACCCTAGGCTCCCTAGCACGACACGCCGATGCCCATCGCTCTCTTTCTTCCCCCGAGCCGCCGCCAGGAGTTTTCTCTCGCTCGTTCAGCGCCGATTCCTTCGGTCCTTCCCCCGATCCCTTCCCTCGAGCCCTGTTTCTCTCCGACCGCTCCCTTTTTTCTCGCTCCCCTCGCTTCGAGCCTCTCCCGCATCGCCCCTCTCCGCTCACCTCGCCCCCCCGAGCGCTTTTCCTCATCGCGCCAGCCAGGGCCGGCCAGGACCCTCGTCCTCCCTCGGTCAAGCAGTCGGCGCCCCTCCTCCCCGGCCTCTCCCGCGCCTCGCCTCTGGCCGCAGGGCTGGTTTTCCTCCGCCTCGCTGGAGCGCCGTCGCCGCCAAGGCCTCACTGCCGCGCGCCTCCCTCGTTCAGCGCCTGGCGCCCGCGGGCCGATCCGGTCGGCCAGGATCCACCCCGCGCCACTCCGACCCCTTGCGGCCTCGCCTCCCGAGCGCCACCTCGCCGAGGGGAGGAGCCCCCTCGAGCGGAACCTGCGCGCCCCGGGCCCCTTCCTCGTCTCCAGAAGCCGCCCCAAGCACCGGATCCCGCGGCCCTGCCTCTGCCGTGTGGTCTCCTTGCTGCTGCTCCAAGAACGTGACCGTGCCGCGCCTCTTTTGCTGCTGCCACTGCCACGAACACGTCGCCCCGTGCTGTAGTTTTTGTTTTGTTTTGTATTGCTTGTGTTGACCTTGACAGAGAACGTGTACGCCTACACGCCAAAGACCGCAACGACCCGAACATCTACGGAAATGAGTACCACTATGCTCGACGACCCCCGTGTACGACTACCGACGCCTGGAAACACCAAGCACCCCTACCGTCGCCGAGACCGCAAGTACATCTACGAACGGGAACGCCTACTCGACGACACAAGACGATGCGGCGAGTACCTCTCTGATGAACGAGAACACCTACTTCCCTCTACGGCATGTACCACTACCGTCGCCAGGAAACGAGGAATTCGCCAAGTACCACGACACGATGACGTGAACAACTACTTCCTCTTCGGAAACGTGAACGGCTACTTCCTCTCCGAACATGAACGCCTTCTTCCTCTACGATCTCGAACCGTCCCGAAACGAGTGTTTCGAAGGTATAACACCGAGACGATGACCCGTGTGATGCTTGCTTGTGTTGTATGAAATGTCTCCCTTGTGCTTCGTGCCCGAATCGTCTTTTGTCGTGTTCCTCGGTTGCCTCGTCACCGACTTGTGGGAACCCGGTAACGGGATCGCCCCACCTTTCATCTCGTTTGACTCGCTCACGTCATCTTCCTTTTGCTCCGGACTCTCAACGAGTTACCGGAACCGATATGATGCCGTTGCATCATTTTCGGAATTGTTGCCGTGGCACCCTTTTCCTTGCACCACGGTGACGATGCTTCATTTCATCTTCTTGTTAACCTTTTTAATAAAAAATTGCATAAACTTGATCATGTCATCCGCATCATGTTAACAACATTATATGTGTGAATTGTTGTTTGCTTAAGATCACTAAACATGCATATGGGCATTTTACGGATATGTTGTTGTTATTTTCCGGCCTCATTTAAAATGCCTTAATAGGTAGTTTACTTATGCTTCACCTCTTGCCATGTTAAAAACATTTAATCTTGTCTTGTAAATAATGAGAGTCAACTAAATAATTAAATGTGGTGTTTTGTCAATATGCAACTCGTTGCATATTGAGCTCCACTTAACTTGTAGTGTTGTTTGAGCACTTTGCCATGCCTTGCATAGTTAAACCGGACATGCATCATACTTGTTTGTGCATCGTATGCCATGTTATGATATGTGTGTTTACCGTGTTGTTTGTTTCTTTCCGGTTTGCTTCTCTTGTTAGCTTCGGTTTCGTTCCGGAGTTGTGAGGATTCTCTCGTCTCTGTTGCTCCATCTTCTTCGTGGATCAGTTCTTCTCCCTTGTGGAATCCCAGGCAAGATGACCGAACCCGGATACCATTACTATCTTTGCCTATTGCTAGTAGTCTCGATCTATAGTTTTGCCTCGATGCCCATGTTTTCCTGTCAGCCTCCTATTGTAACCATGATCCTGTGTAACCACCCTACCTATGCAAACCGTTGAATGGCTAAGTAAGCTTCGCTCAGCCCCTCTTATAGCATTGTTAGTTGCAGGTGAAGATTGAAGATGTTTGCTTCATGTTGAAGTTGTTGGGTTATATCACACTATATAATGCTTAAAATGAAATCATCTATATATTGGCAAGGGTGGAAGGCTAAGCCTTTTGCTTGGTGATTTGTTCCACTCATGCCGTTAGGAACCGTATAAACCGATGTTATGTTCCTTGATTATGCGTTCCTAACACGGTTGGGGTGTATGGGACCCCCTTGATAAACCGCTAAGTGCTAAGTCTTTTCCAGCAAGTCCCAACATTTGGTACTATTTGCCTCATAATAACAACTTAATTAATTAATTAAATTTGCATAGGGGGTCGCGTCCCCGAGGATTCTTAATTCTACATAGCAGGGGGGCCAGTGCTGATGGTGTTGGTCCCAAACGGGGGTCCTGCGGGAACCACCACGGGGAAACTCGAGGATTGGGTCCTGTAGCATCACCCATCCGGTCGTGTCCTGAGACTTAGATACGCGCGGCTACTATCAGGGTGTCGACACGCCGGGAGGATTTGCTGGATTAGCCTTACCTTAGTTCGGTTTAACTTGAGCACGGGATTCCGAGAATACTCGGGTCTTCCCACCTATGGAGTTGCGACTCCGCGGATCGTGGGCTTGTAATGGGTCAAGTTGGAACACCCCTGCAGGGTTTGAACTTTCGAAAGCCGTGCCCGCGGTTATGTGGCAGATGGGAGCTTGTTAATATCCGGTTGTAGAAAACTTGACACAATGTTTCAATACACTACCAGCGTGTGTACCGTGACTGTCAATTTCCGAATAGGGATTCGGGAGTTGAACACGGTGGGGTTATGTTTGACCGGCTTTAGCTAGGATCACTTCGTGATCATCTTTCGACCGATGCTCTTCTCTTCTCGCTCTCTATTACGTAAGATAGTGCTAGTTGCTGCTGCAGACTCTTGTTGTTCCTTCACCTCTTGCTCTTTCTTCAGCCTTGTCCTCACCCTAGGCTTAAATAGTCTTGTTACCCGGGAACGGGATTGCTGAGTCCTCTGTGGCTCACAGTTACTTCACCACACCAGATGCAGGTTCAGCCGAGTTTGAAGCAGGAGCTGGTTCAAGTTCTTCACCAGGAGTTCGATGCAGAGTTTGACCGTATGCTTGTGTCGTGTCGACGATCAGTAGTGGTTTCTACTAGGATTCGATCCTGACCTGTGGCTTTATGTTGTTTTGGTATCTTTCTTTGGATCTTCACCCGTAGTCGGGTTGTGATGTTTTGAATGATGTGTTATGCTCATGTATTGTATTGTGTGAAGTGGCGAGTGTAAGCCAACTATCTCTCTTTTGCATTTAATCCCTCTTTTACATGAGTCGTGCAAAGATACCAAACTTGAGATCATTCTAGGATGGGCTTATACCTTTAAGTCGTGCCTCGAGACGTAGGAGGTATAGTCCCATCCTGGGCATTACAATACCCTGATAGTAGCCGCGCGTATCTCGTCTCAGGCCACGACCGGATGGGCGATGCTACGAGTAAAACCAATCCTCGAGTTTCCCCGTGGTGGCCCCGCAGGCTCCCCGTTTGGGACCAACACCATTAGCAGTGCCCCCCCTGTTATGTAGAATTAAGAACCCGGGGACATGACCCCCTATGCAATTAATTAATTAATTAAGTTGTTATTATGAGCAAATTAAAACCAAAGTTGGGCCTTGCTGGAGGAGTTTTATTCAAAGTCGAACTATCAAGGGGTCCCCATCCACCCATCGTGTAAGGAACGCAAAATCAAGGAACATAATGCCGGTTTATCAGCGCCTAAGATGGCATGAGTGGAACAAAACACCGAGCAAAAGGCCAAGCCTTCCACCCATGCCCAGTATATAGGTGTGTTAATAATAATTATAGATATTGTGATATTCCAACAACAAGTTCCCTCCTAGAACGAACTTCGTCTTCACCTACAACTAACAACGCTATAAGAGGGGCTGAGCAAGCGGGTAACATAGCCAAACAGTGGTTTTTGCTAGGAAGGTTCAAAGGTTAGAGGTTTCATGGCAACAAGGAGAGGCTGACAAATAGTGATGGGTAGCGCGACATGTAACGATAGCATCGAGACACTAAGCATGGCAATGATAGTAAAGGTATTCAAGGGTATGGTCATCTTGCCTGGGATTCCGCAAGGAAGAAGAACAAGTCCATGAAGTAGATGGAGCAACATAGTCGAGCGAATCCTCACAACTCCGGAACGAAACCGAAGCTAACAAGAGAAGCAACCGGAAAGAAGCAAACAACGCGGTAAACACACAAGCATAAACATGGCATACGATGCACATCCAAGTATGATGCATGTCCGGTTTAATGATGCAGGGCATGGCATTGAGCACAAACAAAACTACAAGTTAAGAGGAGCTCAATATGCAACGATTTGCATATTGACGAAACACCACATGTTATTTATTTAGTTGACTCTCGTTTATTTACAAGACAATATTTAATGTTTTCAACATAGCAAGAGGTGAATCAAAAGTAAACTACCTATCTAGGCAATTTAAATTAGGCCGGAAAATAACAACAACAAATCCGGAAAATCCCCATGTGCATGTTTAGCAATTTTTTAGCAAACAACAATTCACACATTTTAATGTTGTTCACATGATGCGGATGACATGATAATGTTTATGCAATTATAGTAAAGTTAACATGAAGAGATATGAAGTATTGTCACCGTGGTGGAAGGAAAGGGTGCCACGACAACGACCCGAAAATGATGCAACGGCAACATCTCGGTTCCGGTAACTCGTTGAGAGACCGGTGCAAAAGATGACAGAGAGCGTGTCATGCAAGAAGAAAAAGTGGGGTGATCCCGTCACCGGGTTCCCACGGGTCGGCGACGAGTCAACCGAGGAGCACGACAAAAGATGATACGGGCACGGAGCACACAAGTGGAGCATCTCATACAACCACATCAAGCATTCGTCCACGGGCATCGTCTCGCGGTTATACCTTCGGAACGTTCGTTCTCGGAGGGGTTCGAGTTGTCGAGGGGCATAGTGGAAGTAGTCGTTCTCGTGAGTCGTGGTACACGTTCGTAGAGGGAAGTAGTCATCCCGTAGAGGTACACGTTATGTATCCGTTCACGCGGCGGTAGTTGGACTCGTCGTGGAAGTAGTGGTACAACTCCGTAGATGTTCGGGGTCGGTGTCGTAGTACTTGGGGGTTCTCGTACTTGCGACGGTAGTGGAACTTGGCGTTCGGGCTGCCATCGTTATACGTTATGTAGATGTACTTGACGGTTCTGATGGCTCCGGGCGTCGTGGTACTCATGTTGGTGTAGTGGAACTTGACGCATCGCCATGTGTAGTCGAACTTGGGCATCGGAGAGGAACTTGGCGCATCGTGTAGTCGTTCGTTCGTAGCGGTCTTGCCGGTCTCGGTATCGAGTCGTAGTTGAACTTGCCGGTCTTGAGGTTCCAAACGCAGCAACACAAAAGAGCAAACAAAGGGGCGGCAGCACGGGGGCGACGAGGCCATGGCAAGGAGGAGAGGCGCGGGAGGTTGCTCGGGGCGGCGCCGGCGCTCTTGGGAAGAGGCGGCCGGTGGGCGTCCATGGCGTTGCGGCGGTGAGGCAGCGACGACGGGGAGGCGTAGGCCTTTGGGTGCTCGTGGACGAGGCAACCGAAGGAGGACGTCCCCGGAGGCACGCCGACGGAGCAGTGGCTTGGGCCACGATGCAGCGGCGGACGGCGCGGCTCCTGGCCGGCCCTGGTGATGCGGCCTTGCTAGAGGACAGGGCGCGCCGGGGCTGCGTCCTTGGCGAGGAAGATGGAGGCGCGGTGGCGCATCCGAAGGAGGAGGCGAGCGATGGGGAGCAAAGGCACCGGCGAGGGAGAGGAAGGAGGCTGGGGATCGATGGGACTCGGGGTCGGGAGGAAGAGGAGCGGTGCGGGGTCGAGTGAGATGTGATCGGGGAAGAGGGAACGAGGGTGCGGCGCACTGGAGGACAAGGGGAGAGCTACAAGATGAGGGGGGTTCGGGCTAGGGTTACATAGTGGGATGGGCCTGGAGGGAGGCCCAAAGCATCACAATGAGGCCCTTTCTCCTTAAAAAAAACAAGCAGTCTCAAAAACCTGATGAAGAAACAGAAAAAAGGACAAGGGTTAGGAGAAGGTTTTAACTAAGATAAAAATATCCCTAGAAACCTGGAATTGTGGGATATTTTAATAAAATGCTTTGGCAATTTTTAGAGACTACAATTTTATGCGAGTTTGGAACTAACTCAAACTTGCATAAATCTTTAGGCCAACCAAAGCACTTCCAGAAGACATGAAAATTGGAGGAGGTGGTTTTTGGCATGATCTAAAATTTGAAGGAAGCTATTGAACATATTTGAACAGGGAAAAATGTCACTTGCGAATAAAAGGTAGAAAGACGAAGAGGAAGATGATCAAGCATGGGCAAGGACTTGGGTGGAACCAAGATGGACTTGAGAGACCAGAAGGCGGGGGAAGTGAGGAATCTCACACTAACATAAAGGGCAAAGTTGGAGGCCATGAATTGAGACAACAAAGTCATAGGATTTATTTTGCAAGTGTGTTTCGGTTAATTCCACACTAATGGAATATTTATTTATCATAGCTCCATAATACCAGGAGGATATGTTATAAAGAGAAGTCATCCTTCCCTCGATTTAAATAGATCAAAAGATCTATGCCATTTATTTAGGTTGAGATGCAAAGATGAATGACATGATGGCATGATGCAATGCAAAATAAATAACACAAGCACAAATGAAACACACGGGAGAACCCGGAACATATGGAATCTTCTGGGACGTCGGTCTTCGAGCGTCACAAATCTAAATCAAGAATTGGGACATTCCCAAGACGGCTTTTGTTACCCGTTATGGCTAATACGAGTACACCGTCATGTCCTTCGGGTTAACCAATACCCCAGCCACTTTCTCCCGGCTAATGAATTCTATATTCATGGAGTACTTGGATAAATTCGTCGTGGTATACCTCGATGATATACTCATCTACTCCAAGAACAAGGAAGATCATGCCAAATTCTCCACGTGTGAATTCTGGTTGCCAGAAGTAACCTATCTGGGTCATGTAATCTCTGGTAAAGGTATTGCAGTCAATCCCGAGCAAGTTCAGGCCGTCCTTGATTGGACTCCTTCTGAATCGGTCAAGCA
Source organism: Secale cereale (assembly GCA_902687465.1). Lineage (NCBI taxonomy): Eukaryota > Viridiplantae > Streptophyta > Magnoliopsida > Poales > Poaceae > Secale > Secale cereale. The sequence continues at coordinate 419,584,295 of LR738715.1, forward strand.
AGTTAGGAGTTTCCTTGGCTTAGCGAGTTATTGCCGACGGTTCGTCGAGAATTTCTCCAAGGTTGCTAAACCTCTAACTGAACTTCTCCAGAAAGATAAAAAGTTCGAGTGGACCCCGCAGTGCGAGTCCAGCTTTCAGGAACTGAAAAGACGTCTGACATCTGCACCCGTACTGGTACCACCAGATTTTTCCAAGGACTTTATTATCTATTGTGACGCCTCGCGACAAGGACTAGGTTGCATACTCATGAAAGATCGTCAAGTGATCGCATACGCATCTCGTCAGTTGCGTCCACATGAGGATAACTATCCTACACATGATCTAGAGCTTGCAGCTGTAGTCCACGCACTCAAAACATGGCGACATTATCTTCTTGGTAATCGCTGCGAAATCTTCAGTGATCACTAAAGCCTGAAATACATCTTCACCCAACCGGATTTGAATCTCAGGCAAAGACGTTGGGTTGAGTTGCTCACAGATTACGACTTAGGAATCACTTACACCCCTGGGAAGGCCAATGTCATGGCTGACACACTAAGTCGTAAGTATTATTGTAACAACCTGATGTTGCAACAAGGAAAACCACTTCTCCACGAGGAATTTTGTAAGCTTAACCTTCACATTGTTCCTCGAGGATTCCTTTGCACCTTGGTGGCGAAACCTACCCTTACGGATCAAATCATAGCTGCCCAGAAGCGTGATAAGGGTATATCCCGACTCTAGGAGAGCATTGCTAGCGGAGCTGCTAGAAGTTTCTCTACGGATGATCGAGGTGTTGTCTTCTTCGAGAACCGTTTAGTGGTTCCCAAGAACCAACATCTACGGCAGCTGATTCTTAAGGAGGCTCATGAATCTCCTCTCACAATTCATCCCGGTAGCACCTAAATGTATCAGGACCTACGCCAGAGGTTCTGGTGGACTAGGATGAAGAGAGAAATCGCTCAGTTCATTGCTAACTGCGACATTAGTCGTCGAGTCAAAGAAGAACATCAACGGCCTGCTGGCACCCTTCAACCTTTAGCTATTCCTGAATGGAAATGGGACAAGATCGGTATGGATTTCATTACCGGGTTTCCCAGGACCAGGAAAGGGAATAATGCTATCTTCGTCATTATCGACCGCCTCTCCAAAGTAGCCCACTTCCTGCCTGTTCGAGAGAATATAACCGCTAGCCAGCTAGCAGACTTGTATATCTCTCGGATAGTATCACTTCATGGTGTGCCGTTGGAGATTAACTCAGACCGTGGAAGTCTTTTCACTTCACGATTTTGGGAAAGTTTCCAGAATGCTATGGGGACTCATCTCTCTTTTAGCACCGCCTTTCATCCTCAGTCTAGTGGTCAAGTTGAACGAGTCAATCAAATTCTGGAAGATATGCTTCGAGCCTCTGTCATCTCTTTCGGTATGGATTGGGAGAAGTGTCTTCCATTTGCCGAATTCGCTTATAACAATAGTTATCAAGCCAGCTTGGGCAAGGCTCCCTTCGAAGTTCTATATGGACGAAGGTGTCGAACGCCTCTTAACTCGTCAGAAACCGGGGAACGACAATTCGTTGGTCCGGATATGATCCAAGAAGCAGAAGAGCAAGTTCGCATCGTTCGTGAGAAATTGAAAACAGCCCAGTCTCGCCAGAAGAGCCAATATGATAGTCATCATAAGGCTATGACTTTTGAAGTCGGCGATAAGGCTTACCTTCGGGTTATTCCTCTTAAGGGAACCCATTGCTTCAGTATCAAAGGCAAATTGGCTCCTCGTTACATCGGTCCTTTTCGCATTCTTGCCAAACGAGGAGAAGTTGCCTACCAATTGGAACTACCCCCACACCTTTCCAGAGTTCATGATGTCTTCCACGTTTATCAACTCGGGCGTTGCTTCTCGGATCCTATCCACGGAGTGGACCACGAAACGCATGATCTCCAGGACAATCTCACATATCGAGAATACCCCATTCGTATTCTCGATCAAACCGAGCGTACCACTCGACGTCGTAATATCAAGTTTCTCAAGGTTCAATGGTCACATCGTTCCGAGAGTGAAGCTACTTGGAAAAGGGAGGATCGTCTTCGACTTGAGTACCCCACCTTTTTTCCGGAGGAACCCAAATCTCGGGACGCGATTCTTTTGAATGGGGGTGAGTTGTCACATCCCTAGTCAGTGCTTGCATTAGGACTAGCTAGAGTGTGCATCATGTTTACTTTCCACAGAAACTTGAAATGGAAATGACAGAAACCCCAGCACCCCTCTTCTAACAACTAGGGTTTAATAAAATCTTTTCCAATATACCCAAAATGCCCTTCAAAAATGTTCATCATCTTTGCCTTGGTCTTAAACCTCTGCCAAAAATGGTGCACAATTTTCTAGGACATCCAAAGGTCTCTGGATTAATTCATATTGTATTTGCATTTGGGCATTTAAATGCTATAAAATATTTTATGTGCCCAAATAATCATAAACTAAAATGTTCCATACTGTTCATATTATATACAGTGGGCATGACTAGTTTTATGAGTTATAAAAATGTTCTAGCATTTTTATTAATTCAACAAAGTTGCAAAAGAAACAAAACAGAAAGAAAATAGCAAAAAGAGAGAGACATGGGGACAGCCCACTCACCTGGGCCACTTACCTGGCTGGCCCAGCACGGTCCAGCCCGCTGGCGCACGCCGGTCGTCCCCCTCCTCTCGCTAGGAGGACGGGGCGCGTGGCCGCGGCGTGCACGCACGCGTCAGGCCACCTCCTGCCTGGCTGCCTGCGTCCCCCGACGCCTGCGTCCCCCTGGCCCCTCTTTCACTCTCCCCCGTGTCCTCCCCCTCCTCTATCCCTCTCCGCCGAGCTCCACCGAGCGGGCTCGTCGCCGCCGTTCGCTGCCACCGCGCCCAAAGCCACCCCCTCGCCTCCCCGACGCACCCATCGGCTTCGCCGCGTCGCCCTGAAGCTCTCCACCGACGCACACGACGCCAGAAGCCCCATAGCACCGTCCTCATCGTCGTCTTCAACCTTCGGCACCGGAGATCGCCGCCGCCCGTACGTCGCCGTCCGGCCTTCCCCAAGCCCGCGTCGACGCCCTCTGCGACCGCTGTGAGCTCACACATCGAACCCCCCTCTCCCCGAGCTCGATTACGTCTCGTAGCAGCCGTCCCGCAAGCACCCGAGCTCACCGCCGGCGTCCTCATCGCCGCCGTCGTTCTAGTGGTCCTTAGACACGCCCGAGCACTTCATGGTGCTCCTGATCTCACCAGGATGTCGTTGTCCCCATGCCCGCCCGTGCCCCGCAACGCCTAACCCGATGATGCCCGAGCTCCGGCCGCCGCCACGAGCTTTGCTCCGGCAAGCTCCGACCACCCTAGCTCCAGCCACCAACACCATTAGATGTGCATGAGCTCTAGCTCGCCGTAGGGCCAAACCCCGTTGCAAACCGCAACCTATAGCGCCGTTCCGAGCAACTCCGGCGAGTCATCGCCGCACGATTTGGTCACCGTCGGCCAAACTCCGGCAGGCTAACATGGCCAATTAGTCAGAGACTAATGATGTTTAGTTTAACCTCCACAGCCACTGACAGTGAGCCCCACCGCGTGGTCAAACCCAGTCAACTCTAGTTTTGACCGGGATTAGCCCCCGTGACACTGACATGCGGGACCCACCAGTCAGGTTTGACTTGGACCAGGTCTGTTGACCTGCTGACGTCAGCATGATGCCATGGTGACGTAGTAAATGATTTTATGGGATTATTTGTTTTAAAACAATTCAGGAAATTCCAGAAAATGCTTCAAACTACAAAAAATCATATAAATTCAACAGTGGCTCAGATGGAAAAGATTTATATATGAAAATTGATCAGAAAAATCCAATCTTTCCAATGGCACTTGTTTCATGCATGTTTGAGCAAGTTAACCTTGCTGTTCACATTAAAACATGATAATGCACTTTGATAAATAATAGTTTGGGTATAAATTTGAATCTTTGATTCAAATGAGCTGAAACCTTGCTGTTTATAGATGCATTAGCCCAAAACACATTCATCTTGCCATATCATGAGCATGCATCGTATTGTTGCATTTGTTTGCTTATTGATTGTATTGCCGGTGTTCTCCGTGGTAGGTCCTGCTCCTGAGGATACTTTTGTATCCAGCTGAAGAGCAGTACCCGACAACCACTCTGTCAGGCAAGCAACCATTGATCATTCCGATACAAACCCATCTTCTCGCTCCTACTCTCTTTTACTGCATTAAGGCAACAACATGTAAACTGCTACTTGCTGCGGTAGTTGAACCCTATTCCCTTGCATGACCTGTCATTGCCACAGTAAATAGTTGAAACCCACTAGCATGTGTAGGAGTTGATTGAGCCATGTGATGTGCGATCCACCATGCTATTTGTTTATGTTGCCTGCTATGCTTAGAGTTGTGTCAGGTCTGGTTCATCTGGGTGATGGATCAGAGTGAAATGATCATACTTGGTAAAGAGAGGGAAGTGTGGAACATGTTTGGTAAAGGTATCGATGAAAGGCCATGTAGGAGTACATGGTGGGTTGTTTCATTGGAACCATCCATAGGACCCGAGATCTGTATGTGTGGTTCAAGTTACAGCTACTACCACACATTGGGCCCTGAAATATGACCCTGCTTGACTTATTGACTGCCCATGTTCTCTGTCCACGAGTTGCAACTAGTTTTTGGTGTTTGTAGTTTACTGGTGGTCGTGCACAGCGTTGACCCTCGGGGTGGGCTGTGATGCGGCAGGTACGTGGCACGGTGTACCGGTCGCCCGTTTGGCGACTCGGGAGCCCTATACACATCGTCTGGGGCCTTGAGCGACACCCCGACCGGATCTCCCCATGGATGGAACCCAAATAGGCGATAAACCTGGACGAGAGACTTGAGTGGTTGGTTAGGTCGTGGTCTACACCCACGTCAGCTTTCGCTTCAAGTCTGCCGAGCACATGTCGTATGCAGACGCTAAGTGGTGGAAACATGTGTGAAGAAGTACACCACTGCAGGGTTACCAATCTATTCGAATAGCCGTTGTTCGCGGTACGGACTACTTGATTACTCTTACAGTTCATAGACAAGTTGATGGATACTACTAAAAGCCTCAAGACAAGTGTGAGTGCCGTGGGTGGCCCTTCCGTAGGATGACGGAGGAGGATCCACGGTAGTTTATTGTTGTGGTGAGTAGAGGACTCGTGTACGTAGTCTTATCTTGCAATCTGCGGAGAGTCGTAGTATAGGTTTGCCAAGAGTCAAAGCTGGCTTGCTGCTATGAACTCCACTACCCTTGTGGATAATGACGCATGTATGATAGGTTCTGTTGTAAGACTTGCTGAGTACCTTTGTACTCATGTTTGCTTAATAACTGTTGCAGAGGAGAACCCTATCCCTTCTGATGGGTTTTACATAGACATTGACGTCGACGAGTAGCTTGCTACCCAGACGGAGATCCTGAGCTTGTGAAAGGCCTTGTAGATAGTCAGGCTACACTAAGCCTGTTTTATTTCCAAGTTGTCTGTACTCAGACATGTTAGCTTTCGTTTGTGCTTGTATGATTGTATCACTTGAGTGTTGGGTCATGTGACCCCTACCTGTATGGATATGTTATGTATGGCTCTCCGGAGCCTCTTAAATAAAGTACTTTGAGTCATAGAGTTCTGTTGTGATGCAATGTTGTATTTGCACATATTGAGCATATTGTGTGTATGATTGAAATGCTTGGTATGTGTGGGATCCGACAGCTAGTTGTTTTCCTTTGGTAGCCTATTTTACAGGGAAATGCCTCCTAGTGTTTCCACTGAGCCTTGGTAGCTTGCTACTGCTCGGAACACGTCGACTGGCCGGCATGTGTCCTTCTTCGTTCCTGTGTCTGTCCCTTAGGGGAAATGTCACGCGTTGTTCCTTTAAGTCCATGTAGCTTGCTACGACTTGGGTTCATACGTTGATGACCGACACGTTTGTTGCTGGGTCATGGATGCCTGTCTCTGTAATTTAGTGCCACTTTTGGTTTATAACTAGCCATGTTGGCCCGGGTTCTCTGTCATATGGATGCTAGCGACACTGTCATATACGTGTGCCAAAATGCGCAAACGGTCCCGGGCCAGGTAATGTGGCACCCATGGGGATACCGTGCGTGAGGCTGCAAAGTGATATGACGTGTTACAAGCTAGATCAGTGTGACTTAGGATCGGGGTCCTAACAATTTCAATGCTTTGCTTGAAGAAAAATTGCTTAAGATTGATGAGTTGGCTAGGAACGTGGATAGAATTTCTCTTGATGTTGATTCTTTGAAACTTAGATCTATTCCACCTAAGCATGATATCAATGAGTCTCTCAAAGCCATGAGAATTTCCATTAATGAATGCAAAGAAAGAACCGCTAGGATGCGTGCTAAAAGAGATTGCTTTATGAAAGAGTGTTCTTCTAGTTTTCATGAGAATAAAGATGAAGATCTAAAAGTGATTGATGTGTCTCCTATTAAATCCTTGTTTTCTAGTATGAATCTTGATAAAGATGGGACTGGAGATGAGTCTAGTTTAGTTAAAATGCGTCCCAATGATTCGGAGTTTTTATATCTTGATGCTAAAAGTATTAAAAGTGGGATTGAAGAAGTCAAAACTTTACATAGCAATGAACCCACTATTTTGGACTTCAAGGGATTTAATTATGATAATTGCTTTTTAATAGATTGTATTTCCTTGTTGCAATCCGTGCTAAATTCTCGTCATGCTTATAGTCAAAATAAAGCTTTTACCAAGCACATAGTTGATGCTTTAATGCAATCTTTTGAAGAAAAACTTGAATTAGAAGTTTATATCCCTAGAAAGCATTATGATGAGTGGGAACCTACTATTAAGATTAAGATTAAAGATCGTGAATGCTTTGCTTTGTGTGATTTGGGTGCAAGTGTTTCCACAATTCCAAAAAATTTGTGTGATATGTTAGGTTTCCATGAACTTGATGATTGTTCTTTAAATTTGCATTTTGCGGATTCTACCATTAAGAAACCTATGGGAAGGATTAATGACGTTCTTATTGTTGCAAATAGGAATTATGTGCCCGTAGATTTCATCGTTCTTGATATAGATTGCAATCCTACATGTCCTATTATTCTTGGTAGACCTTTCCTTAGAACGATTGGTGCAATGATTGATATGAAGGAAGGAAATATTATATTCCAATTTCCATTAAGGACACGCATGGAACACTTTCCTATAAAAAAATCAAAATACCTTATGAATATATTATGAGAGCCACTTATGGATTGCCTACCAAAGATGGCAATACCTAGATCTATTCTTGTATCATGCCTAGCTAGGGCATTAAACGATAACATTTGTTGGAAGGCAACCCAATTTTATTTTCTTTGTTTTTGCTTCTTTATAGAAATAAATATTGCATCTAGCTTCTGTTTAGATGTGGTTTTGTGATTTAATCAGTGTTTGTGCCAAGTAGAACCTTTGGGAAGACTTGGGTGAAGTTTATGCGATCATGCTGTTAAAAACAGAAACTTTAGCGCTCACGAGATTAGCTACCATTTTTTACTGAAGAGTAATTTTTAGTTGATTCTTTTTTCAGATGATTAGTAGACAAATTCCTCACGTCCAACTATTTATTTAAAAGTTTGTAGAGTTACAGAAGTATTCGAAAGTTACAGATTGCTATAGACTATTCTGTTTTTGACAGATTCTATTTTTCATGTGTTGTTTGCTTAATGATTCTATGAGTAGTATCGGGGCGGGGGGGGG
>LR738715.1:419592121-419624406 GCA_902687465.1 Secale cereale
GGTTATGAATCATAGAGAAGTTGGAGTACAGTAGGTCTAACACCAATATAAACAAATAATGAGTTCACTACAGTACCTTTGAGTGGTGGTTTGTTTTCTTATACTAACAGAACTCAAGAGATTTTTGCTAAGTTTTGTGTTTTGAAGTTTTCAAGTTTTGGGTAAGGATTTGATGGACTATGGAACAAAGAATGGAAAGAGCCTAAGCTTGGGGATTCCCAAGGCACCCCATGGTAAAATTAAAGGACAGACAAAAGCCTAAGCTTGGGGATGCCCCGGGAAGGCATCCCCTCTTTCGTCTTCGTCTATCGGTAACTTTACTTGAAACTATATTTTTATTCACCATATGATATGCGTTTTCCTTGGAGCATCATGTATGATTTGAGTCTTTGTTTTTGTTTTTAACACAATCATCCTCGCTGGACACACCTTTTGAGAAAGGTACACATGAATCGGAATTTATTAGAATACTCTATGTGCATCACTTATATCTTTTGAGCTAGAGAGTTTTGCTCTAGTGCTTCACTTATACCTTTTTAGACCACGGTGGTGGTTTTATTTTGTAGAAATTATTGATCTCTCATGTTTCACTTATATTATTTGAGAGTCTTTTAGAACAGCATGGTAATGTGCTTTGGTTATAAATCATAACTGATATGATAAGCATCCAGGATGGATATACTAAACACTTTCATATAAAGTGCATTCAATATTATGAGAAGTTTGATACTTGATGATTGTTTTGAGATATGAGGATGGTAATATTAGAGTCATGCTAGTGGTGTAATTGTGAATTTGAGAAACACTTGCGTTAAAGTTTGTGATTCCCGTAGCATGCATGTATGGTGAACCGTTATGTGATGAAGTTGGAGCATGATTTATTCATTTTGTGTCATCCTTTGTGTGGAGGTCGGGATCGCACGATGGTTAACTCCTACCAACCCTTCCCCTAGGAGCATGAGTTGTATACTTTGTTTTGATAACTCATAGATTTTAGCAATAAGTATATGAGTTCTTTATGACTAATGTTGAGTCCATGGATTATACGCACTCTCACCCTTCCACCATTGCTAGCCTCTCTTGTACTGCGCAACTTACGCCGGTACCGTACACCCACCATATACCTTCCTCAAAACAGCCACCATACCTACCTATCATGGCATTTCCATAGCCATTCCGAGATATATTTCCATGCAACTTTCCATCGTTTCGTTTACTATGACACGCTTCATCATTGTCATATTGCTATGCATGATCATGTAGTTGCCATCGTATTTGTGGCAAAGCCACCATGCATAATTTTTTATACATGTCACTCTGGATTCATTGCACATCCCGGTACACCACCGGAGGCATTCATATAGAGTCATACTTTGTCCTAGCATCGAGTTGTAATATCGAGTTGTAAATCAATAAAAGTGTGATGATCATCATTATTAGAGCATTGTCCAAAAGATAGAAAAAAGGAAAAAACAAGAAGGAAATGCCAAAGAAAAAAGAAAGGCCCAAAAAAGGGAAAAAAAGAAAGAAAGAAAAAAAAAGAGAAAAGAAAAAGAAAAAAGGGAACAACGCTACTATCTTTTTCCACACTTTGGCTTCAAAGTAGCACCATGATATTCATGGTAGAGAGTCTCTTATTTTGTCACTTTCATATACTAGTGGGAATTTTCTTTATAGAACTTGGCTTGTATATTCCAACGATGGGATTCCCAAAATGCCCTAGGTCTTCGTGAGCAAGCAAGTTGGATGCACACCCACTTAGTTTCTTTTTTGAGCTTTCATACATTTATAGCTCTAGTGCATCCGTTGCATGGCAATCCCTACTCACTGACATTGATATCTGTTGATGGGCATCTCCATAGCGCATTGATACGCCTAGTTGATGTGAGACTATCTTCCTCCTTTTGTTTTCTCCACAACCACCACTCTATTCCACATAGTGCTATATCCATGGCTCACGCTCATGTATTGCGTGAAAGTTGAAAAGTTTGAAAAATTGAAGTGTGAAACAATTGCTTGGCTGAAACCGGGGTTGTGCATGATTTAAATATTTTGTGTGATGAAGATAGAGCATAGCCAGACTATATGATTTTGTAGGGATAACTTTCTTTGGCCATGTTATTTTGAGAAGACATGATTGCTTTGTTAGTATGCTTGAAGTATTACTATTCTTATGTCAATATTAAACTTTTGTCTTGAATCTTTCAGATCTGAAGATTCATGCCCCAATAAATAAAATTACATTGAGAATTATGTTGGGTAGCATTGCACATCAAAAATTATGTTTTTATCATTTACCTACTCAAGGACGAGCAGGAATTAAGCTCGGGGATTCTTGATATGTCTCCAACGTATCTATTATTTTTATTTGTTCCATGCTATTATATATTCTGTTTTGGACGTTTAATGGGTTTTATTATACGGTTTTATATTATTTTTGGGACTAACCTACTAACCCAAGACTAACCTAATAAAATTATTGTTTTTTTTGCCTATTTCAATGTTTCGCATAAAAGGAATATCAAACAGAGTCCAAATGGAATGAAACCTTCGGGAGTGTCATTTTTGGAACAATATCAACACAGAAGACTTGGAGTACACGCCAGGAAGCGAGAGAGGCGGCCACGATGGCAGGGGGCGCGCCCAGGGGGGTAGGCGCGCCCCCACCCTTGTGCCCCCCCTGTTGCTCCCATGACGTCCCTCTTCCTCCTATATATACCCTGAAACCATCGGGGAGCACCATGAAACCCTAATTCCACCGCCGTAACCTTCTGTACCCATGAGATCCCATCGTGGGGCCTGTTTCGGAGCTCCACCAGAGGGGGCATCGATCACGGCGGGCTTCTACATCAACACCATAGCCTCTGTGATGAGTTGTGAGTAGTTTACCACAAACCTTCGGGTCCATAGTTATTAGCTAGATGGCTTATTCTCTCTCTTTGGATCTCCATACAAAGTTATCCTCGATCTTCGAGGAGATCTATTCGATGTAATTCTTTTTGTGGTGTGTTTGTCGAGATCCAATGAATTGTGGGTTTATGATCAAGATTATCTATGAAAAATATTGGATTCTTTTCTGAAATCTTTCTTGCATGATTTAAATATCCTCGCAAGTCTCTTTGAACTATCGGTTTGGTTTTTCCTACTAGATTGGTAGTTCTTGCAATGGGAGAAGTGCTTGGCTTTGGGTTCAATATTGCGGTGTCCTTTCCCAGTGACAGCAGGAGCAGCAAGGCACGTATTGTATTATTGCCATCGAGGATAATAAGATGGGGTTTATATCATATTGCTTGAGTTTATCCCTCTATATCATGTTATCTTGCCTAATGCGTTACTCTGTTCTTATGAACTTAATACTCTAGATGCATGCTGGATAGCGGTCGATGTGTGGAGTAATAGTAGTAGATGCAGAATCGTTTCGGTCTACTTGTTACAGATGTGATGCCTACATACAATGATCATGCCTAGATATTCTCATAACTATGCGCTTTTCTATCAATTGCTCGATAGTAATTAGTTCACCCACCGTAGAAATCTGCTATCATGAGAGAAGCCACTAGTGAAACCTATGGCCCCCGGGTCTATCTTCATCATATTAGTTTCCCGTCAACTTGCCAATTTCTATCGCCGTTGTTTATTTGCATTCTTTACTTTCAATCTATACCAAAAATACCTAAAATATTATCTTTTCATATCTATCAGATCTCCCTTTGTAAGTGATCGAGAAGGGATTGACAACCCATTTATCGCGTTGGCTGCAAGGTTCTTATTTGTTTCTGCAGGTACGAGGGACTCGCGCGTGGTCTCCTACTGGATCGATACCTTGGTTCTCAAAAACCGAGGGAAATACTTACGCTACTATGCTACATCACCCTTTCCTCTTCGAGGGAAAACAACGCAAGCTCGAGAAGTAGCACTTGCCGCGCAAAATGTCGGATTTAGGGCTCTGCAGACCCAAGGAAGGTTCAAACACTGGCGTGCGTGCAATGAACTCGATCTACCTTGCTCACCCACTCATTGCTCCACGGCCAAGCTCTACTCGCGAGAACAAGGAAGAAGACGGACACAACGCTTTACCCAGGTTTAGGCCACCTTGCGGTGTAATACCCTACTCCTCTTTGTGGTGGATTGGCCTCACAAGGGGCTAGGGATGAACTAGTACAAATGGTGAACAGCCTCGCAAGGTCTGTGGGTGAGGGTGGAGTCTGTCTGATCTCCGTGGATCTGATCCCCTCCTTATGGCGGTGCCTATCCTATACTTATAGTGGCCTTGGTCCTCTTCCCACATCATTTGGGCGGAAAGGGATCCCAGAACGACCAATTTCGAAGGGGGATAAGCAGCACATCTTATCCTAATCAAAGGTGGTCTTCTCCTGCAAAGCTTTTGGTCGTGACGCTGCGGTGGGCTCGGTGATGACATCCGTCCAACCGTGCAGGAGCCCTAGGTCTCGTTGCACCAAAATTGAAACCTTTGCCAGATTCCTCGGGAACCCACGCCTGTTCTTGCCTCGTTAGCACCAAAGGGGAAAATGTCTCCTACGCGCCAGCTGGCGCCCGCCACGTGCCGGTCGTCATGGATTGTGTCATGGTGGCCTCGTGAGGCTAGGCACCTACATAGGAATCTCCTCTCCTCAGGAGGTAGCCTGGGGAGGCCGGTCCCTTAGGAGGTCTTAGCGTCATTCACCTCGTGAGGCTTGGCCACTTGCGAGGGTCTTGTCTTGGTGATCTTGTGGATGGGCCATACCAGGCCGTCAAATGACCCACGCTGTGGGCCGCAGGCAGGCAAGTCTGTCAGCATTCTGGGAACCAGGGTACCTATACTTGTCTGCATGTGGCCCATGACGTGGCTCCTTCACCGACCTGGTACGGCCCATCTTCAGCATCAACACTCAAGACCTTCGCGAGGGGCCAAGCCTCGCGAGGCGGACGACACCAAGACCTCTGGAAGGAGGATTCTTACTAGGCTGGCTCCCGAGGAGCGGAGATCTCTATGCAAGCCCCCACCTCACGACGTTCAGATGACGCAAGCCATGACGACCAAGGCTAGGCGGGCGCTGTCGATGTCAAAACCAGCGAATCTCGGGTAGGGCATCCTGAACTATGTGCCTGAGGATCGATGGTAACAGGGGACTGGGGACATGATGTTTTACCCAAGTTCAGGCCCTCTCTATCGAGGTAATACCATACTTCCTTCTTGATTGATCTTGATTAATATGGGGTTACAAGAGTTGATCTACCTCGATATCATAATGGATAAACCCTAGAAGTCTAGCCTTTGATGTTGTGATTATGTCCCTACGGACCTAACCCTTCGGTTTATATATGCACCAGAGGGACCTAGGGTTGTACGCGATCATCTTGCGGAGGAAGGAAACATTACACCCAAACTCCAAATTTTCCATTCGACAAATATAGGAGTCCTATCCGGATACGGGGGATAATCTTTAGCGATGATTTCACGGCCCACCAGTCCGGCCCATAACGAGTAACCCGGCCACTCGAGGACCCCTTAATCTAGGACTTCTTCAGTAGCGCCTGAACCAGTCTTCGATGACGATGAGTCCGGCACGCGTACTATCTTCGGCATTGCAAGTCGAGTTCCTCCATCCGAACATACTGAAGTGTTATTTCCTGCACAAAGTAACTATGTCTGGCTCTGCATGATTAGTACAACCCTTAGTCACGAAGGCAATGTGTCGAAAACCGGACACTATGTCTTCACTGACAACTTTTCAGCGAAACGTCATGTTTGACCCTTTAATATTTTGAACTGTTTTCTTGGCTCTGGTTTCGCGTTTTGAGGCATAGCCCCATCGGCACGTCTTGTCAAAGAAGAGATCATTCCTGCTTATGGTGGGATCCTTATCAATATGAAATGTTTTACCCAACCGCGCCTTACGCACGATCACGTCGTGAACTGGCGAGTTTTAAGGCTAGAGTGGGGGACGTTTGGTATTTACCGTCTATAAAAGGACACAGATCCTTCCCCTTTCACCCCACTCTCTCCTCAAGCCCTTGTTTTCCGATCTCTTTAGCCCCAACGCCCACAGCTCCAGCGCCCACAACTCCCAATTCCTCCACCACGGCCTCCTTCTCCAGCAATGGATGGATCTGGTTCCAAGGGCAAGTGGGAGGCTTCCACGGTCATAGAGAATACCGTGAAGAATCTCTGGAGTGCGGGCTACCTTGACGACGACATAGCGCACCAGATTCCCGATAGGAATCAAGTGATCCTCGCCCCTGAGCCGGGTGAGAGGGTGGTATTCATCGCTCACTTTATTCGGGGGCTGGGGTTTCCACTTCACCCCTTTGTCCGGGGCCTCCTATTCTTCTATGGGCTGGACTTCCATGATCTGGCCCCAAACTCTATCCTCCATATATCGGCTTTTATAGTCGTATGTGAGGCTTTCCTCCACGTCCCTCCACACTTCGCCTTATGGCTCAAGACCTTCAATCTAAAGCCGAAGGTGGTTGACGGGAAGCATGCAGACTGCGGGGGAGCTATTGTGAGCAAGCTCCTGAACGTCACCTGGCCCAATTGGGCTTTTGTGGAGACCAACAAGATATGGCAGCAGGAATGGTTCTACATCATCGAACCCCACGATGCCAAGTGGGCGGTCGTGCCCTAATTCAGATCCGGACCCCCCGAGAGGCTTACCTCATGGACCACCAAGGACCTTGAATGGGGGTCTCAAACGGAGGTGAAGACCCTCCAAAACCGCATCTCCAGCAAGATGGCGAATGGCACCCATCTCACTGACGTGATACCGGTGATGCTCTTCTGCCGCAATCTTCACTACCAACTCCGGGCATCCTGTCTATGTGAGTTTAATCCGGAAGAGCCACGGACCCTGAAGCGCTTCTTCGGCACTATGCACGACGACACTTGGAAGCAGCTCTTCAAGGCCAGAAGGAGTGGCCCGAGGAGACTGAAGAAAGGGCTTCAACAGCGTGGCTTCGGCCCCAGAGGTAAGCATAATCTTGCCGAATACGTATCTTGTACATATTGTAATTATAACATGAGTTAGAACTCTTACGCTCAATTCAGTCCTGGACAAAGAAAGCGGAGCGGATCAATTGTCCGGCTCCGTTGCTCGAAATCCTAGCCACGCCCCAGCTGACAGCGATGTTGGTCCTGGCACCATACAAGGTGCCGGAGAAGAAGGTCAAGAAGATGGGCAAGGAGGTCAAGAGTGACCCCTCCCTAAGGGTCCGGCGGACACAGTGTCCGGGGAAACCGACGCCCACTCCGCCCACAACGAAGAAGAAGAGCAGGAGGAGGAGGAGGAGGAGGAGGGGGAAGAGAGAGGCTCTCCCATCAAGGCGAGGGGCAAGAAGAGGGCGGCCCCCGTAGGGGCGCCCAGGAAGAAACTGAACATCCCACACAGCTTGGACTCAACGTCCGAGGCTAGTTTCTGACTAGAGCCCAGGATCAAGCCGTTGGCCGAATTGTAAGTATTCAGATTATTGGTGTTGTGTTCGGTTTAGATAACTTCCATTGTTTTAAGCAACTTCATCTGGTTGTATTGTAGCCCTCCCCACACATTCCTAGAGGCTTCACTGTCATCACAGAGCTCTCTACCAGCTGAAATGGTGGAGAGTGACACACCACCGGGGGCTCAATCGCCCGTCCTAGGGGATACCGAAGTGTCTTCCCTACGAGCATCCATTGCACGAGCAAGCAGGAGCGGGGCGGACGAGAAGGTGCCCGAGGCAACACCTCGGCCACCGTTAGCCAAGGAAGAGCAGTCCCTATGGTGACCGATGGCATGGAGCCCAAGCAATCCGGGCTCCCACCGAACACTATTCCGGAGGCCAGTATGGCCCCGGAATTGGGAAGTCATCCCCCTACTATTGGGGGAGGAGCATCAGCTCCAACGGCGTCCTCCGCTAATCTAGAGGCGCTGAACATGCTGGAGGAAGCACTGCAAGGTGATTCCATCGTGGCGGAACATCGGAAAGATTCAGTCCCCCAAGAGTGGACTGAATGAAGCCTTCAACAACCTACTGACAGACTTTGAGGTATGCGATGTAATATTCTGAAATAACTGCATGTTTTATTTGTATACGGAAACAAACTTGTATATGGACAGTAGCCCCTAATCCTTTGTTTGATTCTGAAGAGAATCGGACACAGGATCCATATACTGTCATTTAATAAAGCATATTGTGCCATATATTTGAGCAGGCTTCCCTGGTAGCGGCATCTACCCAGGCTGCCGAGGTTTCGGAGATAAATCAGAAGCTTGAACTAGCCTACGAGGAGCTCGACTACGTCAACAACCAGTTTGATGAAACACAAGGTATGCGGATTTCCAATAAATTATTATGTCAGAAAACATTGTGTTTGATTGTAAAAGTATGAACTCACTATGCTGTGTGATTACATCACAGTTGGCGCAGCCGAGGTCGATACCCTCAAGGGTGCACTTGAAGAGGCCAATAAGGAGGCCAAGATAAACAAAGCGGCCGCTGACAAAGCGGATGCTGATCTGGAGGCCGAACAGGCCTCCCGCCGGCGACATGAGTCTGAGGTGGCCGAAGTCGAACAAGAACCACGAGATGCTATTTGCAAATGCGAGGAGCTGGAGCAGAAGACTTCGGATCAAACATCCGAGCTCGATAAGGCTGTTAAAGCTGCCAAGGAAGCGCGGTTCGAGTCCCGAAGTGCTCGGAGAAAATCAAACAAGCGCGACAATTAGCGGCTGGTAAGGCCTTTCTTCTGCAGAGTATCTTTGGAGGTTAGAGGCATCTTGTGCTGGCCCAATTGTGGAATTATCCAGGCGCTTTTGCGGATCTCCCGAAGAGAGTCGCCGATGCCGCCCAATTCTTCATGGCCCAGGAGGGGAATAGCATGGAGAAGCTGTTCTGGTCGCAATTCCTTGCGCGAGAACATGCAGAACCCTTGAACGACCAGTTGAAGCACCTAGTCGAGCTGCACAACATGGCGGGTGCAGCCATGAAGGACTTGATAGTCCGGCACTGGCCCGCTGAGCCAATCCAGAGTAGATACTTTGGATTGGTGAAGCGGCTCGTCGATGCAAGGCCACGGGTCGACTCTGTGAAGCGTTTGGCCTGTATAGAAGGTGCACGGATGGCCTTTGCCCGTGTCAAGATGCACTGGGCGAAGATGAAGGCCGTCGAAGTGGCAACTGCTGGCCCGTCAGAGGGCAAGGATCATCGGAGGCCGGAAAGGTACTTCGATGATGTCCTAGAATGGGCCCGCATTGTAGAGGGCCAATGCTCAAAGGATGTGGCCTTTGAGTAATTGTATTCGGATTGTAAAGATTAAGCTTATGAACCGATATGTATATAGTTTTGCGCTTTACATTTCAAGCGACTTTTCCTCCTGTGCGGCCGTTTATTATGTCTGAATGTTTCCAGTCGTCGGCTTGAGCCCCCATGTAGATACTACAGGGGTGTTCGGTATTGCGCGTGATCACTCTTCATCCAATGTCTTGGTCCATAAAGGAGGTGTCCATGGAGCGAACTAGGCAATCTGACTATACGACTTTATTGCTTTCACTTAGCCATAGAAGCTTGACTTGTGGGGCCAAGTACTAGCCCGTGGTGCGTGTGCGGCTCTCCGGATTACAGTGCCCACTTTACGCAGCTGGGCGAAGACCATCCCATCATATAAGAAGGAGTGGATCGCTAACGATCATAGTATCAAACTAAGTCACAGAATCGCCGACCAGCTCTCGCTTATCATGATAGATAGTTTTTGGCTTTCTCTACTGAGGTACTTGACCGGATGAACCAGAAATACAATCACAGTAGTTCTCCCTTTACTACTTTAGCCGAACAGTGAGAAACGTAAGGTGGCAAGCACAGGAGCCGGGAAACCCAACTATAGACCCAAGACATGATTCGGAGCCGATGCATATAACGCAATATCCGAGACACCGAACAGTTCGCTATAGGTGTTCGGACTAGGAGTTGCGCCAGGCCGAATACAGCCCCTGGTATTAAATCCAGATTTGAGGCACATGTGGTAATCTGAAGTAGGGAGAGAATGCAGGTGGTAATAAAATAAACTCCAAACAAAGTGGAACCAAACTGCCTCTTTTATATCCCGTTTAATACGACGAATCGCGTGGTTACAGATAATGTCAATAACATCTTGGGCATTTTACATGCCAAAAAAGAAAAAGAGAGAAAGGGAAAAAGAAATGAAAAAGGGGAAAGGTTTACACAGATCCTAAACCTAACGAAAAAGAAATTTTGATGGGGGCCCTGCTGCACGTCTGCGCCATTTATCCTTTGTAACACGTCCTTGAAGGGGGGGGGGTTGATGGATGCCTGCGAAAAAGGTCAGGGAACTCTGGAAAAGAATGCCCTACACAGTCGTAGATAAGGTGGGTTATTCTAATGAACCTTTAAAAAAATATACTTTAGAGTCCGACTAGGGTCAAGCCGAACTATGGACTGTTTTTATGCAGTGTACCCCCGGCGCTGCCAAGGTATTGTAAGGGCGTAGTTATGTATGCAAGGTTCGTATACTGCCACCTTGTAAGGCAGTCGATGGAGACGTAGCTGGTAATCGAGCTCACGTTCTTCTAAGCTACCGCATTGTACAACAGGCTAGACACATTTAGCAGTGTCTCTAGTCTTGACGACCGATGAACTATTCGGCCTGAATAAGCCGCTTTGTACTTCGGCTGCTAGGGCCGCTGTGTCCTCCTCCGTGCGGAGGGAGTGCTCCATGTTTCCATTGACCTTGATGATGTCGCGTAGTCCAGGCATTTTGAGCTTCAAGTAAGCATTGTGCGGGACTGCGTTAAAGCGGGCGAAGTCCGTTCTTCCGAGTAGTGCATGATAGCCACTTCGGAAAGGAGCGATGTCGAAGATTAACTCCTCACTTCGAAAATTGTCTGGAGAGCTGAATACTACTTCCAGTGTTAATGAGCCCGTGCAGCGGGCCTCTATGCCTGTTATCACTCCTTTAAAGGTGGTGCTGCTAGGCTTAATCCTTGACGGCTCTATCCCCATCTTGCAGACAGTGTCTTGGTATATCAGGTTTAGACTACTACCGCTGTCCATAAGGACTCGAGTAAGATGATATCCATCGATTATATGATCGAGTACTAGGGCCGCCGAACCTCCGTGATGGGTACTAGTTGGGTGATCCCTGTGATCAAAGGTGATCGGGCAAGCTGACCATGGGATGAACTTGGGGGCGAGGGGCTCTACATCATAAACATCCCTAAGTGCGTGCTTGCGTTCCCTCTTGGGGATACGGGCGGCGTAGATCATATTCACCATTTTCACCTCAGGGGGAAATTTCATCTTCCACGCAGTGTTCGGTTGGCGAGGCTCATCTTCATCCTTGCTTTGATTTCCTTTCCCCTTGTGTTCATCATTTAACTTGCCGGCCTACTTGAAAACCCAACAATTTCTATTGGTGTGGTTTGCGGGTTTGTCCAGGGTGCCATGAATCCTGCAAGGTTTCTCTAATATTTTGTCCAGGCTAGACGGACTGTCTCTATTGGCTTTGAACGGCTTCTTCCGTTGACCGGG
The DNA here is from genome assembly GCA_902687465.1 of Secale cereale. NCBI lineage: Eukaryota > Viridiplantae > Streptophyta > Magnoliopsida > Poales > Poaceae > Secale > Secale cereale. The sequence continues at coordinate 419,603,642 of LR738715.1, forward strand.
CCTGGGGCCACTAAATCTGGCGTTCACTGCCGTTTCATCTGTTTCTCTGGCATTGTTTCGGTGATTGTTTTTATTGCATCTTGGCTTCCCATTGTCGTCCCTGACTTCGGAAGTGCCAGGGTCGCTGGTACTATTGCTTCTACGAGCTAGCCAGCTGTCTTAACCTATGAAAAAGCGGGTCTTAAGTGTAGTAAGGGCTACCATTGTCTTCGGCTTCTCCTGGCAGAGGTGTCTTGCAAACCATTGGTCTCGGACGCTATGTTTGAATGCCGCTAAGGATTCCACGTCCAGATAGTTGACAATTTGGTTCTTTTTAGTTAAGAACCGATTCCAAAGCTTGCGGGCTGACTCCCCAGATTGCTGGATTATGTGACTTAAATCATCAACATCCGGAGGCCGGACATAAGTCCCCTGAAAGTTGGCCCAAAAAGCATCCTCTAAATCTTCCCAGCTTCCAATGGAGTTCGCTGGGAGGCTATTCAACTAGTGCCGAGCTGGCCCTTTCAGCTTGAGAGGTAAGTATTTAATGGCATGGAGGTCATCTCCACGAGCCCTATGGATGTGAAGAATAAAGTCTTCGATCCATACAGCTGGTTCTGTCATTCCGTCATATGCCTCGATGTTTATGGGTTTAAACCCTTCCAGAAATTGGTGATCCATCACCTCATCGATAAAGCACAAAGGGTGCACAACACCCCTATATCGTGCGACATCGTGACGTAGTTCGGTGGTATCTGTGTTCGGTGTTGACCCCAATCTTGATTGTATCCGACATGCTTGGCTTGATAGCCACCGTCCCGCGTGGGGGCACGTTCTCTTGATCCATAGGTCGATCTGGCTTGACCGACTTTTTATTTAGGTCCTGACGTAAATCGTACTTATTCAGTGTCTAGCACTTCATTCCATCTATCATTGAGCGTGTCCTGCTCGGCTTTAAGCCATTGCTGCTGTTTTTTCAAGCTCCTTGCTGTGGCAATAAGCTGTTGCTCAAAGCGTTTTTGTTCAAGGGGTTCCTCTGGGACAATGAATTCCTCGTCTCTTAGGCTGCCATCCTCTTTGGAGACAGGCAGATAGTTGTTGTCTTCGGAATCATTGTGATCAGTGAGTTGCTCAGGGCTGTATTGTCCATCCTCCGGCTCGTCCTACTCCACCATTGGCTCTACGAGGTCTTCAGCTTCCTCTGGGTCCTCATTGTCTCCGGTGAGCGGCGCTTCCGTCGCTGGTGTTTAGGCGGTTCATCGATGGGCTTATCCTGCTCTGAATCTTTATTGCCCTCGTCATCTTTCTCATTGGGCGTGTCCACCATGTACACATCATAGGTAGAAGTGGCTAGGGATTTTGACGTAGATTGGCTTCGACGTCGTGGTCCATCCCAGCAAAGTCTTCGGAAGCATTGTCTAGTATGTCGGTTAAGTCTTCGACCGTGGCTACCAAGTGGGTGGTGGGTGGGAAGCAAAATTCCCTGATCTTAGGCCCTCGTTTTGAGTGGGCATAGTTTGGTGGAGAATCCTCCGTTATGGCAAGAGATTGTAGCAAGTCCAACGTCTCCTTTAAGAGCGAGATCTGGATAGGAGTTTGGGGGTCTGCGGAACCAGACTCGGCGATTCCCGCTTGGTTGAGCCTGGAGAGTGCGGATCCCAAAAGTTCGGAGCTCGTAATTTGAGATGAGTCCAGTTTTCCAGCGGCGGGGAAGACCCCTCTCAATTCTAGGTCTGCGAGCAGCACAACTGCCGTTAAGTCTCCTATTAGGAGATCTATGGAGGGGGAGAGTCCGGCGGGGTTTATCCTCCCGTCTTCGGATGAAGTGATCTTCTCTGGCTCTAGGGCCAGAGCGATCGCGTGGGTTGACCCCTAGATGGGATCTGATGATAGATTTGAGACGTCTTCATCGTGTGGGTAGGGAGTGATGGCCGCGGGTGTGAATCCTTCGAAAATCTAGACTCCATGGATGCCAGCAACATAATTCAAACTTCCAAACCTGATCTGATGACCAGGGGCATAGCTGTCAACCTGCTCGAGGCGGCCATACGAGTTGGCGCGTAGCACGAAGCCACCGAACACGAAAAGCAGACCGGGAGGAATATCTCCTCGGAGGTGGCGCCGTTGCTGAGGACGAAGCGATCCATTGACCCTTCTATCAACAACAAAGTGGAACTCTCAATGAAAGCACCAATGTCGTTCTCAAAACCGGCGGATCTCGGGTAGGGGTCCCGAACTGTGTGCCTGAGGATCGATGGTAACACGGGACTGGGGACACGATATTTTACCCAGGTTTAGGCCCTCTCTATCGAGGTAGTACCCTACTTCCTGCTTGATTGATCTTGATGAATATGGGGTTACAAGAGTTGATCTACCTCGAGATCGTAATAGCTAAACCCTAGAAGTCTAGCCTGTGATGTTGCGATTCTGTCCCTACGGACCTAACCCTCCAATTTATATGCACCGGAGCGACCTAGGGTTGTACACAATCATCTTGCAGAGGAAGGAAACATTACACCTAGACTATAAATTTGCCATTCTGCACATATATCAGTCCTATCCAGATAGGGGAATAATCTTCAGCGATGATCTTCACGGCCCACCAGTCTGGCCCATAACGAGTAATCCGGCCACCCAAGGACCCCTAAATCCAGGACTCCCTCAGGTGCCAACGGGTGCAGGACAGCAGGTTTTCTCTTTGGTGTTAAAGAGGCAAGCACAGGCACGGAGTCCCTAGTAATCAGCCAAAGGTTTCCATTTCCATGCAACAAGACCAGGATAGCCATTACGGTAGGACGGAGGTCATCACCGATCCTACCATGGCATCAGGACTAGAAGCTTTGCAGGCAAAGACCACATTTCGTCAAGATAAGATGTACTAGTTGTCTCCCTTCAAATTTGGTCAATGAGGTATCCCTTCCCGACTACGTTTTGGGGGAAGAGGACCAAGGCCACTATAAATATAGCTTAGCCACCACCGTAGAGAGGGGACCGGATCGGACAGATCATTTAAACCACCCTCACCGCCACAAGTAAGAACACACCTCCCGAGGTTGTTCCACCACTTTACTAGTTCTTGATCAGCCCACCTCGAGGCAATCCACCACATTGCAAGAGTAGGGCCACTCACCGCTAGATGGCCTGAACCTGGGTAAATTGCCTCGTGTCCTTTCCTTCTTGTTCATTGAGCTAGTTTGTAGAGACAGCGAGTAGGCACATAGGGGAAGTTGAGTTCTTTGCACGCACCATAGTGCTCGAATCTAACAAGGGTTTTTCGGAGTGCTAAATCCCACATTTGGCGCGCCAGGTAGGGGTGCATCGCAGTCTCTCTTCTTCCGATCGGTTCGTCACCGCCTCGCCGTCTCCATGGCTGTAGCTCGTCGAGTCCGTGCTAAGCGTCGGGCAGCTCTCACTGCCCGCGTCATCTAGATAGCAACTCCAGGCGACAGTATCCCCCGTCACTCTCCATCACTGGTGGCAGACGCTGCCACCGGCCCCGCTACCGCGAGCAGCAAGATTCGTCACTCCCGCTCTCCGCGCGGCGCGACGGCCACACAGCAACCCCGTCACTGGCTCAGGTGGCTGCTTCGTCCTCCCACGTCTGTCATGGACAGGTGAACTCGTAGGACGCAATGCTCATGGCGCGTGAGCTCCTGTGCTACCGCCCGGCCGACGACCTCTACGAGGACTGGCTGGACCGCATCGCCGAGCTCGTCAGTGCCGCGGGAGAAGGTCCAGGATCGCCCCGCTTGCTGCTTCCTCCACCACCTCCACCGGGCGACGTGGCCCACGACGCACCTCCTCCTCCTCCTCCTCTCCGGCATGACCTTGTCCCCGAGCCAAGGCGTGAGGCCCCCCCGTGTGACCAGCCCCGTAGGGCACCCGCGCGTGATGAAGAAAGCTGTCAGGTAGTGCCGTAGCCCCAAGGCGAGGCGCGTGCACTCCCGGAGCCGCCTCGTCAAGCTCGCGCGCCACATCACACAGTGACACGGGAGCACCCTGATCAGGCTCCACCTCCATGGAGAGCACCCGGAGGCGCGACGGGCTGCTGGGCATTCACCCTGGAGTTGCATCGCGCCGTTTGGCCCGGCAAGTTCAAGCCAGACCTGCCCCCACGCTACGTTGGAACACCCGACCCTGCTGAGTTCCTGCAGCTCTACGAGCTAATCATCGACGTGGCCAGTGGCACCGAGAAGGTTATGGCCAATTGGTTCTCCATGGCACTCAAGGACGATGCACACTCGTGGCTCCTGAACTCCCGGCAGAGTCGATTTCCTCCTTGGAGGAGCTGCGTGAATGGTTCATCTCCAACATCAAAGGGACTTGTGATCGTGCCCCTGTGGTAGGCAACCTGCGGCATATCAAGCGGCAGCCAGGGAAACCTTACGCAAGTACATCCAACATTTTACCAACGTCCGCATCTAGATTCCGAAGGTGTCAAACGAGGCCATCCTCTCTGCGTTCACTGACGGCATCCAGGTCATTGGGATGAAGGAGGAGCGCGCCATTCATAAGGACTTATGCTCGACTCTTTAGATGTTCAACATGGCAGTCAAGTATTCAAGGGCGGAAGTGGGCCGCCTCTTGCTTGTCGAGCTCCTCGAGTCTGACCGAGATGACAAGAAGGACAAGACCAAGGAAGACAAGCGCAAGGGACCAGCTGTGCTCACGGCTGAGCCTGAGATGAAGCATGGGTGCGACTACCCTGAGTCTTCCAAAGGCAGCTTCCCGTTCTGCTCTTCCACAACGTGCACAGCCACAACACCAACGATTGCTAGGAGCTCAAAGCCATCCATGACGGGTGCCTTGGTCGTCACCCCGAGAGCGGTGACTGAGGCTACGGCCACGGAGGTGGTCGTGGTGGAGGACACTGGGAGAACCGAGACTCTCGCCAAGGTTGGTGAGATCAGCCTCGCGAGGACGACTGGCAGGGCCACCCTCGTGAGGGCCCTTCGAGGGACCAACCTTGTGAGGGTCCCTGGAGGGACCAGCTCGTGAGGGTCCCTGGAGGGACCAGCCTCGTGAGGACCGCCCTCAGGGCAATGCTGGCCTTCCTCCGCTGCCTCCACCACTAAAAAGGAACAATGACCACCACCAAGGTGATGGGGCTAGGGGCTTCCAAGAGCCTGTACCATCGCTAGCATCCTGGGTGTCGCTCAGGCCCCAGCATCTCATCGCGTCTTCAAGAAGTTTGCCCGCGAGGTGAACGCAATCCTCCCCAAGCTCGAGGCAACGCTTCCACTCAAGTGGTCCAAGTACGTTGTCACCTTCGATTCCGCTGACCAGCTGAAGTGCGCTGCTGTGGCCGGCGCCCTCCGGCTGCTCTGCTCGCCTACTATCAGCAACGTGCTTGTCACCAAGACACTCATCGATGGCGGTGCGGGACTCAATGTCCTCTCCGTCGAGACCTTCGACACACTGCAAGTGTTGTATGATAAGCTTTAGCCTACCAGGCCCTTCTCAGGAGTGACCGACGGCTCCACTACCCCGATAGGGCAGACCCGCCTCCCTGTCACCTTTGGCGCCTACAAGAACTACCACACCGAGCTCATCGACTTCGACATCGCCCACATCTGTCTCCCGTACAATGCCATCCTCGGGTATCCGGCCTTGGCCAAGTTCATGGCAGTAGCCCAGCATGGCTACAACATTCTCAAGATGCCAAGAAGCAGCGGCATCATCACAATCGCCTGCAACGAGAAGGATGCGGTGTGCTCCCTCGAGCGCGCCTACGAAACTGCGGCGGTTGAGAACTCAGACGCCGAGGGCTTTGCCTACCCTCCAGAGGCAGTCCCAAAGAAGAAGAAGCAGCTCCTCACCTTGGGGCCTCACGAGGGTGGGGTGCCCGACGGTCGTGCCTCAGGACCTACGCCCACGGACGGGGCGCCTTCCCCTCTCGCATAGGAAAGCGCACTGGGCACCCCTCTCAGGCTAGACTCGGTAGCTCTCCTCTGGAGGGCCTCTGACCTGGCCAATTTTATGAGGGAGGTGCTCGGGCACCATGTGGAGGCATGTTTCAACGCGCACTTTCGCGAGAAGAGCACAGGGCGCGAGGCACCAGGTGCTCGGGACTTCATCACCAAGGCGATCAAGGATCTTGAAGAGGCAAGGGCGATGCGAGGCGAGCGTCACCCCGCACCACCAAGCACCGCTCCCTCTACCGACGAGGCAGGGGGCTGCGCGTTTGCATCAACATCACATGGCTCAATAGAGCCACATCTCAGGAGCTCTTTTGGTTGTCCCATGTGGGTCGATGCGAGAGCGCCCCTCACAGCTATGTTCGTATTCCTTTTGGCCTGCCGAATAGCGCTACCCTGCACCAGCGCCGCATGCAGAGCATCCTGGCAGCTCAAGAGGCCAAGAACCAAGAGATCCTAGCGGAGGAAGCACTAATACTTCGTGAGCCTACTGGACCACAGGAGCCTCACGAAACCCAGGAGCCTGGCGGCTCACGAGGAACAACTTCAGTGGCGCACGTATTTAGCTACCCCAAAACTTCTCCCGCAACGGTGCCAAGTGACACTTTTCATTTTGATCAGTTGGGGGCGCCCCTCGAGCTGCATCATCTCCAAGCCGAGTGGGTCCGTCCCTATGGTGTGTATCGTCTTTTTGTTTCGTTCAGTTGGGGGCGCCCCTCGGGCTGCATCATCCCCAGGCCGTGTGGGTCCGTCCCTACAGCATGTATTGTTTTAGCATCTATCAAAACTTCCATTACCTTGAGCTGCTTCATGATTATCACATGTCTGTCCGGCGCTTCATCGCCATGAACGTCGTGCGCCCTCGTGAACCCGTCCTCGATAGCCTCATGATTAAGGACTGGCACGGTGTCTGTGCTCGGGTTCGTCCCTCCAGCGTCGCTAAATCCAAGCGGGTGAGCTTTGGCTCACGGGCCAGCTCTCGTGTACATCACCTCTCATGGCCCTTGGTGCCTTGTTCTCGCATGAGCTAATCGGGAGTGGATGAGTCAGGGCGCGTGACGTGTTGCCTCGCCACCTAGAGAACCGTGCGCCGGTTGTCTTTCTTCAGGACCGTTGGATGAGAAGACTGGGCACCGCGTCTGTGCTCGGGTCCATCCCTATAGCGTCGACAAACCCAACGGCTGAGCTCTGTTTAGCAGGCCGGTCCCGTTCACGTCACCTCCTAGGTTCGTTGGTGTTTGGCCTTCTCATGTGATATCCTCAAGAGGTTCACTCGGCACAGGTTGCCTAACCATCTTGCAGGACCGTCACAGGTGTTCCAAATCAAATCCAGGTGCAACCCGCCTTGAGGTAGGGCCTTGTGAGTCCTGCGCTGGCTCACGAGTACCCATACACACCTCCTCCAGTCTTGCTGTGCAAGCCACGTGTCAGGACGGGGCTGTACATGCCCCGGGGGCTCCACTCAAAGGGATCCCCCACCGACGCACAAGTGGAAGCCCCATGCTCCGCGCTGGCAGACAACACTTTCGATGAGCAGCAATGCCCGTGTAAGTGCGGAAGCACCATGCTCCGCGCTGCTGAACAAACAACTGAGGGCGGCCTCATGGCCGCAACAACCTCAGGAGAGCCACCAGGCTCGCTGCTTAGCCTAACCATGCTGATTTCCCTCGGGAGGGTAGCGCGAGGGGGCTGGACATGGAGGCTACACTCAGGCCACATCTGGTGTACGCCACCTTGACAGGTCCCTCAGACCTGGTCTTCGCGCGCCTCTCCCAAGCGAAAGCCCGTCGAGAAACAGGTATGAAAGTTTGTTCGTACATCAAGGGGGACCCCTGGGCATCGCGATCCAAGGGCCTAACTAGCCACATATCCCCTCACCCCTTGGTCTCATCCTGGAGATCCGGGCGCCCCAATGGCGGTTGAAGTATGCGCAGGGTCGGGCCATGCCGATGCAGAACGCTAGAACCTACACCCGCATCTCCATCTTGAGGGCTATTCGAACGTCAAGGAGGACCCCTGGGCATCACGACCCAGGGGCCTAACTGGCCACGTAGCCCTCACCCCTTGGTCTCCTCCTAGTGATCCGGACGCCCCAACGGCGGCTGAGGTACGCGTGGGACCGGGCCCTGCCGACGGAGAACACTAAAGCAAGCAGAAAGGAAGATAGCGAAACCCTAGCAAATTATGACAAAATAGATTGTCTCTAAAATGTTCAAAGCGAAAGTTATTACACCTCCACGAGGCATGATAAATGTTGCAGGGATAAAACAGGAAGCAGCGGCGGCCCCCGTCCTCTTCTTCAGCCCTAGATGCAACCATCGCCCACCTGGGGTGACCCGTCGTCAACAACATCGCTGCCATCTGCTCCATCGGCTCCCGCTACCGCAGCTGTGGAGTCGATCGGACGAAACTGCTGCAGCAGAGCCTCCACCTGCTCCCTCAGGACCTCGGCAGTGGCAACTTGAGCCTCGGGAGCCGCGTGCTCAAGCAGGGCGCCAAAGTTGGAGTTGGGGTCTTGGAGGTGGAGGTGGTGGTAGATGCGCGTTTTGGCCGAGGTGGAAAAAGCACCAGCCTCCGCCTCGACCAAGGGGCCCAACCCAGCAACGACGCCCTCGAGCGCCGTGGTGAGCTTGGGGAGCAGTCTGACAGGGCCCTCCTCCGATGTTGCCAGCGGCTTCTTATACCCTGTCCCGTAAAGGAATCGCGGGGAAGTACGGAGCCTCTTCTCGAGGGAGACGAATGCGTCACACTTCACGGTAGTTGCCCTCTCAGCCTCGACAAGGGACCTCCGGGCCGTTTCCACCTCTTTCTCCAGCTTCTCCATGCGGCTGCGCTCCGTAGCCTGTTCTTGGGCTGCCTGCTCCAGTTCGGCGTTGCGGTCGTCAAGTGCCGCCCCCCGAGCCTTTAGCTCCTTCTCCTGCTTCTCAAGACGGTGGGCATCAACAGTGTGCCAGTCTGTGAGGGCCTTAAGCCCGGCCTCCGTTGTGCGGCACCGTTCCTCGGCAGCCTTTTCGTCGGCCTACGCCACAGCGTGCTCGGCCATGGCCAAGCCGGCCGCCTTCATGCCCTCTTCATCGGCAGCCTCAGCCTCGCTCCAGGCTGTTCTGACGGACGAGTCGGCCTGGAGCCACCCCCGAGATCAGCCCCAGATGCCCCGTCGTCATACGGCGGTCAGCATCACAAAGATCGACCCGGAGCTGGTTCAGTCCGGCGAAGGCATCCTCCAATGAGAGGGGGATGGCGGCGGAGCCATGGCCCGCCGGCATGACTGCTTGAGGAGAGGACGGCATCGGTGCATGGGTCGACGGAGCAGCAGGACTATGGATGACAGGGGGCTCTGGAGCCCTTGCACCTCTAGCAAGGTCACTTGGGGCTGGGGCCTCCAGAGTTAGCCTGGCCGTGGCTGCATCCTTCTCCTGTGCCTGGGTTCTCGAGCCCCGAGAGGCGTGCCGAGGTGCGGGCAAGCGCAAGGTGGGCCCTTCCTTCCGCGTCGGAATCGCAGTAGCTGCAGCAAGAGGCGCAGCCTCAGAAGGCCTAGCCTCCTCCTTCCTCTTCTTCACCGATGGTGGCAGCCTGGCCACTAGGAGGCTGATACCTTGAGTACAATACCCAAAGTGGAAGCAGAAATAAGTTAAACTACTTACTGGTTGATAGCGATATACATCCTCTTCTTGGACAGGAGTGAGGCGGCCCCAAGCTCCCGGCTACAAGACTTGCCGCGCCCTTGGGGGCGGGCGAGTGCGTGGCAGCGGATCCTGCGACACCAACGATCAGCGGCAAAATGGATGCATCGCCTCGGAAAGGCGGGACTGCCCCGCCCTTCTTCGGGGCCCCACATGTCAGCTTCTTCAAGGGGGTGACACCGACCTAGTGGTCACCCCGGTGCAGCGTGGCGATCCCTCAACCAAGTGCTCGCCAGCGTTGTCATCATCAGAGAAGTCATGGAGGAGCTCGCTCTGCTGTGGAGGAGAGGTCTCCGCCATCCCCTCTTGGTTCGCCTCTGAGTCATCCCTTTCCTCCTCATCGGAGGTCTCGCCGGAGGACACCAGCACCATAGGATGAGGGGCGTGGGGGCTCGTCGGTGGCACGAGCCCTCGCTCGTTGAAGACAGGCATGGTGGCGGCTACGTCTGCCCCATCATCACGGTTGTACAGCGGGATGTAGCTGTTTGGAAGGTCACCAAGGTCCTTCTTGAGCAGGATGCGTAGGACCTTGCTCAGGCCCTTGTCAGTCGGGGCCTCTGGGTGCAGCTGGAGCTTGTCATCCTCGCCCGTGAGGCTCCACAAGGGACGCGAACACGCCTGGAGTGGAGCCAGACGCTGCCTCATGAGCTCCTTGACAAGCAAGGCCCCCGTCAGCTACCCCGTCGTCAGCTCCTTTATCATCGTCTCCAACAACTGCTCTGCCCGAGGGTCGGTGAGCTTCTCATGAGCCCACTGAGCCAGCTTCTCCGGTGGCACAATTGGGAGCTCTAGCCAAACATGGGAACACTTGGCATCCCCGAAGACCCACCTGCGCCAGAAGTCGTCAACCTTCTTCTTGGCCTTCGAGATCACGTTGCCGGGGTTGACCGCGATGAAGCAGAGGCTCCCAGAGCACTGGTCAGTACCGCCCCGAAGGTATAGGAAGTAGCAAAACAACACAACAGAGGGCATCACCCCGACAAATGCCTCACAGTAGAAGGCAAACATCGACAGGAGGAAGGTGGAGCTGGTATGGAGATGAAGGGCGTGGATCTGGTAGTGATTGAGGATGGCGAGGAAATATTGGAGAAAGGGGGGACGAGCCCAACGAAGATGTTGTGCAGGAAGAGGGGGTAGAAGGTCTTACCCAAAGATTTCGGCTTGGCGGAGCCAAACTTGACGACCGTCTCCCCTCCCTCATTGTGGTTGGACGCCAGCAATGGGAGCACGATGGTGAGATGCTTCTCCTCAGTTATGGTGGAGACGTTGAGCACTTGGTCAGGCTGGGAGGTTGAACCCAAGGGAGAGCCAATGGGCTTTGCCTTCCCGGTAGCCATTAGCGCCGAACTCGGGGGCAGGACTCAACAGATCTGGAGGCGCTCGCGGCGAGAAGAGAAAGGGGATCTAGAGCACGAAGAAAGGAAGGCAATGAAGGTTTGGACGCAAGCGCCAGCCTTTTGTCAGCCGGCGACAGTTACCAAGGCAGCATGGGGAAGCGGAGATGCCATGTCCCATCCAAGCGACACGTGTCAATCGGGTCCGCAGGCGGTTGTGGCCCGTGGCGCTTCGCCCTTGCGCTTTGGCTTCGCCTCGACGCCAAGTCCGAGCGCGCCTGGGGCCCGGGGGCTACCGTCGGTGTTCTAGGAACCAGGGTACCCAGACTTTCCTGCTTGCGGCCCATAACGTGGCTCATTCACCGGCCTGGTACGACCCATCTTCAGCATCATCACTCAAGACCTTCGCAAGGGGCCAATCCTCATGGGGCCGACGACATCAAGACCTCTGGAAGGAGTAGTCTCACTAGGTTGGCTCCTGAGGAGCGGAGATCTCTATGCAAGCCCCCACCTCGCGAGGTTCAGATAACGCAAGCCATGACGACCAAGGCCAGGCGGGCGCCAGCGGGCGCAGGACAGCAGGTTTCCTCTTTGGTGTTAAAGAGGCAAGCGCAGGCATGGAGTCCCGAGGAATCAGCCAAAGGTTTCCATTTCCATGCAACAAGACAAGGATCGCCAGGACGGTAGGAAGGAGGTAACCAGAAGCTTTGCACGCGAAGACAACCTTTTGTCAGGATAAGATGTACTAGTTGTCTCCCTTCAAATTTGGGCGTTGTGGGATCCCATCCCGCCTACGTTTTGGGGGAAGAGGACCAAGGCCACTATAAATATAGCTTAGCCACCACCGTAGAGAGGGGGACGGATCGGACAGATCATACAGACCACTGATGTCTACTACACAGCCTTCTTCTTGTAGACGTTGTTGGGCCTCCAAGTGCAGAGCTTTGTAGGATAGTAGCAAATTTCCCTCAAGTGGATGACCTAAGGTTTATTAATCCGTGGGAGGCATAGGATGAAGATGGTATCTCTCAAACAACCCTGCAACCAAATAACAAAGAGTCTCTTGTGTCCCCAACACACCCAATACAATGGTAAATTGTATAGGTGCACTAGTTTGGCAAAGAGATGGTGATACAAGTGCAATATGGATGGTAGATATACATTTTTGTAATATGAAAATATAAAAACAGAAAGGTAACTAATGATAAAAGTGAGCACAAACGGTATTGCAAGGCTTTGAAACAAGGCCTAGGGTTCATACTTTCACTAGTGGAAGTTCTCTCAACAAGGATAACACAATTAGATCATATAACAATCCCTCAGCATGCAACAAAGAGTCACTCCAAAGTCAATAATAGCGGAGAGCAAACGAAGAGATTATTGTAGGGTATGAAACCACCTCAAAGTTATTCTTTCTGGTCGATCTATTCAAGAGTCTGTAGTACAATAACACGAAGCTATTCTTTCTGTTCGATCTATCCTAGAGTTCATACTAGAATAACACCTTAAGACACATATCAACCAAAACCCTAATGTCACCTAGATACTCCATTGTCACCTCAAGTATCTGTGGGCATGATTATACGATATGCATCACACAATCTCAAATTCATCTATTCAACCAACACAAAGAACTTCAAAGAGTGCCCCAAAGTTTCTATCGGAGAGTCAAGACGAAAACGTGTCCCAACCCCTATGCATAGATTCCCAAGGTCACGGAACCCGCAAGTTGATCACCAAAATATACATCAAGTGAATCAATGGAATACCCCATTGTCACGATGGGTATCCCATGAAAGACAAACATCAAGTGTTCTCAAATCCTTAGACTCAATCCGATAAGATAACTTCAAATGGAAAACTCAATCCTTTACAAGAAGGTAGAGGGGGAGAAACATCATAAGATCCAACTACAGTAGCAAAGCTCGCGGTACATCAAGATCGTGCCAAATCAAGTACACGAGAGAGAGAGAGAGAGAGAAAGAGATCAAACACATAGCAACTGGTACATACCCTCAGCTCCAAGGGTGAACTACTCCCTCCTCGTCATGGAGAGCGCCGGAATGATGAAGATGGCCACCGGAGAGGGATCCCCCCCTCCGGCAGGGTGCCGGAATGGGTCTAGATTGGTTTTTGGTGGCTACAGAGGCTTGAAGTGGCGAAACTCCCGATCTAGGTTTCTTTCTGGAAGTTTGGGTATATAGAAGAGGTGTTGGACTCAGGAACAAGTAAGGGGGGTCCCCGAGGCGGCCTCGAGATAGGGGGCGCGCCTAGGGGGGTAGGGCGTGCCCCCACCCTCGTGGTGGCCTCGGGACTCCTCTGGTCCATCTCCGGTACTCCGTGGGCTTCTTCTGGTCCAAAAACAATCGCCGTGGAGTTTCAGGTCAATTGGACTCCATTTGGTATCCCTTTTCTGCGAAACTCAAAAACAAGGGAAAAACAAAAACTGGCACCGGGCTCTGGGCTAATAGGTTAATCCCAAAAATCATATAAAAGTGTATATTAAAGCCCATTAAACATCCAAAATAAATAATATAGTAGCATGGAACAATACAAAATTATAGATACTTTGGAGACATATCAAGCATCCCCAAGCTTAATTCCTGCTCGTCCTCAAGTAGGTAAATGATGAAAACGGAATTTTTGATGTGGAATGCTACCTAGCATAATTCTCAATGTAGTTCTCTTTATTGTGGTATGAATGTTCAGATCCGAAAAATTCAAGACAAAAGTTTAATATTGACATAAGAATAATAATAATTCAAGCATACTAACAAAGCAATTATGTCTTCTCAAATTAACATGGCCAAAGAAAGTTCATCCCTATGAAATCATATAGTTTGGCTATGCTCCATCTTCGTCACACAAAATATTCAAATCATGCACAACCCCGGTTTCAGCCAAGCAATTGTTTCATACTTCAATTTTTTCAAACTTTTTCAACTTTCACTCAATACATGAGCGTGAGCCATGGATATAGCACTATAGGTGGAATAGAGTGGTGGTTGTGGAGAAGACAAAAGTAGGAAGATAGTCTCACATCAACTAGGTGTATAAATGGGCTATGGAGATGCCTATCAATAGATATCAATGTGAGTGAGTAGGGATTGCCATGCAACGTATGCACTACAGCTATAAATGTATGAAAGCTCAACAAAAGAAACTAAGTGGGTGTGCATCCAACTTGCTTGCTCACGAAGACCTAGGGCATTTGAGGAAGCCCATCGTTGGAATGTACAAGCCAAGTTCTATAATGAAAATTCCCACTAGTATATGATTGTGACAAAACAAGAGACTCTCTATCATGAAGACCATGGTGCTACTTTGAAGCACAAGTGTGGAAATAAAGATAGTAGCATTGTCCCTTTTTCTTTTTTCTTCTTCTTTTTTTGGCCTTTTTTTCAGGACAATGCTCTAATAATGATGATCATCACACTTCTATTTATTTACAACTCAAGGATTACAACTCGATACTTGAACAAAATATGACTCTATATGAATGCCTCTGGCGGTGTACCGGGATGTGAAGTGAATCAAGAGTGAAATGTATGAAAAATTATGCATGGTGGCCTTGCCACTAATACGATGTCAACTACATGATCATGCATGGCAATATGACAATGATGAAGCGTGTCATAATAAACGGAACGGTGGAAAGTTGCATGGCAATATATCTCGGAATGGCTATGGAAAGGCCATGATAGGTACGTATGGTGGCTGTTTTGAGGAAGATATATGGTGGGTTTATGGTACCGGCGAAAGATGCGCGGTACTAGAGAGGCTAGCAATGATGGAAGGGTGAGAGTGCGTAGAATCCATGGACTCAACATTAGTCATAAAGAACTCACATACTTATTGCAAAAATCTACAAGTCATCAAAACAAAGTACTACACGCATGCTCCTAGGGGAAGGGTTGGTAGGAGTTAACCATCGTGTGATCCTGACCTCCACACAAAGGATGAGAATCAAAGAAATACCTCATGCTTCGAATTTGTCACACAACGGTTACCATACGTGCATGCTACGGGACTCGCACACCTCAACACATGTATTTTTCAAATTCACAACTACTCTACTAGCTTGAATCTAATATCACCATCCTCATATCTCAAAACAATCATCAAGCATCAAACTTTTCATAGTATTCAATGCACTTTATATGAAAGTTTTTATTATATCCCTCTTGGATGCCTATCATATTAGGACTAAATTTATAACCAAAGCAAATTATCATGCTGTTTAAGAATCTCAAAATAATATAAGTGAAGCATGAGAATTCATAAATTTCTTCAAAATAAAACCACCGCCGTGCTCTAAAAAGATATAAGTGAAGCACTAGAGCAAATGACAAACTACTCCGAAAGATATAAGTGAAGATCAATGAGTAGTTGAATAATTATGTAGCTATGTGAATACTCTCTAACATTTAAGAATTTCAGATCTTAGGATATTATTCCAACAAAAAAATAAAAAAATTGACACTCCAAGCAAAACACATATCATGGGGTGAATAAAAATATAGCCTTAAGTAAAGTTACCGATAGACGAAGACGAAAGAGGTGATGCCTTCCTGGGGCATCCCCATGCTTAGGATTTTGGTTGTCCTTGAATTTTACCTTGGGGTGCCTTGGGCATCCCCAAGCTTAGGCTCTTGCCACTCCTTATTCCATAGTCCAACGAATCTTTACCCAAAACTTGAAAACTTCACAACACAAAACTTAACAGAAAATCTCGTGAGCTCCGTTAGTATAAGAAAACAAACTACCACTTTAAGGTACTGTAATGAACTAATTCTAAATTCATATTGGTGTAATGAGTAGTTGAATAATTATGTAGCTATGTGAAGACTCTCTAACATTTTAGAATTTCAGATCTTGGGATATTATTCCGACAAAACAAAATAAAATAATGTGAAAACACAAAAATTGTAGGGGTAAATATTGGGTTGTCTCCCAACAAGCGCTTTTCTTTAATGCCTTTTATCTAGGCATGATGATTTCAATGATGCTCGCATAAAAAGATAAGAATTGAAACATAACGCATCATGAAGAATATGACTAGCACATTTAAGCCTAACCCACTTCCTATGCATAGGGATTTTGTGAGCAAACAACTTATGGGAACAAGAATCAACTACCATAGGAAAGCAAAACAAGCATAACTTCAAGATTTTAAGCACATAGAGAGGAAACTTAATGTTATTGCAACTCCTACAAGCATATACTCCTCCCTCATAATAATTTTCAGTTGCATCATGACTGAATTCAACAATATAACCATCACATAAAGCATTGTTTTCATGATCTACAAGCATAGAAAATTTACCACTCTCCACATAAGCAAAATTCTTCTCATTCGGAATAGTGGGAGTATCATAAGAAACTCGAATACTATAAATTGTTTCCACATTAAAAGAGTAATGTTTAGAAAAAGGGTGATCATAATACTGACAAGTTTTGTAAATATGATCATCACTACTTTTTATAACATAAGTATCATCACAATAATCATCATAAGTAGCAACTTTGTTCTCATCATAATCAATTGAAACCTCTTCCAAGATAGTGGAATCATTACTAAATAAAGTCATGACCTCTCCAAATCCACTTTTATAATTATCACAATAAGATTCAACATCCTCCAAAATAGTTGGATCATTACGTCCTAAAGTCGACAGTCGTCCAAACCCACTTTCATCAATATAATCATCATAAATAGGAGGCATGCTATCATCATAATAAATTTGCTCATCAAAACTTGGGGGACTAAAAATATCATCTTCATTAAACATAGCATCCCCAAGCTTGGGACAAACATTAATTGGAGCAAATAAATTCTCAAACATGTCATTCTTATCAAACATAGCATCCCCAAGCTTGGGCCTTTGCATATCATAAGCATAATCACTCTCGTCATTAATAGTATGGATAGCACCAATAGTATAGCAATTATCATCATCACAATGAGTAATAGGAGCAACATCATGTGGGAGGGATAAATTTTTACCTTTGCTTCCCCGTCTTTTATTTTTATTCTTCACATTATGTATGGGTTTAATCCTCTTTTTGGAGCTCCTTATTAGTGCGATTGGTTGAATAGAAGGCTCCTCCTCATTACCTGGTTCGTCATAAGAAAGAATAGGAGGATATTGGGAAATCTCTTCCCTTTCATTAGTATTCTATTCATCTTCTATTTGTTTTCTTGTCTTTATGTAATTGGCAATATAAAGATTTTCAATGCAATTCACCGCACAATACATAAAAAATTCTTCAAGATCAAAAACAAGAACTCTCTCAAGGGCAAATTCTGGAATATTCTTAGTTATATGTTTCATTTATTCATAACCCAAAACCAAACTAAGTTCATTATGATGTGCAAGGGAAATCAAGTCATCAATATTTTTGGACACTATTCGATCATGAAACAATTTGCATTAGATATTTAAATGACCATGTTCATTGCAAAGTTCACAAGGATGCGTAAGAAAATTTAAATTTTCAGCACAAACATCTAGCCTTTCTTGCAACCATTTAGGTTCTAAATACTCATGCCTCTTGCAAAATTTATCTTCCCTATTTGTTGTGTACTTGCAAACTCTATGCACTCCACAAAATTGACATGCTTATATGAGATATTTTCATCATGACTAGTGCAATCATCATTAGTACTATGGACATTCAAGGAGTTCGTAATAACAACATTGCAATCATGCTTATCATTCAAATATTTAGTGCCAAACATCTTAATGCATTCTTCTTCTAGTACTTGGGCACAATTTTCCTTTCCATCATTTTCACGAAAGATAATAAAAAGATGAAGCATATGAGGCGACCACAATTCCAGTTTTTGTAGTTTTCTTTTATAAACTAAACTAGTGATAAAACAAGAAACTAAAAGATTCGATTGCAAGATCTAAAGATATACCTTCAAGCACTCACCTCCCCGGCAACAGTGCTAGAAATTGCTTGATGTCTACTACACAGCCTTCTTCTTGTAGACGTTATTGGGCCTCCAAGTGCAGAGGTTTGTATTACAGTAGCAAATTTCCCTCAAGTGGATGACCTAATATTTATCAATCCGTGGGAGGCGTAGGATGAAGATGGTCTCTCTCAAACAACCCTGCAACCAAATAACAAAGAGTCTCTTGTGTGCCCAACACACCCAATACAATGGTAAATTGTATAGGTGTAGTAGTTCGGCGAAGAGATGGTGATACAAGTGCAATATGGATGGCATATATAGGTTTCTGTAATATGAAAATATAAAAACAGCAAGGTAACTAATGTTAAAAGTGAGCACAAACGGTATTGCAAGGCTTTGAAACAAGGCCTAGGGTTCATACTTTAACTAGTGGAAGTTCTCACAACAAGGATAACATAATTAGCTCATATAACAATACCTCAACATGCAACAAAGAGTCACTCCAAAGTCACTAATAGCGGAGAACAAACGAAGAGATTATTGTAGGGTACGAAACCACCTCAAAGTTATTCTTTCTGATCGATCTATTCAAGAGTCCGTAGTAAAATAACACAAAGCTATTCTTTCCGTTCGATCTATCCTAGAGTTCATACTAGAATAACACCTTAAGACACATATCATCCAAAACCCTAATGTTACCTAGATACTCCATTGTCACCTCAAGTATCCGTGGGCATGATTATATGATATGCATCACACAATCTCACATTCATCTATTCAACCAACACAAAGAACTTCAAAGAGTGCCCTAAAGTTTCTATGGGAGAGTCAAGACGAAAACGTGTGCCAACCCCTATGCATAGATTCCCAAGTCACATAAACCGCAAGTTGATCACCAAAATATACATCAAGTGAATCAATAGAATACCCCATTGTCACCACGGGTATCCCACGCAAGACATACATCAAGTGTTCTCAAATCCTTAAAGACTCAATCCGATAAGATAACTTCACAGGGAAAACTCAATCCATTACAAGAAGGTAGAGGGGGAGAAACATCATAAGATCCAACTATAGTAGCAAAGCTCGCGATACATCAAGATCGTGCCAAATCAAGAACATGAGAGAGAGAGAGAGAGAGAGATCAAACACATAGCTACTGGTACATACCCTCAGCCCCGAGGGTGAACTACTCCCTCCTCGTCATGGAGAGCACCGGGATGATGAAGATGGCTACCGGAGAGGGATCCCCCCTCTGACAGGGTGCCGAAACGGGTCTAGATTGGTTTTCGGTGGCTACAGAGGCTTGCTGCAGTGGATCTCCCGATCTAGGTTTCTTTCTAGAAGTTTGGTTATATATAAGAGGTGTTGGAGTTGGGAACAAGTAAGGGGGGTCCCCGAGGCAGCCACGAGATAGGGGGCGCGCACAGGGGGGTAGGGCGTGCCCCCACCCTCGTGGTGGCCTTGGGACTCCTCTGGTCCAAAAACAATCTCGTGGAGTTTCAGGTCAATTGGACTCCGGTTGGTATTCCTTTTCTGTGAAACTCAAAAACAAGGGAAAAACAGAAACTGGCACTGGGTCTGGGTTAATAGGTTAGTCCCAAAAATCATATAAAAGTGTATATTAAATCCCATTAAACATCCAAAACAGATAATATAATAGCATGGAACAATAAAAATTTATAGATACGTTGGAGACGTATCAACCACCCTCACCACCATAAGTAAGAACACACCTCCTGAGGTTATTCCACCACTGTACTAGTTCTTCCTCAGCCCACCTCGAGGCAATCCACCACATTGCAGGAGTAGGGCCACTCACCGCTAGATGGCCTAAACCTGGGTAAACCGCCTCGTGTCCTTTCCTTCTTGTTCATCGAGCTAGTTTGTAGAGACGGCGAGTAGGAAGATAGGGGAAGTTGAGTTCTTCGCACGCACCCCAGTGTTCAAATCTAACAAGGGTTTTGTGGAGCCCTGGATCCGACAAAGTCTGGGTACCCTATTTCCCAGAATGCCGACAGTAGCCCCCGGTCCCAAGGCGTGCTCGGACATGGCTTCAAGGCGAAGCTAAGGGGTGAAGTATTGTGTAAAAATTTCAGAAACTTTTGACGTTCCACTAAAGCAATGAAAATTCATGCACTACAGCCAAAGTTTATGTCGCTTCTCTTTTTGAAAAAGTTTTTAGTTTCCCTCTATTTTTTGTTTTTAAACTTTGTAAAAGCACTCAACAGAGATAGACGACTCTCTAAAACTTTTGGGTTGTCTCCGTGGCAGAGCTTTCTTTAATGACATAAAGCTAGGCATAAAGTTCTTAAGTAATGGATCCACCCGGATCCCAAGGTATATGAAAGCCAATTACAACTTGCAATGATTTTTAATTAAGTAGTGAGCACAAAGCAACATATATCATGCAATGACGAAGTCTAACTCTCTTCATATGCATCGGCGTGTCATAAAAGGAAAATTAATGCACTTAGAGTAAAGGCCAATGCATAGTATAAGCAGTTTCTTGCAATTTTATTGTGTTGGAAACATAGAGAGGCGGAGATGAAGTTCCTCTCTCATAATAATTGCAAGTAGGAGCAGCAAGCACATGCATAGTCTATTCAACAAAATCATCATGTGCAATGGTAAAAGGAACCCATCAATGTAATCCTTAATAAGTGCAAACTTCTCCGATATAATGTAGTTGGGAGAATTCAAAAACATAATAGGAGTATCATGTGTGGGTGCCAAGCAAAAATTTCACCCTTATCATAAGGAACTATAGCAAGTTCATCTCCATAAGCATAATTCATATTGGCATCTTGGCCATAAGCATAGCAAGCATCAAGTTCATTAAAAAGGGAAATTTCAAAAGAATCAATGGGATCGTAGCAATCATCATAGCATTCATCCTTCGGTAAGCACGAAGGGAAATTAAAAAATG
>LR738715.1:419624416-419690220 GCA_902687465.1 Secale cereale
GATGAAGTTCCTCTCTCATAATAATTGCAAGTAGGAGCAGCAAGCACATGCATAGTCTATTCAACAAAATCATCATGTGCAATGGTAAAAGGAACCCATCAATGTAATCCTTAATAAGTGCAAACTTCTCCGATATAATGTAGTTGGGAGAATTCAAAAACATAATAGGAGTATCATGTGTGGGTGCCAAGAAAAAATTTCACCCTTATCATAAGGAACTATAGCAAGTTCATCTCCATAAGCATAATTCATATTGGCATCTTGGCCATAAGCATAGCAAGCATCAAGTTCATTAAAAAGGGAAATTTCAAAAGAATCAATGGGATCGTAGCAATCATCATAGCATTCATCCTTCGGTAAGCACGAAGGGAAATTAAAAAATGTATGAGTTCAATAGTTACTCTCATTAGTCCGCTCTTCCTCCTTTCGTTATTCGCTCTCCTCCTCATCTTTTTCATCTAGTGAGACACAGTGTTATCAATTTCTTCTTCCATAGACTCCTGCAAATTATTAGTCTCTTCTTGGACAGCGGAGGCGTCCTCAATATATGATTTAACATAAGCATTAGAGGCATAATTATCATAGCAATATTTAAATATGGCAAAAATTTCAGATTTGTAAAGAGTAGCATCATACTTTTCAATCAAATAAGCAATTTCATAAGCACCCTTAAAAGAAACAAATTCTTCAATTTGTTAAACATCATAGTAATTATAAACAACCTTAGCATAAGAAGATAGAAATCCATTATCACTGAACTCGCATTGGTAGGGAAGGTGTTTCTTAGTGTCTTCAGAACAACAAGTAAAGTCATATAGTGTGCATAAGTTCCAAGAATAGCAATGCATAGTATTAACATGATGCCATACAAGCTTCCATTTTTGAGATAAGCGGTGTCGCACATAATAATCATGCTCATCTAATGATTTTCCCTCAACTAAGCTAGTTGGGGTTTCAACACGAGCACATATGGATCAAAGATGATCCAAGTAGAAAGGTTCAGTAGTACGATATATTTTGAGTGGTTCTTCAACCAATGTTTTAGTAGGTACAACTATTTTTTTGGTATTTTGAGTTTCCTACCCATAACTAAAGATAGAAAACAAGAGCACAATATAAAACTACTAAGTGATAAAGCAAATAAGCACACACGAGAATATCTACCCCACGCTATTGCTCCCTAGCAATGGTTTGTAGCCTTTTTTGATAAGTAAGAGTGTCGAACCCAATGAGGAGCTAAAGGTAGAACAAATATTCCCACAAGTTCTATCAACCACCGATACAACTCTCTACACACTTAATGTTTGCTTTATCTAAAACAAGAATAAAACTAGAAGTACTTAGCAAAAATAAAACTACGAGTACTTTGCCAGAAAATAAGCTTAGCAGTGTAGTAGCAATATTTATGTAACAGAAGAGAAAGATTTTTCCCTAGGCAATCGATATCCAGACCAGTAATCATTATTGCAATTTTATATAAGGGAGAGGCAAAAGCTAATATACTTTCTCTACTTGGATCATATGCACTTATGATTGGATCCCTAGCAAGCATCCACAACTACTAAAGATCATTAAGGTAAACCCGACCATAGCCTTAAGTATCAAGTCCTCTTTATCCCATACGCAGCAACCCACTTATTCATGTTCAAGGTAAACCCGACCATAGCATTGCTATTCATGATCATTAAGGCAACCGACAATAAGCAAATCATGAACATATTGCAACACCCTACATCATGGATCCCTCACATTTACGTGAAACGGAAGTACCCATAGGACAGTGCCATAATAAAATTTACAACTCATACCAACCATGATCATGGTTATGCCATAGGAAAAAACAGATGTACTCAAACATCATAGGATGACAACATATCATTGGATAATAATATATAGTGTTGAGCACCATGTTTAAGTAGAGAATTGCAGCGGGAATAGAGAGGTTACACCGCTACATAGAGGGGGGGGGGGAAGTTGGTGTTGACGATAGGAAAATTGTTGATATAGATCACCGTCATGATCCTAGCCTCAGCGGCACTCCAGCGCCACCGGGAGAGAGGGGGCGAGAGCCCCACTCCTTCTTCTTCCTTGGCCTCCTCCATAGATGGGACGAGGGATCCCCCCTGGTCTATGGCTTCCATGGTGGCGGAGGGGCAAGAGCCCCTCCGAGATTGGATCTCACTCTCTATTCTCTTCTATTTCGCGCCCCCGAAATCTGATCGAAATATGTTTTTTATATTGCAGGAGATCCGTAACTCCGATTGCTCTGAGATTTTAGAGCTCTAGATATATGCTTCCTTGCACCCGAAGTAGAGCTCCAACCGACTTACGAGGAGGGCACAAGCCATCACCATGCGCCTGGGCTACCTAGAGCACCCAGGTGTCTTGTGGTGGCTGTAGGTCCCTGTTTGCGTTGATTCCAACTCCCAAAAATCATATATATTCCAAAATAATTCTTCGTAAATTTCTATTGCATTTGGACATTGTTTGATATGGATATTCTGCGATACAAAAAATATGCAATCTACAGGAACTGGCACTGGGCATTGAATCAATGTGTTAGCCTAATAAATCATATAAAATGTTGCCAAAAGTATATGAAAGTTGTATAATATTGGCATGAAACAATAAAAAAATATAGATACGGCGGAGACGTATCATCCGCATGGTCACCGCGTGACCGTGGCGTTGCCACGCGTTTTGGGCGGCCTAGGCATGTCTGGTGGGTTGGACACTCCCTCAGTAGGTGTTAGGAAGAAGAATGCAACAGAAGAATCTCATGAGGAGACTGGACTAAGCTCAAACATGAATTAGCAGCCATTGTTTGACTAGCGGTGGGGAAAATGCATGTGGCCAATGGGCCTGAGTTTTGGCTGAGGATGATCATCTACTAAGGAGACTATCTTGGCAAATTTTCAGCTCAAATGAAGGAGCCTAGGTTGCACTTGCTTTGCAAAGTACCACACCAGGCTGAAATATGGATGTTGAAGTTGGGCTCCTTTTGTTCTTCGCTCCCCTCCTCATCTTTCTCATCTAATGAGTTCACAATGTCATCAATTTCTTCTTCTCCTGCAATTTATTAGTCTCTTCTTGGACAGCGGAGACATCCTCAATATATGGTTTAACATAAGCATTAGAGGCATAATTATCATAGAAATATTTAAATATGGCAAAAATTTCATATTTGTAAAGAGTAGCATCATACTTTTCAATCAAAGCAATTTCATAACCACCATTAAAAGCAAAAAATTCTTCAATTTGTTGAACATCATAGTAATTCTAACCACCCTTAGCATAAGAAGATAGAATTCCACTATCACTAAACTCACATTGGTAGGGAAAGTGTTTATTAGGATCTTCAGAACGACAAGTAAATCATATAATGTGCATAAATTCCAAGCATAACAATGCATAGTATTAATATAATGCTATAGAAGCTTCCCTTTTTGAGATAAGCAGTGTCGCACATAATAAGCATGCTCATCTAATGATTTTCCCTTAACTAAGCTAGTTGGGGTTTCAGCACGAGCAGATAGGGATCGAAGATTATCCAAGTAGAAAGCTTTTGTAGTATGACAGATTTTGGGTGGTTCTTCAACCATTGTTTCAGTAGGTAAAACTATTTTTTTGGTATTTTGTGTGTCCTACCCATAACTAAAGATAGAAAAAAAGCACAAAATAAAAACTACTTCGTTATAAAGGGGACAAGCGCACACGAGAATATTCACCCCACGATATTGCTCCCTGGAAACGGCGCTAGAAAAAGGTCTTGATAACCCACATGTGTAGGGGATGGTTTGTAGCCTTTTTAGATAAGTAAGAGTGTCGAACCCAATAAGGAGCTAAAGGTAGAACAGATATTCCCTCAAGTTCTATCGACCACCGATACAACTCTAGGCACACTAAATGTTTGCTTTATCTAAAAATGAATAAAACTAGAAGTACTTAACGAAAATAAAACTACGAGTACTTTGCCAAAAAATAAATTTAGTAGTGCAGTAGGAAGCTTTTTGTAGTACAAGAGAAAGATTTGTCCCTAGGCAATCGATAGCTGGACCGGTAATCATTATTGTAATTTTATATGAGGGAGGGGCATAAGCTAACATACTTTCTCTACTTGGATCATATGCACATATGATTGGATCCCTAGCAAGCATTCGCAACTACAAAAGATCATTAAGATAAACCTAGCCATAGCCTCAAGTATCAAGTCCCCTTTATCCCATACGCAACAACGCACTTATCCGTGTTCAGGTTTCTGTCACTCTGGCAACCAACAATAAGCGAATCATGAACATATTGCAACACCCTACACCGTGGATCCCTAGCATTTGTGTGAGATAGACAGCACCGTAGGACAGTATTATAATAAAATATACAATGCATACCAACCACGATCACGATTATGCCATAGGAAAAAATAGATCTACTCAAACATGATAGGGTAACCACATATCATTGGATCATAATATATATTGTTGATCACTATGTTTAAGTAGAGAATTACTGCGGGAATAGAGAGGTTACACCGCCACATAGAGGGGGGGGGGTAAGTTGGTGTTCACTGTAGAAAGATTGTTGATGTAGATCATCGTGATAATTTTAGCCCCGGCAGCACTCCGGCGCCACTAGGAGAGAGGGGGAGAGAGCCCCACTCCTTTTTCTTCCTTGGCCTTCTCCCTAGATGGGAGGAGGGATCCCCCTCTAGTCCATGGCTTCCATGGTGGCAAAGGGGCGAGAGCCCCTCCGAGATTGGATCTCCCTCTCTATTCTCTTCTATTTTGTGTCCCCCGGATGTAATGCCCCGGATGTAATACTTTCCCTTTTGGGCATATAATATATCTCTGGCTTCATCTATTCCATTTCGGGTTCTTTGTCTGTCGGGTTTTCGTCGTTTTGTTGTGTGTGTGTGTGTGGCATTCATTCATATCATATAGTCATGTGCATCGCATTGCATCTGTGTTGTTGTTTGCATCCGGTTCCACGCGTTCCTTCCCGTTGTCCGTTTCGCGTTCCGGAGCTCTCTCACGTGTCCGTGGCTTCCCGTAGGCCTACTTTGGTGTTTGGCCGTGTAACGTTACCGGTTTGGCGCGAGGCTTGTCGTGTGTTGTTGTTTTGGTGTGTGTAACCCGCCTGTCAAATCTCGTTGCTTTTCGAGTTCGTTTGCTACCCCAACAGTTATTCTCGTGGGCTCAAAGTGCCTCCACTTTGAGGCCCAAGACACCCCTCCCGTCGCCGGACCTCCCGTCCGCTCAAACTTCCAGGCGCCGCCAGCCGCCAGCGCTGCGGGATCGGTTGGAGGAAGAAGCCCCCCGATCCAGATCGAGGCGCCAGCGCCTGGCCTCCCTCCGCTCGCCTGGGCTTCGCCAGATCCCACAGACCCTCGGCCGCTTCGCGGGCCGCGCCCCTCCTCCGCCGGGCCAGCCTCGCCAGCCTCCCGCGGGCTCCTCCACCACCGCTCCCAAGCCGCTAGGCTTCCTCCTTCGAGGTGGGCCGCCTCGCCGCACCTGGGCCTCGCCTCCAGCTGAGCCGGCCTCCCTCCTAGGCCCCGAGCCGGGCCGAGCCGCCAGCCGCCTCTCCTCCCGGACCTGGCGCCGATCCGCCTCCGACCCGGGCCGACCAGATCCAGATCGGGCCTGTTTGTCCTTCAGATCTGAAGGTTGACCTCATTCTCCTCTAAGTCCCTGTTGTTTATGTGTGCTGATGCATATTTCAAACGTGGATATCTTTTTGTGTGATGCTCCGTTTTGAGTGAATGACATGTCCAAACGTTCGTGGTTATTAGCACTACGTTTCATTCCATTGTGCCATGCATGTTTGAGACCATCTAGATGCTTATTTTTTCTGTTGCAAGAGTGCATCCCGTTATAAACTGCTGCTATGTGTTGTTTTTATGCCATCTTTGCATAGTGATATCTTTTAGCTCGTTTATCCGAATGATGCAAATAACATGTCCACGTGTTCGTCTTGCCATGCTCTACATGTTGATTGTGTTAGGTTGCATGATAGATTTAATCTTGACATGTATATCTTCGTTGCAAAGTGCTATGTGGCTGTGATGTTGTTAGACTTGTTATGAAATGCCATCTTGTTGAGCTCATTGCTATTGTTGTATTTATCTCCATGATGCATGTTTGTAAGTTTTGGAATCACCATCATGTGTACTTTGATGTGGTGCTTACCACTTGCCAAGTTTAGTTTTGAGGCGACTTAAACTTGCTCTTTTAGATGCCATGATGAAACTGCTGTTTTAACACTTAGTGGAATTTCACCAAGTCTGGAATCTGTAATTTCCAGATGCCATGTTTGCGTGTTGTTCTAGGCCAATCCATGATAGTTTTGGGGTGACTCTTGATGGTTACTTGTAGTATATATTGTTGGCTATCCATTCATGCTCTCACATGCTTATTTGAGTGGCTGTAGCATATTTAACTTTTGCTCCAAAGTTGCAATAAATTACTGCTATCAGGATTTTGTTGTCAAGTTCAATATGTCTAAGCTTGTTGCTATTGATCCGTGGGTCTTTTGGGGGTGCACATTTGGACTTATTTGCTGTAGGATATGCCTAGTTTATGTTCATGCTCTTTGCCATGATGTTTGAGTGCTGTAGCTTATTTATCTAGTGCTCCGAAGTTGCTATGTTGCTGTAATTTTCAGCTTTCGCATATTTCTTGTTTCGGGCATAACTTTTAGCCCGTAGCTCCGATTTCAGCAAGTCTTATGTGAAACTTGATTGATTTTCCGTGTACATTCATAATATCCTATTGTTATCATGTTTTTAAGGTTTTTTGCTTGAGTGCTATTTTCCGTGCTCCGTGTGCTCTCATAGTGCATCAACCATGCATCCATCATTTTGGTGTGCGCATTGCATCTTGTTGATTCGTGCCTTGCGTGATTGTATTGTTTAGAGCCGGAAGCTGAGACCGAGTACGAGTACGAGCACGAGGTTACTACCGATGGTTGAGCACGAGGACCCTTCTTACGATCCGAACGACAACTTTTCAGGCAAGATGATCGAACCCGGATACCATTACTATTTTTGCCTATTGCTAGAAGTCTCGATCTATAGTTTTGCCTCGATGCCCATGTCTTTCATGCCAGCCTCCTACTTGTAACCATGATCATGTCTAACCACCCTACCTATGCAAACCATTGATTGGCTATACGTAGGCTTCGCTCAGCCCCTCTTATAGCGTTGCTAGTTGCAGGTGAAGTTGAAGATGCTTGCTTCATGTTGAAGCTTGTCGGGTTATATCACACTATATAAATGCTTAAATGAAATCATCTATATATTGGCAATGGGTGGAAGGCTAAGCCTTTTGCTTGGTGTTTTGTTCCACTCATGCCGCTAGGAACCGTATAAACCGGTGTTATGTTCCTTGATTATGCGTTCCTCACACGGTTGGGGTTATGGGACCCCCTCGATAAACCGCTAAGTGCTAAGTCTTTTCCAGCAAGTCCCAACATTGGTACTATTCGCCTAATAACTAATAAAACTTGCATAGGGTCTTGCAAACCCGAGTTCTTAATTAACAACCCCGGGCCAGTGCTCCACATGAGTGTTGGTCCAAACTGGGCAGACTGTGGGGCCACCCGAGGGAACTCGAGGATTGGTATATACCTGTAGGCTGACCTATCCGGTCGTGTCCTGAGACTAGATACGCGCGGCTACCATCAGGGTGTCGACACGCCGGGAGGATTTGCTGGATTAGCCTTACCTTAGTTCGGAGTATCTTGAGCACGGGATTCCGAGAATACTCGGGTCTTCCCACCTTGGAGTTGCGACTCCGCGGATCGTGGGCTTGTCATGGGCCAAGTTGGAACACCCCTGCAGGGTTATGAACTTTCAAAAGCCGTGCCCGCGGTTATGTGGCAGATGGGAGCTTGTTAATATCCGGTTGTAGAAAACTTGACACCATGTTCCAATACCCTACCAGCGTGCGTGCCGTGACTGTCATTTTCCGAATAGGGATTCGGGAGATGAACACGGTGGGGTTATGTTTGATGTGCTTTAGCTAGGATCACTTCGTGATCATCTCTCGACCGAGGCACTTCTCTTCTCGCACTCTTTCACGTAAGCTAGTGCTAGTTGCTGCTGCAGACTCTTATTCTTTTCTTCAGCCTTATCCTCTCCCAAGGCTTAAATAGTCTTGTTACCCGGGAACGGGATTGCTGAGTCCTATGTGGCTCACAGTTACTTCACCACACCAGATGCAGGTCCGGTGGTGAGCTATCCAAGTGATGGCACCGAGCTAGACTGGGAGTACGACGAGGAGTGTAGCTGTTACTATGTTCGTTATCCTGATGATCAGTAGTGGTTCTTCTACTAGGATTCGATCCGACCTGTGGATTTACTTTATGTTTGGTATCTTGTCATTTGGATTTTACCCTTAGATGGGCTGTGATGTTCTTTTGTATGATGATTGAAACATGTAATGAATTTGTGTGACGTGGCGACTGTAAGCCAACTATTTTATGTTTTCCATCCCCACCTTTTACATGAGTTGTGCAAAGATACCAAACTTGAGATCATTCCAGCATGGGGTTATGTCTCTAAGTCGTGCCTCGACACGTAGGAGATATAGTCCCATCCTGGGCATTACAAGTTGGTATTAGAGCCTTCTCCGACCTAGGAGCCCCCACTGATTGATCGAATCGTTGACGGTCGAGTCTAGGCACACACTAAAAAAGTTTTTGAGTCCTATATTATATCGGAGAGTAGGATTTCTTTGCTTCTCATCCCCTTTCTCTCTGGTGAGGACTCCTGACGACTACTCTTGCCTCTTCTACTTTCAAAAATTGCACCAAATTTTTTTTAGGAATCTCGCGAGTATTGTGGGATTGTTTCGACGTTCTTGTGACGAGAATATTGTTCTCGATGCCTCCTGAAATTAGGGGTTGTGGCAGTGTCCCGGGGAGTTGAGCTTCGGGTTATTGTCGTCACAAGCATATCGCGGCAGTACTAAATACTTAAGACGGCCGACATCGAAAATCTCTCCTATACGGTTAGTGGCAAGATAACCCCGACATCACCCAGTACTGGGGAGGTAGTTCGGGAGTATTGCCATAGCTTGGTATAGTGGATGCTTTTCGAAGGTCCGAGGTAGACAGTTTCCGAGAAAGACTGGTTATGTGTTGAAGGATGGATACAGCTGGATGTAGGTTTAGAGTTGATTGCGCGGTGCTTCCCCTGTATCCCCAACACCTGATTGCATAACTGGAATCTTTCGGAAATTCATAGGTGGGTTTATCCAGTAGATCATAGGCATTCTTCCAACGAATGCAGGTTAGCGAGTTCGGGGTTCTACATTGAGTGAAGTGGTATTATGACCGATGTTCCGATCGGGAGTTGCATCTTAAAGGGTCCTTGGCTATGCTGATCCGGGGATTGCAAAACCCTTTTGTAACGCGTTCATATGCTTTCAGCACGAAAATGTCGAGCGAAGCTCCTATCTTGTGTTTGTTTCCATCCGTACCTTGTTGTTTTTCTTCTTTTACCTTTTGTCCCCTATGTGGCTTCTCGTGAAGATTGATGTTATCAATTAAGCTGAGAATTTCATTCGTTCCTCTTGTTCGAATGATTTCATTCGTTCCTCTTGTTCGAATGATTATTGTGAAGACTTGTTGCAATTCATTCCGTTGTTTCAGCTTATACCTTCTTTCAATCAATTGCTGATTCGTGGTCATCTCTTTCAGGATGGCTCCGAAAAAAGTTCCCAACGCTAACCCAAAGGGTGAAGAGGTCCCAGACCGTCCTCCTTCCCCTCCTCCTCCGTCTGAGGCTTGGAGAGCGATTATGCAGACTACAAATCAGAACACCCAGTTGTTGATGCAGATGATGTAGCAGATGCATGCTAATCAAGCTAATCAGGGTGTTCCAGGGAATCAAGGCAACTTCTTCAACCAGCAGCACCATGCTACTCTCAACCAGTTCTTAGCCAATAATCCAAAAACTTTCAATTACTGTGTCGACCCTCTTGATGCTGAAGATTGGTTAACCGACATAAAGAAGCAGCTTGATGAACAGGAGCGTATGGGTCTCATCAGGCCTAGTACGTCTCCTTGGGGCTGTGGTGTCTTATTTGTCAAGAAGAAAGATGGCACGGAGCGTCTCTGCGTTGATTACCGGCCATTGAACAAGAAGACAATAAAGAACAAGTATCCGTTCCCCAACATCAATGAACTGTTCGAGCAGCTCAAAGGAGCTAAAGTGTTCTCTAAGCTCGATCTCCGAATGGTCTATCACCAAATTCGCATTCGCGAGGAAGACATCCCCAAGACTGCCTTCAGAACGAGCTATGGCTCATACGAGTATACGGTCATGTCCTTTGGTCTCGCCAATGCTCCTCCTACCTTCTCGAGAATGATGCACTACATCTTCAACCCCTATACCGGCGAGTTTGTGCTTGTGTATCTGGATGATATTCTGGTGTTTTCCAAGAATGAAGAAGATCATGAAAAGCACTTACGTCTGGTTCTTGATCGACTCCGTGAGCATAAGTTCTATGCCAAGTTCTCCAAGTGCGAATTTTGGCTCGATAAGGTTTTGTACTTGGGCCATATCATCTCAGCTGACGGTATTGCGGTAAACCCCGAGAAAGTTGAAGCAATTGTCAACTGGGAAGCTCCTCAGAACGTCAAGCAACTCTGTAGTTTTCTGGGTCTTGCCAGCTATTGCTGAAGGTTCGTTGAGAACTTCTCCAAGATTGCCAAGCCTCTTTCCAACTTGCTTCAGAAGAATGTCAAATACTTTTGGTCTCCAGAGTGTGAAGTGGCATTCAAAACTCTCAAAGAGAAGCTCGTCTCTGCTCCAGTTCTTACTCCTCCAGATGAATCCAAGCCCTATGAAGTATTCTGTGATGCTTCTCTTCAAGGACTTGGTGGTGTGCTTATGCAAGACAAGAGAATTGTGGCTTACACTTCTCGTCAGCTCAAGCCAAGTAAGAAGAACTATCCCACACATGATCTCGAACTAGCAGCTGTAGTACATGCTTTGATTACATGGAGACATCTGTTGTTGGGCAGAAAAGTCGACATCTTCACCAATCACAAGAGCTTGAAGTACATCTTCACACAACCGAATCTGAACCTCCGCCAGACTCGTTGGGTTGAAATGATCCAAGAGTATGATCCCAGCATTGAATACACTCCTGGCAAGGCGAATGTGATTGCAGATGCTTTGAGCAGAAAGGCATATTGCAACAGCCTTCTTATCAAGTCGTTCCAGCCTGAGCTTTGTGAAGCTTTCAGGAAGCTCAACCTCCAAGTTGTTCCGCAAGGTTTTCTTGCAAATCTTCAAGTTGCTCCTACCTTGGAAGATCAGGTCCGCGAGGCCCAACTCAGTGATGCCATGGTGCAGAAGGTGAAACATGGTATTGCAAAGGGCAATCCTAAATACAACTGCTATCATGTTGATGAGAGAGATACCTTGTTCTTCGAGGACAGACTCGTTGTTCCCAAAGGTGATCTCAGGAAGCTCATAATGGAAGAAGCACATGATTCTCTCCTTTCCATTCATCCTGGCAGTTCCAAGATGTATCAAGACCTCAAGCAATCTTACTGGTGGACACGCATGAAAAGGGAAATTGCCCAATTCGTGAACGAATGTGATGTTTGCAGAAGAGTGAAAGCAGAACATCAACGTCCAGCCGGTCTTCTCCAACCTCTTCCTATTCCCGAGTGGAAATTCGACCACATTGAAATGGATTTCGTCACTGGCTTTCCTAAGTCCAAGAGAGGGAATGATTCTATCTTTGTGGTGATTGACAAGCTTACCAAAGTCGCTCACTTCCTTCCAGTCAAAGAATCCATCAATGCAGCTCAATTGGCAGAGTTGTACACTTCCAGAATTGTGTCCTTACATGGCATTCCTCAAGTTATCTCCTCAGACCGTGGAAGTTTGTTCACATCCAAGTTCTGGGACTCCTTTCAGTCCGCCATGGGCACTAAGATCAGGTTCAGCACTGCTTTTCACCCTCAGACTAGTGGTCAAGTCGAGCGAGTGAATCAGATTCTAGAAGACATGCTCAGAGCCTGTGTCATATATTTTGGCATGAAATGGGAAGATTGCCTTCCATTTGCCGAGTTCTCTTACAACAACAGCTATCAAGCAAGTGCAGGCAAAGCTCCGTTTGAAAT
The DNA here is from genome assembly GCA_902687465.1 of Secale cereale. Lineage (NCBI taxonomy): Eukaryota > Viridiplantae > Streptophyta > Magnoliopsida > Poales > Poaceae > Secale > Secale cereale. Next base: position 419,636,555 of record LR738715.1, read on the forward strand.
CCTATATGGCAGAAAGTGTCGTACACCTCTCAACTGGTCCGAGACAGGCGAACGTCAACTTCTTGGCAATGACTTGATCTCAGAAGCCGAAGAGATGTGCAAAGTCATACGTGAGAATCTCAAGGCCGCTCAGTCGCGTCAAAAGAGCTACTATGACGGCAAGCATCGTGATTTGGCCTTCAACATTGATGATCACGTTTATCTCCGTGTGTCTCCGATGAAAGGCACCCAAAGATTCGGTATCAAAGAAAAGCTTGCTCCTAGATACGTCGGGCCTTTCAAGATCCTTGGCAAAAGAGGCGATCTAGCCTATCAACTTGAGCTCCCTTCCAACTTCGCCAATGTTCATGATGTGTTCCATGTGTCTCAACTCCGCAAATGCTTCAAGGCACCTGAACGCATGATTCAGTTTGAAGAGATTGATCTTCAACAAGATTTGTCCTACCGAGAGCATCCCGTTGCTATTCTCGAAGAAACCGAGCGCAAGACCCGCAACAAGTCCATCAAATTCTTGAAAGTCAAGTGGTCTCATCATACCGACCGAGAAGCTACGTGGGAACGAGAAGATCATCTTCGTTCCGAGTACCTTTCCTTTTTCCAGTCCTAGATCTCGGGACGAGATCTTTTTGTAGTAGAGGAGAGTTTGTAATGCCCCGGATGTAATACTTTCCCTTTTGGGCATATAATATATCTCTGGCTTCATCTATTCCATTTCGGGTTCTTTGTCTTTCGGGTTTTCGTCGTTTTGTTGTGTGCGTGTGTGGCATTCATTCATATCATATAGTCATGTGCATCGCATTGCATCTGTGTTGTTGTTTGCATCCGGTTCCACGCGTTCCTTCCCGATGTCCGCTTCGCGTTCCGGAGCTCTCTCACGTGTCCGTGGCTTCGCGTAGGCCTACTTTGGTGTTTGTCCGTGTAACGTTACCGGTTTGGCGCGAGGCTTGTCGTTTGTTGTTGTTTTGGTGTGTGTAACCCGCCTGTCAAATCTCGTTGCGTTTCGAGTTCGTTTGCTACCCCAACAGTTATTCTCGTGGGCTCAAAGTGCCTCCACTTTGAGGCCCAAGACACCCCTCCCGTCGCCGGACCTCCCGTCCGCTCGAACTTCCAGGCGCCGCCAGCCGCCAGCGCTGTGGGATCGGTCGGGGGAAGAAGCCCCCCGATCCAGATCGAGGCGCCAGCGCCTGGGCCTCCCTCCGCTCGCCTGGGCTTCGCCAGATCCCACCGACCCTCGGCCGCTTCGCGGGCCGCGCCCCTCCTCCGCCGGGCCGGCCTCGCCAGCCTCCCGCGGGCTCCTCCACCACCGCTCCCGAGCCGCTGGGCTTCCTCCTCCGAGGTGGGCCGCCTCGCCGCACCTGGGCCTCGCCTCCAGCTGAGCTGGCCTCCCTCCTGGGCCCCGAGCCGGGCCGAGCCGCCAGCCGCCTCTCCTCCCGGCCCGCGCGCCAATCCGCCTCCGACCCGGGCCGACCAGATCCAGATCGGGCTTGTTTGTCCTTCAGATCTGAAGGTTGACCTCATTCTCCTCTAAGTCCCTGTTGTTTTTGTGTGCTGATGCATATTTCAAACGTGGATATCTTTTTGTGTGATGCTCCGTTTTGAGTGAATGACATGTCCAGACGTTCGTGGTGATTAGCACTACGTTTCATTCCATTGTGCCATGCATGTTTGAGACCATCTAGATGCTTATTTTTTCTGTTGCAATAGTGCATCCCGTTATAAACTGCTGCTATGTGTTGTTTTTATGCCATCTTTGTATAGTGATATCTTTTAGCTCGTTTATCCGAATGATGCAAATAACATGTCCACGTGTTCGTCTTGCCATGCTCTACATGTTGATTGTGTTAGGTTGCATGATAGATTTAATCTTGCCATGTATATCTTCGTTGCAAAGTGCTATGTGGCTGTGATGTTGTTAGACTTTTTATGAAATGCCATCTTGTTGAGCTCATTGCTATTGTTGTATTTATCTCCATGATGCATGCTTGTAAGTTTTGGAATCACCATCATGTGTACTTTGATGTGGTGCTTACCACTTGCCAAGTTTAGTTTTGAGGCGACTTAAACTTGCTCTTTTAGATGCCATGATGAAACTGCTGTTTTAACACTTAGTGGAATTTCACCAAGTCTGGAATCTGTAATTTCCAGATGCCATGTTTGCGTGTTGTTCTAGGCCAATCCATGATAGTTTTGGGGTGACTCTTTATGGTTCCTTGTAGTATATATCGTTGGCTATCCAGTCATGCTCTCACATGCTTATTTGAGTGGCTGTAGAATATTTAAATTTTGCTCCAAAGTTGCAATAAATTACTGTTGTCAGGATTTTGTTGTCAAGTTCAATATGTCCAAGCTTGTTGCTATTGATCCGTGGCTCCTTTGGGGGTGCACCTTTGGACTTATTTGCTGTAGGATATGTGTAGTTTATGTTCATGCTCTTTGGCATGATGTTTGAGTGCTGTAGCTTATTTATCTAGTGCTCCGAAGTTGCTATGTTGCTGTAATTTTCAGCTTTCGCATATTTCTTGTTTCGGGCATAACTTTTAGCCCGTAGCTCCGATTTCAGCAAGTCTTATATGAAACTTGATTGATTTTCCGTGTAGATTCATAATATCCTATTGTTATCATGTTTTGAAGCTTTTTGCTTGAGTGCTATTTTCCGTGCTTCGTGTGCTCTCATAGTGCATCAACCATGCATCGATCATTTTGGTGTGCGCATTGCATCTTGTTGATTCGTGCCTTGTGTGATTGTATTGTTTAGAGCCGGAAGCTTAGACCGAGTACGAGTACGAGCACGAGGTTACTACGGAGGTTGAGCACGAGGACCCTTCTTACGATCCGAACGACAACTTTTCAGGCAAGATGACCGAACCCGGATACCATTACTATTTTTGCCTATTGCTAGAAGTCTCGATCTATAGTTTTGCCTCGATGCCCATGTCTTTCTTGTCAGCCTCCTACTTGTAACCATGATCATGTCTAACCACCCTACCTATGCAAACCATTGATTGGCTATACGTAGGCTTCGCTCAGCCCCTCTTATAGCGTTGCTAGTTGCAGGTGAAGTTGAAGATGCTTGCTTCATGTTGAAGCTTGTCGGGTTATATCACACTATATAAATGCTTAAATGAAATCATCTATATATTGGCAATGGGTGGAAGGCTAAGCCTTTTGCTTGGTGTTTTGTTCCACTCATGCCGCTAGGAACCGTATAAACCGGTGTTATGTTCCTTGATTATGCGTTCCTCACACGGTTGGGGTTATGGGACCCCCTCGATAAACCGCTAAGTGCTAAGTCTTTTCCAGCAAGTCCCAACATTGGTACTATTCGCCTAATAACTAATAAAACTTGCATAGGGTCTTGCAAACCCGATTTCTTAATTAACAACCCCGGGCCAGTGCTCCACATGAGTGTTGGTCCAAACTGGGCAGACTGCGGGGCCACCCGAGGGAACTCGAGGATTGGTATATACCTGTAGGCTGACCTATCCGGTCGTGTCCTGAGACTAGATACGCGCGGCTACCATCAGGGTGTCGACACGCCGGGAGGATTTGCTGGATTAGCCTTACCTTAGTTCGGAGTATCTTGAGCACGGGATTCCGAGAATACTCGGGTCCTCCCACCTTGGAGTTGCGACTCCGCGGATCGTGGGCTTGTCATGGGCCAAGTTGGAACACCCCTGCAGGGTTATGAACTTTCAAAAGCCGTGCCCGCGGTTATGTGGCAGATGGGAGCTTGTTAATATCCGGTTGTAGAAAACTTGACACCATGTTCCAATACCCTACCAGCGTGCGTGCCGTGACTGTCATTTTCCGAATAGGGATTCGGGAGATGAACACGGTGGGGTTATGTTTGATGTGCTTTAGCTAGGATCACTTCGTGATCATCTCTCGACCGAGGCACTTCTCTTCTCGCACTCTTTCACGTAAGCTAGTGCTAGTTGCTGCTGCAGACTCTTATTCTTTTCTTCAACCTTATCCTCTCCCAAGTCTTAAATAGTCTTGTTACCCGGGAACGGGATTGCTGAGTCCTCTGTGGCTCACAGTTACTTCACCACACCAGATGTAGGTCCGATGGTGAGCTATCCAAGTGATGGCACCGAGCTAGACTGGGAGTACGACGAGGAGCGTAGCCGTTACTATGTTCGTTATCCTGATGATCAGTAGTGGTTCTTCTACTAGGATTCGATCGGACCTGTGGATTTACTTTATGTTTGGTATCTTGTCATTTGGATTTTACCCTTAGATGAGCTGTGATGTTCTTTTGTATGATGATTGAAACATGTAATGAATTTGTGTGACGTGGCGAGTGTAAGCCAACTATTTTATGTTTTCCATCCCCACCTTTTACATGAGTTGTGCAAAGATACCAAACTTGCGATCATTCCAGCATGGGATTATGTCTCTAAGTCGTGCCTCGACACGTAGGAGATATAGTCCCATCCTGGGCATTACATCGGATCTAGCCGAAAACTGTTTCTTATATTCCGGGAGATCCGTAACTCTCACTCCAATGAGGTTTTAGCACAAATTTTTCCATATATATGCTTCGTTGCGCCCAAAGTAGAGCTCCAACCGACTTACAAGGAGGGCACAACCCACCACCACACGCCTGGGCTACCTGGGGCGCCAGGTGTCTTGTGCTGGTTGTAGGCCCTCATTTGCGTTGATTCCAACTCCCAAAAATCACATATATTCCAATGTAATTCTTCGTAATTTCTATTGCATTTGGACATTGTTTGATATGGATATTTTGCAAAACAAAAAAATATGCAACAAACATGAGCTGGCACTAGGCACTGGATCAATATCTTAGTCCAAATAAATCTTATAAAATGTTGCCAAAAGTATATGAAAGTTGTATAATATTGGCATGAAACAATCAAAAATTATAGATACGACGGAGACGTATCAGCCGTGTGGTCACCGCGTTACCATGGCATTGCCACATGTTTTGGGCGGCCTAGACATGTCTGGTGGGTTGGACACTCAAGTTGTTAGGAAGAAGAATGCAACAGAAGAAGGAGAATGAACTAAGCTCAAACATGAATTAGCAGCCATTGTTTCATTAGCGGTGGGGAAAATGCACGTGGCTAATGGGCCTGAGTTTTGGCTGAGGATGATCATCTACTAAGGAGACTATCTTGGCAAATTTTCAGCTCAAATGAAGGAGCCTAGGTGGCACTTGCTTTGCAACATACCACACTGAGCAGAAATATGGAAGTTGAAGCTGGGCTCGAATGAATGTATGGATTGAGCTGAAGGTTTTTGGAGGATGGTCATTTGGGCATAGGAAAGCACTGTAAAAATTTGATACCATTTGGACACGCCAAAGTAGCACTTCCTTCATAATGTTCTCTTTGGACAAAACTCAGGAAAATTATTGAGAGGAATTGGCTAAATGAAATCATCTCCAATTTGGTGGAGGTAAGTTATATAGGTAGAAACATGCCCTGGCAAATTATCAGCAATAATTAAGCAATATAAAATATAGTTGCTTCATAAACTAAAATATGACCAGAATAATAGATTGGATGATGAGCTCACATGGATTGCTGGATAGAGCTCAAATTTTGTGGATAGTGAAGATTTGCACATATGGAAGAATTGGAGAAATGTCAGATCATTTGGATAACCCTAGCTAGTACTTCCTTCACAAAGCTTCTCTCTGGATATAAACTTTGGAAATTTTCTGAGGAATATTTACTAGGAAAATCGAGCTGAATATTGGCATGTGGCAAATATTTGGATATGGAAGATCGCCCAAAAAGTTTCAGGGGAATAGGATGTGTCTATATAGCACTTGCTTTCAATGGGCCAATCTGGACAGAAAATAGAATTTTAAGCTAGGTTCACATAGATGATTGTATTGAGCTAAAATTTGGAGGAGGATAATTATTTTGACATATCAAGGCACTGTAAAAATTTCATACCATTTGGATAAATATAAATTGTCCTTCCTTCACAATGCTCTCCATTGAACAGAAACTTGGGGAAAATATTGAGGGAAATTGGCTAAATAAAATGAGCTAAAATTTGGTGGAGGGAGGTTATATGGGCAGGGTAATGTCCTATTAAGTTTTAGCTAGTTATAAAGTAATAGAAAATATAGCTGCTTGACAAACTGAAAATATTACCAGAAATAAAGATTGGATGGTGAGCTCACATGGATTGTTAGATGGGCTAAAATTTTGTGGAGCGCTATGATTTGGGATATAGAAGATCCGGCAAAAATTCAACTCATTAGGACATTCCTAGCTAGTGCTTCATTCACAAAGCTTATAGATGAAGAGAAACTTTAGAAAATTGCCGAGGAAGATTTTCTAGACAAATGGACCTGATTATTTTTTATGAGGCAATGATTTGGATAGAAAAGAGTGCCCAAAAAGTTTGAGGGCAATCAAGAAAATATAAATAGCACTTCGTTCACAAAGTGTTGTTCTGAACAGAATAGAGTAATGAATATTGTTGAGTTGTTTTTGAACTAGGGAAGGAAAGGTTTTGACATATTTGAGGAATATTTGATTGATAGAATTTATGAGAATTCTTTTTATAAATTTGGGAATGTCAGACATGTGGGGTGCTTCACAACCTAGCGCAAAATTGACACCTCGACATGACACATATGCAAAACTGATGAGGTGGCGCCTAGTCATAGCAATGCACCACAATTTGCAAGGCTATGGCCATCTATATTGGTCATCATCAACTAAAAATAAGGTAGCGGACTAGTATCGTGTGCATCACGACCATTTATTATAAGGAAATTATGACCATTCTGACGAAAATGGTAGTTGTTGATTAAGGTTTGGACCCCCCCCCCCCTCGAGCAGCTTATGACCAGTTGGTCTGAAATGGTCGTAGATTTACGACCAATTCTTCCAGGCTCAGTGACAGAAGGTCACAAGTTGACATATTTCTTGTAGTGATGATATCATGGCCGGTTGTGCAAGAGCGGAACACTTAATTCCAGCTGCCAAAAGCATTCAATTTTCCCGCTCACATAGAAATATCTCGTGCCTGAAAGTCTAGCCCTACGATATTCTTGTTTTAACCAAGCCACATCAATGGAAAATGGCTGCTTTGGTAACTCCATTGTCTTCCCCTCTTTGGCCCCAACATTATTCCCCACAACCCCTCCCCTTCCCCTCGCCGCCTCCCCCATCCTTCTAAGCCACCGAATCTAGCCCTCTTCGCAGTGGTGCACCTCACACGCCACTGAATCTACCATCCGCACCTTGGAACCTCCAACTGCCAATTCGTGACTGCACTAGAGCTACTTCAGCGAGTGGCTTTTCCACCACTCCAGATCCCCTTGACCGCCCTCATGGTTCACCGAACCAAATATTCTTCACGGGTGCCCTCATCCACCACGACATAGGCGCTTCACCGACGCCCTGGTTTGCCACATCGTTGGCCCTTCATAGAAGCCCTCGTCCCCCGCAATAGATCCGCTTCACCGAAGTCACTGTACACCACACCATATGTGCTTCGCCGACGCTTTCGTCCACTGCACCGGACCACATCCACGGACGCCATATTCAACTCCACCGGCCCTGCTTTACTAACGCCGCCGCCTCATCAAGTTATTTCGATTTCTACTCCTTTGGGTTTTCTCCTCTTTATTGTCCAACAGTTCACTTACCACAAAGCAATGAAGATAGCCGTCCCAAAATCAACCGCAACAATAGCACCGTCGGCGACACTTATCTTTCACGCATGACAACGATGCCCATATGCCACAGAAAATAAGGTATTGTTCTCCAACGGCCGACGCCTACATTCACTTTCCGAGCATAAGCACCACACCTTCCAATTTCTTTAGGGAATCATTCAATTTTTTCTGAGAGGCGTTATTCTACTTGCACCTGTAGGTCCATACATGTGGTAGTGAACAGGTTACATGTGCTAAATTACAAATCAGTGCACATGTACTTACGATGCTTTTGTTTTGTCCTAGGTATTATTGTACTTCCTAGATACTACTGCCTCCTATTTTACTTCTTGTGTGCTATATTTATGATAATGGTGTTGTTTTGATGTCACCTGTTGGTTACAATTATTGTACTAGACTGCTACTATGTTGTCGGAGATATTGACCAGGGGTACCCCGAAGACGGCAAGACAGTATTCCCACACATCGGGGCTAGCAAAGCCCCTCAGTCCGACTGCTCAGGCCACCCCAGGCGGCCTTGTGTCCAACTTCCCGGGACGACTCGCCACCTGGCCTGCTCCTCGTTCGACTGCTCCACCCGGCCGGCTGCTGGTTGCCGACTACGCCAACCAGCCGGCTGTCGACTGCGCCAACCAGCTGGCTGCCGACTGCGCCAACCAGCCGGCTGTCGACTGCGCCAACCAGCTGGCTGCCGACTGCGCCAACCAGCCGGCTGCCCGAAGTCAACCGCCGACACCGATGAGACGGCTATACCTGAGCACTATGCACGCATCACCCCAGCCATCATGTACAGTGTCACTTGTCCCTGGGCACTATTTATGAAGTGACCCAGGGGACAAGCATGACACCCCACCATGCCTTGCCCATGCCACCACCTAGCTTACATACTAAGATACCTCCCACTATATATATGAGCATCAATCCATCCATCCAGGATGGACACTAACGTACACACACTAGCACACATCCATCCACTCTCACACATGCATGCGTGCCCAACCACCACTCAACCAGGAGTAATGGCCACCACGCCAGATACATATACCAAGCCAGATGCCTACAACACTGAGCTTAGATACAACTCCAGAAGCACCTCTGTACCACATATACAAGATATACTCAGACATGCAGGAGTAGGGGTGTTATCTCTCTGGAGAGCCCTGAACCTGGGTAAACTACCGCGTGCTACACGCATAGCCGTCCCTGAATATTCCAGCAGCAGTCTTGCCCTCACACGAAGCCACTCAGTGGCATCTGTCCTCTTACAATCCCCCCGTGAGAAAACCATGATAGTTGGCGCCCACCATGGGGCAAGGTGCTGTTGGAACCACTGTCCGGGCGGGACCATCTTCGTCATCACCACCGCGGCGTCGCGCTGTCTCTCCGATAGCGGTCGGTGGCTCGAGATCGACATGCCCCCTGAGTGACCGCAAGAAGCGTCGCGTCCTCGCCGTCGGCCTCGCCTTCTTCACTACCACCGTAACGCCGGATGTCCGTCCGCGCGCGCTGCGCGCGGGGCCTCGCTTCGGTCGGCCATGTCCGTCCACACACCGCTCGCTCCTGCTCCCCTCCATGATGCGCCTTGCTCCGGCCGAAACACGCGTTCGCTCCTCCACATACCATTTATGCAAGCTAGCTAGATGGAAATCAAACCATAGTCAGACACATATCCCAGAAACATGACGAGCATTGCTTGAGCACAAGCTGTATACATGTCCCAGATACTACTCGGATGTGCCCCATACACAAGCCAGATATTGGCCATGCATCGCCCGTATCCTGGCGAGGCAATGGCCATGCACTGCCCAGCGCTCCACCGTGAACGGCCGCCGTTGCGCTCCCTGCGCTGGCACTGCTCCTCGCGTGCTATGCCCCTCCTGCTGCTATCTCCATGCTGCTGTTGGGCCCCCATTGGATGACGCTGCTGCTATCTCCAGGCTGCTCATTCTACTCCGTGCGTCCCGCCTAAAGCAGCCACGGCCATGGCAAAACCAGCAGCGCCGGTGCCGCGCACCTGGCTCCCTTGCCTCCCCGGTCCTCCTGAACAACAGCTGGCCACGAGCTCCTCCCGCGACTGGCCTTCCGGCATCACCGGCTCCCGCTCGCACTCGCGCCAGCCGCAGCCTCCACTGCCACGCTCCCGTCTGGCTCCGGACATCCCGGGCGCCGACTGCTCTAAGCCCGGTTCGCCCGTCGCCGCCTGCTCCGCGCCCGCCTCCGTCCGCAACACGGCTCCACCTCACCTCGACCAACGGTGTCGCCCCGGCTCCGCGTCTCCGTGCCCGAGCGCCTCTGCCGCCGTCTAGGCCGACTGCTACTTTGCACCCGCACCGACTTCGCCCCCGCGCCGGCTGCCCAGCTCCCGTACGTCGGCTGCCCAGCTCTCGGACTCCGACTGCCCTGCTCCGCTCCTCCACACCAGCGCACTAGGTCACCGCGCTACCTACCACTCCGCTCGGCACCCAGAAGGCATGGTCGTCTCCGGCTCCGCCTACTGGCTCCTCACCCACCTCGGCCCGGCATCCGAGCGCGGGCTTCGCCTGCTTGCCCCGCGCGCGTCCAGCTTGCGGCGTGCGGGCTTGCGTCGGCTCCGGAGCGGACGAGCTCGCCTCGCTAGCTTGCTGCTCAGGCCGGCTGACGGGCTCCGGAAGGCTCTGCGCACCCTTGATCGGCTCCCCGCTTAGCCTCGCTCCGCCTCCAGCCTATCCGCGCCTCTGCATCCGGCTCCCATGCCGCTACTGCCATCTCCCATGCCGGCCCCGTGGCTGACTCGCCGCCAGCAACACCCGGCGTGCGCCAGTCGGCCCTTGGTGCTATCTGCTGCCGCCTCCCGCAGGCAGAGAAAGAAAGAAAAAGAAGAAGGGGTGGCCGGGTGCCAAGAAGGAAAAGTCAGCGGCAGGGTGCTAAAAAAAAGAGAAAGAGAGAGATATTGGTTGCCCCAGAAAGAAAAGAAACAGAGATGGCAGTCGGCCACTCGTGTAGAAAAAAGCCTCTGGCTGCCAACAGCCGGTGAAAACGAAGTGTGTGTCCGGCTGTAAAGAGACGGCCGAAAAGAAGAGAAGAAGAGCCTCTAGCTGCGAGCCGTCGGCAGACGAAATATAAAAAAATGTCCGCCCGGCTGCCAGCAGCCTGCAGACGAGAAAAATAAGAAAAATGTCCGTCCGGCTACCAGCAGACGACCGAAGAAGAAAAAAAAGAAACACGAGATGTCTCCGCCCGCCCGCGGTACCGCTTCGTCAGCGGCCCCGCCTGCCCGCGTCAGCACTCGGTCGGCTGTGCCAAACCGGCCTGGCAGCCTCGAGGCATCGCCGGCGGTCCCAAGCCGGATCGGCCGCATCCCGCTCGCCGCCTGTCCGGCCAGACCTGACCAGCTGGGCCCCCCTTCGGGCAACCGAAGGCTCGAAGACTTCACCCAGCGGGTGCACCGGCACGCTCCGCTAGCGCTGAGCCGCGCCGACTGTCTTAGTCAACCTCCGCCTCGTCTGCGTAAAAATAATGTGAGCTCCTCACCCGCATATTTTTGCACCATGCAAACATGGATAACCTCGAGCGATGCTTGGGGGCTATCTTTGCATTTTATAACAGTGGCAGTACTGTTCGCCTCGGCGCCAGCCCGAGTTGGCCCGGAGGCTGGTCGATTGGCCTTAGGCGTTCATTCCCGCAGACGGCTAGCAAAATGCGCGGTACCGAAGGCCTACTCTTAGCCACAGACCGCAGAGCGGCTGTCCCGTGACAGAGTAGATGCTGGAGGCCACCCACACGAAAAATGTCCCAGGGAAAACGGTTCGGGCGACCCAGGCGTTTGCTTTATGAGTATATGCTCGGTCAAATCTGCTCCCAGAGTCTGAGTACTGTACACTCCACTCCGCGGCCTACTCTCAGCCAGAGACCGCAGAGCGGCTGCCGGCAAGCGAGAGCACAAGCCAAAGAGCGGAGAGAATATGAAAAACATTAAAGGGGTCTCGGACGAAACCGAGTCGGCACCCTCCGCATAAAACTTGCAATGCTAAAAGCGAACATTGGATATATCAGCGCGGACTAACTTCGACTTTTGCATGATCATTTCCGTGGGGAACCCACCTCCACGCTCGGAGGCTCGGAGGCTACAACTAGTGGGTGCGCTGGCGCGCCCCCACTAGAAGCAAGCAGCGCCAGCTGCAGCATACAGCCGGCTGTCATTGACAGCGTCAGTCGGTGGACTCCGCGTCCGCGCCTGACGACACTAGTCGGCGGACCCCGCGTCCGCGCCCGATGTCGTCAGTCGGCAGACCCCGCGTCCGCGGCCGATGACACAAGTCGGCGGACTCCGCGGCCGCGCTCGACGACACCAGTCGGCGTACCCCGCGTCCACGCCCGACGACATCAGTTGGCGGACCCCGCTTCCGCACCCGACGCCACCAGTCGGCGGGCCCCGTGTCCGCGCCCAACGCCACCAGTCGGCAGACCCCGTGTTCGCGCCAGACAGCACCAGCCGGCGGACTCCGCATCCGCGCCCGGCACCCTAGACACCGTCGTCTACACCGATAACCGTGAAAAGCCTCCGCCCAACTTTTACAAGTTGCCCGGAGGCTCGGATGCTACACCCAGCGGGTGCGCTTGCGCGCCCCCGCCAGAAGCAAGCTGTGCTGGCTGCGACCTGCAGTCGGCCGTGAACAAGCATCTTCTACATCAAAAAACACTAAAGAACCTCCGCCCAAATTTGCCAAAGTTTCCCAGAGGCTCGGAGGATACTGTCGGAGATATTGACCACAGGTACCCCGAAGACGGCAAGACAGTATTCCCACACATCGGGGCTAGCAAAGCCCCTCAGTCCGACTGCTCAGGCCGCCCCAGATGGCCCCCTGTCTGACTGGCTGGGCCGACTCGCCACCCGGCCTACTCCCCGTCCGACTCCTCCACCCGGATGGCTGCCGGCCGGCTACCGACGGCCGACTACGCCAACCAGCCGGCTGCCCGAAGTCAACCACCGACACCGATGAGACGGTTGTACCTGAGCACTAGGCACGCATCAACGCAGCCATCATGTGTCACCTGTCCCTGGGCACTATTTATGAAGTGACCCAGGGGATAAGCATGACACCCCACCATGCCTTGCCCATGCCACCACCTAGCTTACAAACTAAGCTACCTCCCACTATATATATGAGCATCCATCCATCCATCCATCCAGGATGGACACTCACGCTACACACACTAGCACACATCCATCCACTCTCACGCATGCATGCGTGCCCAACCACCACTCGGCCAGGAGCAATGGCCACCATGCCAGATACATATACCAAGCCAGATGCCTATGGCACTGAGCATAGATACAGCTCCGGAAGCACCTCTGTACCAAATATACCAGATATACTCAGACATGCAGGAGTAGGGGTGTTATCTCTCCGGAGAGCCATGAACCTAGGTAAACTACCACGTGCTACCCGCATACCCGTCCCTGGATTTTCCGGCAGCAGTCTTGCCCTCACACGAAGCCACTCCGTGGCATCTGTCATCTTGCAATCCCCCCGTGAGAAAACCACGACATATGTTCTCCATGTTTAATTACACATCAGCAAACTAGCTTGTAATTACCCTGCTTTTGGTTGGTCTTGTTGGGAAATGTTGCATGGAAAACAAAAAATTAACCACACACAATGATTTATCCATGGAGATGCATAGAAACAAGGGGGGAGTGTGTCTACGTACCCTTGTAGACCGTAAGCGGAAGCTTTTCACAACGCGGTTGATGTAGTCGAACTTCATCGCGCTTCAACCGATCATGTACCGAATGCACGGCACCTCCGTGTTCTGCACACATTCAGCTCGGTGACGTTCCTTGCCTTCTTCATCCAGCAAGATGTCAAGGTAGGTAATTTGCTAAAAAAAGATGTCGAGGTAGTAGATCAGTTCCATCAGCATGATGACGTGGTGACGGTGATGGTGAAGTGATCTCCACAGGGCTTCACCTAAGCACTACGAAAATATGACCGCTGGAGTAAACAGTGGACGGGGGCGCCACACACGGCTAACAATTTATATTGTGTGCTTGTGTGGCGCCCCCTCCACTCACACACACACACACACACACACACACACACACACACACACACACACACACACACACACACACACACACACACACACACACACACACATATATATATGTGTGTGTGTGTGTGTGTGTGTGTGGGAGGGAGGGGAGGCAGCCAGGGCGCCCTAGGGCTTGTCCGCCGCCCCCTAGGGGCCCTGCCTTGCCCTGCGCCCCCCTTTCCTTGTATACGAAAGGGGAAGGAAAGAGGGGAGAGGGGGAAGGAAGGGGGAATCCTATTCCCTTTCTTACTTTCCTCTTCCCTTTACTTCTCCACTTAGGTCGGCCCATATGGGGGGCGCACCTGCCCCTTGTCGCTGGTGTGTTCCCCCTCTTGGCCCACAAGGACCATATCTTTTGCCTGGTTGCCCGAAAATCCTTCCGGTGACCCAATGAGTACCCAGTGTCATCCGAAACACTTCCGGTGTCCAAATATCATCGTCCTATATATCAATGTTTACCTATCGACCATTTGGAGACTCCTCGTCATGTCTGTGATCTCATTTGGGACTCTGAACAACAGTTGGTCACCAAATCACATAACTCATATAATAATATATCGACAACGAACGTTAAGCGTGCGGACCCTACGGGTTCGAGAACTATGTAGACATGACCGAGACACCTCTCTGGTCAATAACTATTAGCGGAACCTGGATGCACATATTGGCTCCTACATATTCTATGAAGATCTTTATCGGTCGAACCGTTGTGACAACATACAAAATTCCCTTTGTCCGTCTCTATGTTACTTGCCCGAGATTCGATCGTCGGTTGCTCTATACCGAGGTCAATCTCGTTACCGGCAAGTCTCTTTACTCGTTGTGCAATACATCATCCCGTGACTAACTCATTAGTCATTTTCTTGCAAGGCTTATTATGATGTACGTTCCTGAGAGGGCCCAGAGATACCTCTCCGATACTCGGAGTGACAAATCCTAATCTCGTTTCATGCCCACCCAACAAAACACCTTCGGAGATACCTATAGAGCAACTTTATAATCACCAGCTATGTTGTTACGTCTGATTGAACACAAGGTATTCCTCCGGTATCTGGGAGTTGCATGATCTCATAATCAAAGGAATATGTATTTGACATACATGAAATCAGTAGCAATAAACTGTACGATCAAATGCTAAGCTAACGGATGAGTCTTGACCATCACATCATTCTCATAATGATGTGATCCCGTTATCAAATGATAACTCATATCCATGGTTAGGAAACCTTAACCAACTTTTATTAACGAGCTAGTCTAGTAGAGGCTTATTAGGGACACAATATTTGTTTATGTATTCACACATGTATTTAGGTTTCTAGTCAATACAATTCTAGCATGAATAATGAACCTTTATCATGATTAATGAAATATAATAATAACCATTTTATTATTGCCTCTAGGGCATATTTCCATCAGTCCCCTACTTGCACTAGACTAAATAATCTAGTTTACATCACCGTGTGATTAATACCCAAATAGTTTACTAGAGTCAATAATCTAGTTCACACCTCCATGTGATTAACACCTAAATAGTTTACTAGAGTCAATAATCTAGTTCACATCCTTATGTGATTAACATTCATATCCGTGTGTACTTTGCAATGTCTACACTGATCTGCATCAAGCTACTCTAGCTAATTGCTCCTACATTCAATACACATCTAGATTGATACTTAGAGTCATCTGGATTGGTGTCAAAGCTTGCATCAGTGTAACCCTTTTACTACAAACTCTTTATCACCTCCATAATCGAGAAACATTTCCTTAGTCCTCTAGTTACTAAGGATAATTTTGACCGCTGTTCAGCGATCCACTCCTGCCTCACTCTTGTACCCCTTTTTGCCAAACACATGGCAAAAGCACACATTAAGTGTGGTACACAGCAAGGCATATCATATAGAGCCTATGGCTAAGGCATAAGGAATGCTTTTCATTCTCTCTCTATCTTCTACCGTGGTCGGGCTTTGAGTCTTACTCAACTTCGTACCTTACAACTCCGGCAAGAACTCCATCTTTGACTGATCCATTTTGAACTTCTTTAAAACTTTATCAAAGTATGTGTTTTGTGAAAATCCTATTATGCGTCTTGATCTATACCTATAGATCGAGGTCTTTTATTGAAAAACTCCTTTTAAATAATCCTCTGTTCTTTTCAGAAAATTCTACATCATTTCCGATCAACAATATGTCGTTCACATATACTTATCAAACATGTTGTAGTGCTCCCACTCACTTTCTTGCAAAATACAGGCTTCACCGTAAGTGTGTATAAAACCATATGATTTGATCACCTCATCAAGGCATATATTCCAACTCCGAGATGCTTCCACCAGTCCATAGATGGGTCGCTGGAGCTTGCACACTTTGTTAGCACCTTTAGGATCGATAAAAATGTTCTTGTTGTGTCGTATACAACTCTTCTTTCAGATATCCATTAAGGAATGCATTTTTTGACGTCCATTTGCTAGATTTCATAATCATAAAATGTAGCAATTGCTAAAATGATTCAGACAGACTCAAGCATCGCTACGGGTCTGAAAGTCTTATCGTAGTCAACTCCTTGAACTTGTCGACAACCTTTGGCGACAAGTCGAGCTTTATAGATAGTAACATTACCATCATCGTCTGTCTTCCTCTTGAAGATCCATTTATTCTCTATGGTTTGCCGATCATCGGGCAAGTCCACCAAAGTCCATACTTTGTTCTCATACATGGATTGTACCTCAGATTTCATGTCCTCAAGCCATTTGTTGGAATTAGGGCTCATCATAGCTTCTTCATAGTTTGAAGGTTCACCATTGTCTAACAACATGAGTTCCATGACAGAGTTACCATACCACTCTGGAGCGGTACGTATTCTGGTCAACCTTCGAGGTTCAATAGTAACTTGATCTGAAGTTTCATGATCGTTATCATTAGCTTCTTTTCTAGTTGGTGTAGGCATCACGAGAACGGTTTTCTCTGATGATCTACTTTCCAATTCGAGTGAAGGTAAAATTACCTCACCAAGTTCTACTTTCCTCCCACTCACTTCTTTCAAGAGAAACTCCTTCTCTAGAAATGACCCATTCGTAGCAACAAAAGTCTTGCCTTCAGATCTATGGTAGAAGGTGTACCCAACAATTTCTTTTGGGTATCCTATGAAGATGCACTTCTTCGATTTGGGTTCGAGCTTATAAGGCTGAAGCTTTTTCACATAAGCATCGCAACCCCAACTTTAAGAAATGACAGCTTTGGTTTCTTGCCAAACCATAGCTCATACAGTGTCGTCTCAATGGATTTAGATGGTGCCCTATTTAATGTGAATGCAGTTATCTCTAATGCATAACCCCAAAACGATAAAGGCAAATCGGTTACGATGTTTGGACACACCATTACGATGTGGTGTTCCAGGTGGCGTGAGCTATGAAACTATTCCACATTGTTTCAAATCAAGACCAAACTCATAACTCAAATATTTGCCTCCGCGATCGGATCATAGAAACTTTATTTTCTTGTTACGATGTTTCTCTACTTCACTCTGAAATTCTTTGAACTTCTGAAGGGACCCTATCCTCGAGGAACTCGGAGGTCCCACCAAGGATAGAAGCGCATATTCAAACGCTTTGCAAGGTGGATATCATTACAACGTACCATTACATAATAGAGGGGATACATACAAAAGGCATACAATCTATTATATACTTAAAACAAGAGTCAAACAAGCCATCACGTTTATCCACATGTGCTAATATTATTACCACCTGTTTGATCAAAATAATAATGGTTGAGCTTTAAAGTATTTGCGTAACATGTCGAACATGTACGTGTTTGTATATTGAACCTGTCACGTCTAGGGACATCTACATAATCAACGAAATCAGTTCAAAGAATTTTATCAATCAAAAAAATAAAGATTAAAAGAAAGTGTACATTAATTAGGAGGAAATAGTACGTTTGCAAGGACTTTACCAAATCCGAGTCTGCACGACTTTAGCCACCCTTGGCAATGGGCCTAGCAATCAATCAGGACAGTATACAACACATAAAATGCTTGGACTCAAATAAAACATAAAATGTTTGGACTCTGTTTTCTTATGACGATGGACTCTGCCTTTTTTAAGAGAAGAGTGCCTTTATATGATGTGAAGCCGAGCCTAGCAGAAAGGAAACTGAGCGGCCGACATAAAAAAACAAAAAAAAATGGCGACCTCATAGAGCATTAAAGAAGTACGTAGGCTGAAAGGAGCCCGCTAAAAACGGATCAATAATAATACTATATACTATCTGTATAGGTTCAGACGTCGTAGACTTTATTTCTGGTCTGGTGATCACCGATATGGTGCACCAACTTCAAGTGGAATACAAGATACTCCTTACATAAAAAAATACTTTATATACTTATTTTTAAAAGTAAAGCTCGGTAGGCTATTGGCGAGACATAAAACATGTGAAATGTGTATGCTTTCTATTACAAAAAAGATATGTACAAGATTTGTTTTTCCCCAATTGGGGTAAAACATAAAAAAGTTTGTGCTCTTGATATGAAAAAGAAATACCTTTGAATATAGCTTTATTTTTGCCAGAGTTCTTTGAGAATGAAATATCAAATAAAAGATTGCATGTCACTCTAAGAAAAATATGACCCTCTTTGAAATACGAAGAATTACAAAATTTACGAATATGTAACGCCAGAAATTTAATGCCACGTGCCTAGAATTAGGATATAATGCATAAGTTTCATAAAAGATAACTTTGGATAGTGCACATGAAACAAACAAATGAATTATGGAAGGCCGGTGCAGAGATAGAAATAGAGCGTGCGTAACTGCATTGCATATCTGAAAGGAAAAAATGGCATTTTGGTTCATGTTGAGATTCTTATGGAATGTGTTTTTTGGTGAAGGAAAAGAAATCAGTCTTGCTAGAATTAATGATCAAATAAAAAATTGCATGTCACTGTAAGAAAAATATGACCCTCTTTGAAATATTAAGAATTACAAAATTTACAAATATGTAATGCCCGAAATTTAATGCCACATGCCTAGAATTAGGATATAATGCATAAGTTTCATAAAAGATAACTTTGGATACTGCACATGAAATAAACACATGAATTTTGGAGGGCTGGTGCAGAGAGTAGAAATAGAACGTGCGTAAGTGCATTGCATATCTGAAAGGAAAAAAAATGGCATTTTGGTTCATGTTGAGATTCTTATGGAATGGATTTTTTGGTGAAGGAAAAGAGATCATTTTTGCTAGATCTTAGTCGACTGAGACTTGCTTATGTCACAGTTGATGCAATATTCCTAACATTGAGATTGTGCAGTTTTTCTTTTTTTTAATAAAAAATGGCTATAATCGATAAATTCATTGAATACACTTAGAATGATGATCATGGAACTATTGAGGTCATAAAGCAAGTCAATATATGATGTCTAGAGAGTGGAGGATCGTGTCTCAAAGAATATTTTGCAAGTAATTTAGCAAGGAGGGGTTAGGCCAGGTATATGTCTAGGGGCGATGATCAGAGAGGTTCATATAGATCATTCATTAGGGGGCTTCTTAGTTCTTCCCTTCGTGTATACTACATTCTTTCACACACAAAAAAGCAATATACATACACATAGTTGGTGTAATACCATTGTTTCTTGGCAAAATAGCAAGTTAGATTTATACGAAAAAGTAACTTAATGAATGGCATCCTCACTTGGGTCAATAATACATGCTTAAGAATGACCTTGAATTCGGGATGTATGATTTGCCATTGCCAATGATGTACTATAATAAGATCAAATCAAAGAAGTGATTTTAAAACATTTATAAGGAGCCACTTTCTCAGATGAAGTAGGGAGGAATAAAATATAGTAAATACTAGAAGCAAGAGTAGAACTAAATGACTAAAGAAACCTTATGAAATACTAGTCGCGCGAATGCGCGAGACACATCGCTAGTTACCACATGAATACAACAACATCATACACAAGACATCCGACTACGGATGAAAAATACATGAATGCACAAATGACATCCACCCTGCTAGCCCAGGCTGCCGACCAGGAACCTATCCCCTAAACGAAGAAGAAGAAGAAGAAGAACATGAACTCCAAGTTCAATACAAGCAAACATCGCTCTCACGTCAAGTCATCGCATTACCTGTACCTGAAATTGTTGTTGTAGTATCTGTGAGCCATGAGGACTTAGGAATCCCATAACCATGGGTATCAAGACTAGCAAAGCTTAATGGGTATGGAAAGGTAAAACCTGCATCTCGGGTACAATCCGATCTGACTCGGAATACCGGTGCACAAGACATTTTCACATTGGTAAAACAAGTCCAGCAAGACCTCGCGGCGTGCCGACACCCTGATAGTAGCCGCGCGTATCTCATCTCAGGCCACGATCAGATAGGTCAAGCTACGGGTAAAACCAGATACCTCGAGTTTCCCAGAGGCCGCCCCGCAAGCTGCCTAGTTTGGGACCAACACCATCAGCACTGGCCCCCCTTGTTATGTAGAATTAAGAATCCTCAGGACCGCAACCCCCTATGCAAATTAATTAATTAACAATTTTATTATTATGACAAATTAAAACCAATGTTGGGCCTTGCTGGAGGAGTTTATTCAAAGTGAACTATCAAGGGAGCCCATAAACCCTGATCGCGTTAGGAACACAAATCAAGGAACATAACACTGGTTAGCAGAAACTAGGACGGCAAGAGTGGAACAAAACACAGAAAAGCTGAGCCTTCCACCCTTTACCAAGTATATATGTGCATTAATTAAAGTAAGAGATATTGCGATATTCCAAGATATCCATGTTCCGACATGGAGCAAACTCCAACTGCACCTGCAACTAGCAACACTATAAGAGGCATTGACCAAGCAGTAACAAAGCCAAACAACGGTTTGCTGGGATGGTGAAAAAGGTTAGAGGTTGTTTCATGGCACATTGGGAGGCTTTATAAACAAGTGGTAGGTAGCGCGACATAGCGATAGCATCGAGAGAACTAGCATGGCAAAGATAGTAGTGAGATACAAGGTCATGGTCATCTTGCCTGAGATCCTGCTAGGAAGAAGAGTGAGTCCATGAAGTAGACGAATCCACGAAGATGAACCAAGTGTAGTCGAACGAATCCTCACGATCGCAACGAAATCGGGAACTAAGGGGAAGAAGCAAACAACATGGTAAACACACAATGCATAAACACGACATGATGCTCAACCAAGTATGATGCATGACAAGGCTACATGATTCTACTCATGGCAAGAGATGATGCACACAAGAGAACACAACAAAGCAAGTTTAAATGAGGCCGGAGACAACATATAACAATTCCGGTAAGTCCTCATATGCAAATTTTGAAATTGGTACAGATCTGAACAAACATTTAGTTAGATTTGTTAATCAGCAAGTTAAGATGCACCGTGATGATATAAACGATTATCTAGTCAAGTTACATATAAAGTTCATTTAATTCGGAGCTACGGTCTAGAAGATATGAGCAAAATAATTTAAGCATGGCACTGATGCAAAATGCATTCAAACATCAAGCACAACACTCAAAACATTGATGCAACATGACATGATGCATCTACATGCAAAACCAAGCAAGTTACATCTAGAGCATGCTCCAAACGGAGCCACGGTTCAACACATACACATGAAACAAGTTTAAAGGACAAGCTGTCCAAAACAGCAAGTAGGCATCTTACAAGCATCAAAACAACATGCTACAACAATAAGATAGGCACAAACATGATATGCACTCAAAGTACAGATTACATGCTTCAAATATAACTCAGGTTCAGGTTCATAGGCATCAAGATTAATCCAACATGATCAATGCAACAAGCAACTTTATATCACAGATTATGATTGGAAAACAGGGAATATACATGAGCAGAGTTAATATGATGACATGTTGGAGGCAAGAAATAATTAAGCTACAATGCAAGAACATGACAAACCAAAGCATGCCATGCCAGTACATAACATGGATCTCAAATAACACAACATGGTATATACATGGGAGCAATAGGTTCATGGTATTCATCAAAACAAGATGCAAACATGAAATAACAGATTCTCAGACTTAGTGAAAATCTAGGATTGCGAAACAACAACATTATGATGCCGCATTTGGAGGGACATAACAACAAGCATAGCAAGCTAAATAAACATTCAAAGGTCATGAACATGTAGTAGGCATGGCATACTTCCAATATAACCAAAGGCACAACTCAAAAGATGCATATGTTGATTACAATGAGCTTTGTTAAATGGAACATGTTGTTTATAGACTAACAAATTTATCATGATGACAACTTGAGAGCAAGAAGAGACATGCTACCGCAACTTATAATTGCAAACAAGGGAATGGATGGATAGAGCATAACATGGTCTTTAGAACATGCTCACTGGACATCTCGAACTATGCATAGATTGGAATATAGCATTAAGCAAATATGGCATCCTAATATAACAGATCTAGACTTAGTGGTTTCTAACAAGTCCTAGAAAACAGCAAAAAGTGAGTATGTCACTTTGCATGCTTGTTCCAATCAACACAAGGAATATCATGGAAAGTGTATTGCACAAAGGTAAAGATGGCAAGATTATGCTCCTAAAACATGTTGACATGATGCTCAAAATAAAATCACACAAAAAAGATATGAAAATGACAAAAGACCAAATTATAAAATTTATTAGCACTTAAAAGCAACATACACTTTTGCAACAGAGATTAACATGTCAAGATGCATCCTAAAATAAATGCAAAACACACCATCATGTAGAGCACAGAGAGCAGAACATTTTCATATATATATCATCATCAACGGACAAGAATGCACAAAGTTATAATCACCACAACATACATATGTGATGCTAGATTATGAGGACTTAGTCAATTTTTTACCCAGCAAAAACGGGACGGGGAGGTTCGATAGATCCGCCGCGGATCCGGGACGGGACTCGATGGGGCTCTCCTAGTCGGGGTGGAAGAAGACCCATGGCAACAGCGTCGTGGGGCTCCGCCGACACTTGGGATGGCCGGGAATTTATCTGTGGTGGCGCGTGCTTGCCCGATCTCGGTGCGACGGGGTTGGAGGCGCTCCGGTGAAGCAGTGGTTGGACGTGGATCTCAGCCTCTATGGCTCCTCTTTGTGCAGGTACAAATCAAGAGAAAGATCGTGAGAGGGAGAGAGAGAAGCACGAGGGAAGAAGGAGGAGAGGCAAGGGTGGTGCGACCTGGTCTGGCGACGACTTCCGACAGGTGGGCTCGCCGACGAGATGTGGGGAGAGCAGCGCTCGGGGCTCCCTCCCAATCCAAATCAGATCGAGGAGTAGCAGTCTTGGCAGCTGCGGGCCAAGGGGCTCGGGCCCGGGCGGGCCGCGGTTTGGTGGTCGCCTGCTAAGGCGCGATGTGGCGGCTTCCCACTCATCGTGGGCGTCGGTTGCGGCGACGCAGCCCATGGGACGGCGCCAAGTGGCGGAGCTAGGGTGGCCGACGTGGAATGCAAGGAGAGGGCGGCGACTACAGGTGGGAGAAGGCTAGGAGCGGTAGGCTAGACTAGGGTTAGTGCATTTTTGGAAGGGAAAGGTCTATAGGCTAGGAGCGGTAGGCTAGACTAGGGTTAGTGCATTTTTGGAAGGGGAAGGTCTATATATAGACATATGGGCTAGGTTAGGGTGATTTGGGGGCTTTTCAGACACTCCGATCTCGATCGGATGGTCCGGGTCGAGAGGGGGTAGCTTAGGTGGGCTGACGGGGTGTGAGTGGGTTGAGGGGAGAGAAGAGATGGCAGCCCGACATAGCGTTTCGGAGACCGAAACGTCCGACGAATATACCGGCTATATTGCGGCTATATGTTTAACAGTTGGGCTATCATACGAACTCTGAATGCAGCGAAATTTGACAGGCGGTCTACCCACACTATAGTAGGACCGCACGCCAAATTTCACCTCATTCCAAGAACATTATCCGGCCACTTATAAAATAGTATTTCGGAGGTGCCGCAGGCGCGTGCGAGTGTGTCTGGACTCAGAACGGACAATGAAGAGATGGCAACTACGGACGGATGCAAGTTTTGAAAAACGTGTAGATGAAATGCACATGATGAAATGGCAAAGTTCAACACGCAAGCAAATGTCATGGCAACCTCGGCGAATAAGAGGAAGACATCTGGCGCATCAGTCTTGGGGTGTCACAACACTCCCCTACTAACAAGAGATCTCGTCTCGAGATCATAGGAACGAGACGGAACAGGAAAATGGAAGAACAAGGTTCTTCGTGGACAAAAGAGTGAAACCAAAGAATAGTGAGAGGTTGAACAACTTGAAATAAAGAACACAACGAAGATGAACGTTATTGAGAAGCTCCGTTACAAAAGAGGAACAAGGAACACCATGAGAATCTTGATGGTTGAAAGACATGAGACAAGAGCTTAACCAAAGAAAGAATATGAAGCTACACTGATATAACGAGATAGCCAAGGCATAAGTATGAAACAATTTGGAGAGCACTCCGGTTGAACATGGAAGGAATGGAACATGAACTTGAGAAGATGGAATGATACTTGACGAGAGGAACAACACTATGCCTCCGAAAGAATTGAAAGAGTGAAATGAAAAGAACGGATAAGAGACCAACAACTTCCACCACGAATGAATTGGGAAATCATCCTTATAAAGAAGGATTGAACGGAGTTGTTGAGAAAACCAACAACAAAACAATAAGCTTGTTGTGGACTTATAGAAAACATCTCAAAACTCGAGGTGAACTTCTGCCACTATCAATAGATTGAATAGCTGAGAAGAACGAAGAAATGAAAAACTCCACTTCAAAATAATACGGAGGATTATTTGCATCTCGAGACGCAGAAGAATAATGCTTGAGCTTCTCCACAAGAATCTTGAAGAATACTTGAAGAATGGATTAAACCATGACGAACCACCATGAAGAACTCCCGTAACAAAAGGATGATGAGTTCGGTATGAAGGATGAAAAGAATAAGATTAAAGCCTAGCAATTAATTATATGGAGGTTTCGATGAGATAGCCAAGAAAACTTTGAACTAAGGAAAGAAAACAAATAGATGAAACACATGGGATTAGAATATATTCATCATGAACAAAATCCAAAGGAAGGGATTAAATCAACTTGATGAAAAAGAATAAGAATTATGTTACACTTATCCTCCATCAATTAAATTGATGAGAAATAATGGATTTGCATACTACTTATTCTCATTGAAAACGATTAAGGGGAGATATAGCTCTAAACTTGAGAAAGTCTTCATGAACCACCGGTAGGATTGGGAAAAACGGATGAGTTGACGTGATAACAAGGGAAAAGAAATCTTGAACTGATAGAGGCGACGTGTCCCATCTTTCGAGTTTGACGATCTGACTACGAACGTGCAAGGACGTCACGCCTAAGCAATCGCTAAACCAACTCCGAGAGGTTATTGACCACGCTGGAGCCTGGTCAACCTGACCACGCGGGTCTATTTCTTGCAAGCAAATGAAGAACAAGCATGAAACTAAGATTGCAATATGGATATTGCGAATATAAGAGGAAAGCTTTATTGCTCAAGGTGGGGTTCTGTGACGTCTTTGTCTGGTCGTTGAACACAAATGATGTACGCAAAGTTGCAGCTATGGCAAACTTTAATCTAAACAAAACCCAAACTCTAAACGACGCCTTAAGGGCTGTATTTTTGGAGGAAGAAGGGGGGAATTTTGTGGCCCTTGGAGGAGGGGTCTGAAACAAACCCTAACTCTTGTTTCCCCACACATATGGACTCTAAAAACAACCTATACTCAAGTATTTGGAAATTACATGGGCCTGGCCCAATAATAAGGTGACGCAGCACCCATAATAACCTCTGGACGAAATATATGAAGTGGCATCTTGTATATTTGGTCCAAGGCTTTACGCACTCATTATGGTGGCCTCAAAGTCCTGAAGTCATCACTTGTAACTCGGTTCTTGTTCCCCTTGCGCATGCCATCATCTCCATGCTTGATCTTGCTCCAATGATCATCCTTCTTGTCCAAGCTAGGTCCTTCATTTGTAAGCAAGACAAATGTATCCAATTCAGGTAGCAGCATATTCTCATGAACATTAGAATCATTACCAACAAACGAAAGTACCTGGTAATTTAATTTCCGTGTGCGAGCTCTAGTAATAGGTCATGTATATGTATCAGTAGGGGCTGTGGGTGTAACTTTGTTAGTGATGTCCTCATCGTCGTCCCCTTCTTGAATTGAAGTCGTCCTCGACAGAAGCTCATCTTCCTCACCCAAGTAAGGCTTCAAATCTGCAATGTTAAAAGTGGGACTAACCTAAAAATCTGCAGGCAACTCAAGTTTATATGCATTATCATTTTTTTTCTCTAACACCTTAAAAGTACCATCATCACGTGGCATTAGCTTTGACTTGCACAAATTAGGAAACCTATCCTGACGCAAATGTAACCAAACAAGATCTCCAGGTGCAAAGACAACACGTTTTCTACCCTTATCTCCAACAAGTTTATATTTAGCATTCATGCGCTCAATATTTTCCTTAGTTAACTCATGCATTTTTAAGATCAATTCGGCACGTTGTTTAGCATCAAAATTAACCTTCTTCAAAGACGGAAGAGGTAACAAATCAATAGGTGCACGAGGTAAGAAACCATACACAATTTCAAAAGGGCACATCTTAGTAGTAGAATGAAGCGAACGATAATAAAAAATTCGATATGAGGCAAGCATTCTTCCCACATTTTCTTGTTGTACTTCAAAACAGCCCTAACCATAGTAGATAAAGTTCTATTGACTACTTCAGTTTGTCCATCAGTTTGGGGGTGACATGTAGTACTAAAAAGCAGTTTAGTCCCCAACTTAGCCCATAAACATCTCCAAAAGTGGCTAAGCAATTTAGTATCACGATCTGAAACAATAGTATTTGGCACACCATGCAAGCAAATTATTTCACGAAAGAACAAATCAACAACATTAGCAGCATCATCACTTTTATGACATGGTATAAAGTGTGCCATTTTAGAAAACCTATCCACGACAACAAATATGCTATCCCTCCCCTTCTTTGTTCGAGGTAAACCCAAAACAAAGTCCATAGATATATCTTCCCAAGGAATACTAGGGACAGGCAAAGGCATATATAAACCATGAGGATTGAGCCATGACTTAGCTTTTTGACATGTAGTGCAGCGAGCAAAAAAATTCTCAGCATCCCGTCTCATCTTTCGCCAAAAGAAATGTGTAGCAAGTATGTCCTCCCTCTTCTTCACGCCAAAGTTTCCCATTAAACCTCCTCAATGTGCCTCCTGCAACAACAAAAGACGAACAGAGCTAGCTAGAATGCATAGCTTGTTAGCACGAAACACAAATCCATCATTAACGACGAACTTGTTCCATGTTCTCCCTTCTTTACAATTCTGCAGTACATCTTTAAATTCAGCATCATGCACATATTGATCTTTGATGGTCTACAAACCAAATATTTTAAAGTCAAGTTGTGAAAGCATTGTATAACGACGGGACAATGCTTCAAAGATTCATGATCAAAGTGTATAACAAATTCTTTGGGCCATAAATAATGTTGACATGTTTCCAAAGTCTGAACAAGAGCATATAATTCCTTATCATAAGTAGAATAATTCAGACTAGGCCCACTCAATTTTGTAGAAAAGTATGCAAGAGGATTACCATCTTGTAATAACACACATCCTAACCCAATTCCACTAGCATCACATTCAAGATCAATAGTCTTATTAAAATAGGGAAGTTGGAGTAAAGGAGCATGTGTCAACTTATCTTTCAATACAGTGAAGGCTTCTTCCTGTGCAGTACCCCAAACAAAAGGCACATCCTACTTTGTAAGCTCATTGAGAGGTGCAGCAATGGTGCTGAAATCTCTCACAAAATGCCTATTGAATCCAGAGAGGCCCAGGAAACTCCTCACGTGTGTGACCGTTTTGGGTTGCAGCCAACTCTCAATAGCTTCAACCTTGGCTTTATCAACCTCAATTCCATGTGGAGTAACAACATAGCAAAGAAAATATACTCGGTCGATGCAAAAGGTGCACTTCCCAAGGTTACTGAACAAACGTGCATCACGTAGAGCAATAAAAACAACACGTAAATGTTCCAAATGTTCCTCCAAAGATCTGCTATAAATCAGTATATCATCAAAGTAAACTACCATAAATCTTCCAATGAAAGCACGTAAAACTTCATTCATTAATCTCATGAAAATACTAGGTGCATTAGTTAACCCAAAAGGCATGACTAACCACTCATATAATCTGGACTTAGTTTTGAAGGATGTTTTCCATTCATCTCCCAATTTCATACGAATTTGATGTTATCCACTATGCAAATTAACTTTAGTGTGGGGACCCCGACTTGGAAGTCGAGATCACCGAATGCACGTGTACAGTGATCCCAGAGATCAATGCTCACTGAACACACAGAAGCTGAAATAACAAGAGTCTTACATCCATACAAATAGTCTTACACGAATTAAGGCCATTATGGCCAAGTCTTACATAGATAGAGCCTCACGGGCTGAATAGCAAATAACTCAAGTAGCGGAAGTCTTCGATAAACGGGTAGAACCCATGCCATCTGCCTTAACCCTACAGGCATTCTGACCGGGATAGCGTCCTAGTTCGCATGTTCGTCTCCAAAGAACTCTTCCTCATAATCCTGTTCTTCCATGCCTGGCCAATTAAATAACCAGTGGCAAGCCAATGAGTACTTTGAATGTACTCGCAAGCAACCCGTGATGTGGTTCAAAGTAACAATGCAATTGAATAATAATGATCAATCTAGCAAGGCTAGAACAAATATTCTACCAACAAGTTTATGCATTAATAACCTCGCGTAACCTCGAAGACAGGTTACCGATATCAACATGAATATGATTCAACTCATCGAGTCAAGTCACCATCCTTGACTTATCACACACATTCCAACACCGATGAGGTAAAATTCTGGACATAGTTTAAGTAGCACCACCCAACTGTCCATGACCGTGGACACGGCTATTCGAATAGTTTTACACTCTACAGAGGTTGCGCACTTTACCCACAAGATCCGGGGAACTTCCGTGTCATCCACGACCCGCGGTACCTCAAGTACCCGGGGTAAGCACCCGGTCATTACCTTTCCTTAGACGATACTAACATAGAGTCCACTCGTTGGTACACGGCCTTCGGGTACAAACAATAGATCACGGGACTTGCCCTAATTTCAATGTCACGCGTACCCGAAGGGACCAACGGTGTGTCCGGTGCCCTGTGAAATCAGTCATGGTCGTCTACCCAAGCACAACCCCGTCCCGGGAAAGACCTCAAGTCTTCCCGTCACTAGTAATGCGGGCACCATGCTAGTATCGACCTAAGTAATCAATAAAGCCCCGTCCCATAAGGGGTAGTGTGGTTGCACATGTTTGGTTGGGACAGTAGTCACACATAAATCTAATCCATCATTCCACCATGCACATGATTTACCGGCACATCACTTCTTTCTCAAGTGATGACCTAACACATCATCACCCTCGGGCATTAGGGGCACCCGATGGGTTCATGCAAAGATTTCAACTACGAGGGTTCATATCACACATGCATCATATAAGCATCATGAACATCTATTTGCATGTCATCTAGCACTTAGCAAGATCAAGATCAAGCATGCATCATGTGGTGGAATCAACTAGGTTACCATCGTAACCCTAATATCATGCATCGGAAACAAACGGGTTCCGAGGAACAAGTGTATCATGGTAAAAGGGCTGCTTGCCTGGGTTGGCTTGGTCTTCAAAGTTTTCAAATCCTTCTCCTTCTTCTTCCACAGCAACTTCGTCAAATACGGGATCTATACGTCGCATAATAACCACGGGAAAATAAGAATACAAACAAAACAGAAAAATCAAAGTACTCAGAAAAATGTCAACTCATTTTTGTAAAATACTAGAGAAATTTCTAAGGTGGGGAAAAAATCTTAGTTGGAGTTTTGGAGTAACAGAATGGAATATATTGATTTTTGAACAGGAGTATTACTGCCCAAATTTGAATTTAAATTTGAACAATACAGCAAAGTTTCATGGATTTGAGTGAAAGTGGTACCATTAAATAGGTTGGAATATTACAAGATTTTAGGAGTTGGAATTATTTAATTTGGACCATTATTCTTTTCTGTAGAAATGTTTAAAACATTTACAGAAAAAGAAAAAGAAAAAGGGTCCTGTGCACTGGGCCAGAGGAGGCCACAGTGCACGGCCCAGGCGGTCCAGCCCAACCGCACGGGAGCCTGCGCGCGCACGTCAGGTTTTTAAACCTGACGGGCGGGGCCCGTGGGTCAGTGGCACAAAGGAGGGGGAGAGATGTGAGGGGATGACAGGCGGGGCCCGCCTGTCATCTCTAACCCCACGGCCACGGCGACGGCGAGCTCACCGGCGAGGTTTCCGGCCACGGCGACGGCAACGGAGGGCAGGGATGGAATCAGCGTCGTGTCGCGGATGCAGGGGTGGTGGTGCGGCACGGCGGGGAGGTCTGGTTCACCGGCGGCGAGGTGGGACGACGGAAGCTCGTCGGAGGGTCGTGGTTCTGGTCGTTTCCGACTGCCACAGAGAGGGGAAACAAGGGGGAAAGGGTCAGTGTGGCTTGGTGGTTCTAGATCGGGCAAGAAGAAGAGCGGGGAAGGCCCGTACTGCGGGATCACCGGCGGCCCGACGCGGCGGAGCTCCGGTCGATCCCGAGCACTAGGACGACCTGGGGAGGAGTGGATGATGCTGGGGGACTCAGTGGAGTGTGGTGGAGCTACTGATGTTGTTGGAGAGGCTCGGGAGGGGCTATAAATAGGAGTTCGACGGAGGCCCGTGGTCCAGTGCGCCGGCGAGCTCCGGCTCGAGGCTACAGCGCACGGGAGGCCAAGGGAATGGGTCCGTGGAGTTCCTGGACGATCTCCACGTCCAGCTGAGGGAGACAGAGAAGCGGGGAAGCGTCAGGAGCGTGCGCGCGTGCGAGGCAGAGGAGTGGCCGCCGCGGGCGGCCAGCGCGCGTGCGACGACGGCCACTGGAGGGCGCAGGAGGAGGGGGGACAGCGCCGGGGAGGTCGCGGACGTCGAGAGGTCTCGACTGGCGCGAGGGGGAGGCCCGAGGCTGTCGAGGGAGGCTGATTGGCCGAAGCTACAGTGCTTGTCTGCACTGTTGCGTGCTCCAGAACGCGCGTTTGGCTGGCATCGCCGCACTCTCGCCGTCCTGGTCAAAACCAACATGTCCAGCAGTGTCTAGCACGTTGAGGGAGGAGTAAAGAAATGGCCTGAGGCCTTGGATGCCCTGGAGATGCTGAGAGAGAGTGAGAGTGCAGGTGAAATGGTGAAAGCTTGCTGTCCAGCAAGGTAAAACAGGGCTTTCACCCCTCAATCATGGAGCTGGGGTGCTGGGGAAGTTACTGGTGGTAGCTAGTAACTCAATGATCATGTGGTAAGAAGTTGAGGCCATGGAGAAAAGTAAAAGTGATCAAGTTGGAGGTTTTAGCAATTCTGCAGAAGGTGTTTGATCAGTGTTTGGTCAAGTAAATGAACTCCACTTGACATGGCACTTGACAGGGTTGAAAGACATGAGAAAATAGGGTGCTTCACCAAATTTGGGCTCATTTGAAGAAACTAGCCAATGTAACTTTGGTGAACCCTAGAAATCAACAGAAACAGTTTCATCTTGATTGAGTCAAGCTAATCATCTCCCCTTGATGCACCACTTGGTGTAGCATCATCATTTGGGATATTGATCATGCCCACAAAGTTTGAAGCTCTAGATAAAAAGTTGGTAATGTAAAGTTCTTCAAATTTGCATTTGAACGGAAAGGGTTTTGAGGTGATCTGATCAAGTTGCTCTATTCCAAATCTTGTGCCATTTGGTCTAGATGCCTTATTAGGTCATTCTAGCATGTGCACCAAGTTTTTGAGCATTTGGACAAGTTTGGCAATGTAAAGTTGCTCAAACTTCAAATATGGACAGAATGGTTATGAAGAGGTTTGAGGATGTTTTCTTGCTTCCCAAGGCATGGGACTTGGCAAGATCATCAAATATGTCATATATGACATGATAGAATTTCCCTGGAATATTTGGAGAAAATTTCCTTTGTAAATATTTCAAAAGCTTGAAATATCCAGAAAGGGTTTTAGAGAGTTTAGCCCATTATTTTGAACATGACCAAGTGTTGAAACTCTTATATATGGACAATATATGTCCTCTGAGTCTCTCTGAATTTTGGCAAATATTTTTGAAACAGTTAAATAATTTTCCCCTATTAAAGACCATTTCTGGCCTTAAGAAAAAGCTTTTAAATAAAATAGGAAAATAACTTTTAAAATTATACCTTTGTGTTTTCTGGGAGTCCTACGACTACTAGGTCTCAAATAAACCTTTTGAAATAATTTTCTCACCCTAAGTCAAGTACTTGCAGTGCAAATCTCAATTCTGGGATTTTTGGAAAACTAAATTTATAAAATACTTTTTGGCCAAAATAATTTTGTAAGAAAAATACTATACTGTTATATAACACTTGGCATGATCATTGGGCAGAAGTTTTGGGTATGGAAATGAATCCTACAAGAGGTCATAGTTGACTTTAATGAGCACAAGAAAAAGCATATGAAGAAAACTCAATTCCAAATAAAAGCCAAATGATGCTAAAAAATTTTGCTGGTCCAAATTTTCATGCTTCAAAGATACAAATAACATGTTACAAAATGCAGGGTGTGACAGACCTACCCCCCTTACAAGAATCTCGTCCCCGAGATTCCTAAACTAGGGCTTAAAAGAGGTCGGGAAACTCGGAACTAAGGTAGTCTTCTCGTTCCCAGGTTGCTTCTGCTTCGGTGTGGTTGCTCCACTGAATCTTGAAGTACTTGATGGTACGGCTTCGCGTACGTCGTTCTGCTTCGTCCAGAATGCGAATGGGCTTCTCGCGGTAGGTCAAATCAGGCTGCAGATCAATGGCTTGGTGATCCACATCCTTGTAGAGGCCAAGCTTGTCTGGAACTTGGAGACATTTCCGGAGTTGTGACACATGGAATACATTGTGCACATCGGATAGCTCAGGTGGTAGTTCCAACTGATAAGCCACTTCTCCTCGTCGTGCAGTGATCTCAAAGGGTCCAATGTACCTTGGTGCGAGCTTCCCCTTGACGTGGAAATGCTTGGTTCCCTTCAGAGGAGTTACCCGCAGGTACACATGGTCCCCGACATGGAAACTCATGTCCCGACGTCGAGTGTCAGCATAACTCTTCTGCCTTGATTTGGCTGCCTTTAATCACTCTCTGACTAGTTGGACTTGCTCTTCTGCTGCGCGGAGATTATCCGGTCCAAAGACTAGTCCTTCTCCAGTCTCTGACCAGTTGAGGGGTGTGCGACATCTACGTCCGTACAACACCTCAAATGTTGCCATCTGAAGGCTTGACTGGTAACTGTTGTTATAGGAGAACTCGGCAAAAGGGAGACAGTCTTCCCACTTGGCTCCATACGCCAGGACACAGGCTCGGAGCATGTCTTCGAGAATCTGATTGACTCGCTCTGTTTGACCTCCGGTCTGTGGGTGGAAAGCTGTGCTGAAGGACAACTTGGTTCCCAAGGCTTCTTGGAACTTCTTCCAGAACCTAGAGGTGAACTGGGTTCCTCGATCTGACACAATCTCCTTGGGAACGCCGTGAAGACTTACGATTCGGTCGATGTAGAGAGCTGCCAGCCGGTTGCCAGCATAAGTGGTCTTGACAGGAATGAAATGGGCTACCTTGGTCAAATGATCGACTATGACCCAGATAGAGTCATGTCCTCTATTCGACCTTGGTAATCCAGTGATGAAGTCCATTCCGACTTTATCCCACTTCCACTCAGGAACCTTGAGTGGTTGAAGCAATCCAGCAGGTCGCTGATACTCAGCCTTGACCCTTTGGCACACATCACACTTTGCAACATAGGTTGCAATCTCTCTTTTCATACCGTGCCGCCAGAATCGTGCCTTCAAGTCTTGGTACATCTTGGTTCCTCCGGGGTGGATGGAATATGGAGTGTCGTGGGCTTCTTGCAGAATCAGCGTCTTCAGCTCGGTGTTGTTTGGTACGCAGAGGCGACCTTTGTACCAAACAATCCCGTGCTCGTCTTCGGAGAATCCTGGGGCCTTGCCCAGCTTCATCTTCTTTTTGATGCCTTCGATGCTTGCGTGTCCATCTTGAGCCTTCTTGACGTCGTCCATCAGGGTCGGTCTGACTTCCAAATGATCCAGAAATCCAGGGGTGACCAATTCCAAACTGAATTGTTCGATCTCCTTAAACAAGGCTGGCTGCCTTTTCTGAATAATGGCATTCAAAGAGCAAGCCTTCCTGCTTAAGGCATCGGCCACCACGTTAGCCTTCCCAGGGTGATACTGAACACTGAGGTCATAGTCTTTGATGAGTTCCAACCATCTCCGTTACCTCATGTTCAATTCCTTTTGGGTGAAAATATACTTCAGACTTTTGTGGTCTGTGTAAATCTCACACTGTTTCCCTAGGAGGTAATGCCGCCATGTCTTCAAGGCATGAACTACTGCCGCTAGCTCAAGATCGTGAGTAGCGTAGTTCTCCTCATGGGGTCGTAGCTGCCTGGAGAGGTATGCTATGACGCGGCCTTCTTGCATCAGAACGCTCCCCAACCCGGTTCGAGAGGCATCACAATATATCACGAACTCCTTGTGAATATCAGGTGTTGCCAGAACTGGGGCGGTGTTCAATCTCTTCTTGAGCTCTTGGAAGCTCTCTTCGCATTTTGGCGTCCACTCAAACTTCTTGTCCTTCTTGAGGAGCTGAGTCATTGGTCGTGCAATGCAAGAGAATCCTTCCACGAACTTGCGGTAATAGCCCGCTAATCCGAGGAAGCTTCTAACTTCCTTTACGGTCGTTGGAGATTGCCATTGGGTCACAGCTTCGATGTTTGCAGGATCAACAGATAATCCTTCCTCGGTCAATACATGACCTAAGAATCCAACTTTATGCAGCTAGAACTCACACTTGCTGAATTTGGCATACAGTTGGTGCTCACGAAGCTTGTCTAGGACCATCCTCAGATGCTGCTCGTGCTCTTCCTCCGACTTCGAGAACACAAGAATGTCATCAATGAAGACAACAACAAACTTGTCCAAATATTCCATGAAGACTTTATTCATGAGATACATGAAGTAAGCTGGGCCATTGGTTAACCCAAAAGGCATGACCGTGCACTCGTACATGCCATATCTGGTTACGAATGCCGTCTTCAGAATATCTTGGGGTCTGATCTTCAGCTGGTAATACCCAGATCTGAGGTCGATCTTGGAGAATAACTTGGCTCCGCTGAGCTGATCAAACAGATCTTCGATCTTGGGAAGTGGATACTTGTTCTTTATTGTAACTTCATTGAGGGAACGATAGTCAATGCATAAGCGGATGGTACCGTCCCTCTTTGCCACAAACAGAACAGGAGATCCCCAAGGGGAGGCACTTGGGCGGATAAATCCCTTCCTTAGCTGCTCTTCTAGCTGCTTCTTCAACTCGGCTAATTCTTCCGTCCCCATCCTATAAGGCTTCTTATAGATGGGTCCTGCTCCGGGCACAAGCTCGATGATGAACTCAATGTCACGTTCAGGGGGCATTCCCGGTAGTTCATCCGGAAAGACATCAGGATACTCACATACCACCGGTACTTGATCTAGCCCAACTTCAGACAGACAGTTGACTTTAGCGGCTTGAACGGAAGAGGAGTTGGGAGCAAACTTGACTTCGACTCCTAGGTCATTGGTCACAGTGACTGTCTGATTGGCACAGTCTAACAAGCCTTGGTGCTTACTGAGCCAATCCATCCCTAGGATCACATCCAAACCTTGCGATCTCAGGATGATAAGGTCTGCTAGGAAGTCTACGCCGTTAATGGTAATACCGACTCCTTTACAGCCTATCTTGGCTCTTATCTCGGCTCCGGGGGTTTGTACTACCATAGGGTTATTCAGGGGTGTAGGGGTCATGCCACTTTTTAATGCAAATCTATGAGTGACAAATGAATTCGTTGCTCTAGAATCAAACAAGACAGTTGCAGGTGCTGAGTTGACAAGGAACGTACCTAGCACGACGTCCGGGTCTTCCTGGGCTTCTTCAGCAGTGACGTGATTCACACGCCCCTTCCCATGGTTTGGTGGATTGCGAGGAGTTGGGTTCCTTGGTGGCATTCCACGGCCTTGTCCCTGGTTCTGCGCACTGGGGCGCGGGGCATCAGGCTTCTTGTTGGGGCACACCCTTGAGATGTGTCCGGGCTGGCCACATCCAAAGCAAGTGACTTGGTTTGGATTGATCTTGTTGCCACCACTGGTATTGGGGTTGAAAGCTGGCCTGGGGTTGGCATACTGCTGAGGCTGAGGGTTGGCACGAGGTGCAGGAGCTCTTGGCTGCTGGTAGGTTGGCTTGGCCGGGGCTGACTGCCACGGACGAGGCTTCTGGTTACTGGAACTTCCCTTACTGACCAACTTGCGCTTGCGAGTGTCTTCCAAAGCAGGCCGCTTGTCTTCAAGCATGAGTGCCTTGTTCACTAGGTCAGGGAAAGACGGGCAGTCGCACACGACAAGCGAGTATTGCAGAGTCTGATTAAGGCCTTCCATGAAGCGCTCCCTTTTGGCAGCATCAGTGCTGACATCTTCAGGGGCATACCTTGACAGAACACTGAACTTCTGCATGTACTCCTTGACAGTGCCACTTTCTTGCTTCAGGGCTCGGAACTCACGCTTTTTGATAGCCATGATTCCGGAAGGAATGTGGGCCTTGCGGAATTCTGCCTTTAAGTTAACCCAAGTGATGTCTTGTTCAGCATGCATGACCTTGAATCCATCCCACCAAGCTCTAGCAGTTCCCCCGAGGCAGTGGGCTGCATAAGCCACCTTCTCGCGGTCTTCGGTGCATCCGACTAGTTCCAGAATTTCCTCAATGGAACGGACCCAGTCATCTGCATCCAGGGGTTCAGCAGTCTCGATGAAGGTTGGCGGTGCATGCTTCTTGAACTCTGCCAACGTGGAACGTCCATTGCCATTCCCCGCCAGCTGGCGGTTGTTGGTGACAGCTTGAGCAATCAGCTGGAGAGCTGCAGTGTTGGCTTGGCGTTCCTCTCGGAAAGCTTGGAGAAGCTGAGCCATGTCCATGCTTGGAGGAGGTGGTGGTGGAGCTTGGTCGTTGGTTTGGTCGTGGCCTGCCTCTGGCTGAGAGGATGCTCCGGCTTCGGGCTGCTGGGTAGAGGTACCAGTACGAGTTACAACAGGCATCCTGTTGGAGCGGTAAAAGGTCTCATGACTCGGAAGAGGGAAAGCAAGATAGATGGGTGCCTAGTAAGGGGGTGGTTGTGACACTAAATCAAATCATGCAAGGGCCGTAAGGCCAAAACACATTCATTAAAAATCCAAATGGGTGATGTAGTCGTTTACACATTCCCGAAGGAAGAACACAACATACATCCAGACACAACAAAAGCAAACACTAGATGGTTTCATATGAACCATACAAGGACTCGACTGCGCATAGGGGTTACACGACCTATCTTACCGTAGGGGTTACAACTGGCATATCCGAGGAATGAATAATGCCTAAGCGGCGGAATGCTCGGTCGCGTATTCCGGCTCTTCTGGGTCTTCCTCCTTGTCTTCATCTGTCTGGGCTCCCTTGTCACTTGAGAGTGTGGGGGAGTGGAGTAGTTGGATACGATGGTGCTTCGTCGGTGGTGCAGGGAAAAGCTTGCGATATTCCCTCGCCGTCATCCGGCGTCGCCGAGGTGGTTCTTCTCCCTTGGAAGATACATCCTCGGAGGGTCTTCCGCCTCGATATGCGATAGCGGATTGTCCAGAAGGTGCTCCTTCCTTCTTGATCCTGCTTGCCTTCTCTTGAGCTTGACGAAGAAGTGCCTTGGTCTTGTGAAGTTCTTCTAGAAGCTTCATTGATTTCGAGGCCAAGTCTTGTGCCAAACTGTCGGCACACAGACTGAAGTAGGTCTGAAATCGAAGCGAGAGTCCTTCCTTAAGTGGAGGGGCTAGTGCGCTGCTTCCTTCGTCACCTTCCTTCCGGTAAGGTAAGAAGCGAGTTGTCATCTTGGCTGCCATCTCCGGAAGAAGCTCGCAGAGACGGGTTAATGCCTTGAGTGCAGCAGCCTCGACAACGAGTGGTAGTGTTGCCATCTGGGGTCCCTCGAAGAACCAACTTGTGGGAGGATCGTTTGCCTTCACGATCACTTCCATGTGGTACTCCACCTCAGTATCGCTCACCCAATGATCAAGGTAGGTGAGGATGGGTGCTCGGTGGAACTGACACTCCTGGAGGCTATCCTCGAGAAGTAAGGGAAACCCAGTGGTCAGGTGCTCTTCGGGTACAGCGGCCATATACAAAGGTGGAATAGGAGGGGTTAATAAGCCGATGAAATCTCAGGTTTAGAAAAGAAGAGAGGTTTAGAAGGTTTTTTAAAAAGGGGTCTCATCTAACTAACGGCCATGCTAACTAAGGCTTCCTACAGTCAGGATGGCTCTGATACCAGCTCTGTGGGGACCCCGACTTGGAAGTCGAGATCACCGAATGCACGTGTACAGTGATCCCAGAGATCAATGCTCACTGAACACACAGAAGCTGAAATAACAAGAGTCTTACATCCATACAAATAGTCTTACACGAATTAAGGCTATTATGGCCAAGTCTTACATAGATAGAGCCTCACGGGCAGAATAGCAAATAACTCAAGTAGCGGAAGTCTTCGATAAACGGGTAGAACCCATGCCATCTGCCTTAACCCTACAGGCATTCTGACTGGGATAGCGTCCTAGTTCGCATGTTCGTCTCCAAAGAACTCTTCCTCATAATCCTGTTCTTCCATGCCTGGCCAATTAAATAACCAGTGGCAAGCCAATGAGTACTTTGAATGTACTCGCAAGCAACCCATGATGTGGTTCAAAGTAACAATGCAATTGAATAATAATGATCAATCTAGCAAGGCTAGAACAAATATTCTACCAAAAAGTTTATGCATTAATAACCTCGCGTAACCTCGAAGACAGGTTACCGATATCAACATGAATATGATTCAACTCATCGAGTCAAGTCACCATCCTTGACTTATCACACACATTCCAACACCGATGAGGTAAAATTCTGGACATAATTTAAGTAGCACCACCCAACTGTCCATGACCGTGGACATGGCTATTCGAATAGTTTTACACTCTGCAGAGGTTGCGCACTTTACCCACAAGATCCGGGGAACTTCCGTGTCATCCACGACCCGCGGTACCTCAAGTACCCGGGGTAAGCACCCGGTCATTACCTTTCCTTAGACGATACTAACATAGAGTCCACTCGTTGGTACACGGCCTTCGGGTACAAACAATAGATCACGGGACTTGCCCTAATTTCAATGTCACGCGTACCCGAAGGGACCAACGGTGTGTCCGGTGCCCTGTGAAAACAGTCATGGTCGTCTACCCAAGCACGACCCCGTCCCGGGAAAGACCTCAAGTCTTCCCGTCACTAGTAATGCGGGCACCATGATAGTATCGACCTAAGTAATCAATAAAGCCCCGTCCCATAAGGGGTACTGTGGTTGCACATGTTTGGTTGGGACGGTAGTCACACATAAATCTAATCCATCATTCCACCATGCACATGATTTACCGGCACATCACTTCTTTCTCAAGTGATGACCTAACACATCATCACCCTCGGGCATTAGGGGCACCTGATGGGTTCATGCAAAGATTTCAACTACGAGAGTTCATATCACACATGCATCATATAAGCATCATGACCATCTATTTGCATGTCATCTAGCACTTAGCAAGATCAAGATCAAGCATGCATTATGTGGTGGAATCAACTAGGTTACCATCGTAACCCTAATATCATGCATCGGAAACAAACGGGTTCCGAGGAACAAGTGTATCATGGTCAAAGGGCTGCTTGCCTGGGTTGGCTTGGTCTTCAAAGTCTTCAAATCCTTCTCCTTCTTCTTCCACAGCAACTTCGTCAAATACGGGATCTATACATCGCATAATAACCACGGGAAAATAAGAATACAAACAAAACAGAAAAATCAAGGTGCTCAGAAAATGTCAACTCATTTTTGTAAAATACTAGAGGAATTTCTAAGGTGGGGAAAATCTTAGTTGGAGTTTTGGAGTAACAGAATGGAATATATTGATTTTTGAACAGGAGTATTACTGCCCAAATTTGAATTTAAATTTGAACAGTACAGCAAAGTTTCATGGATTTGAGTGAAAGTGGTACCATTAAATAGGTTGGAATATTACAAGATTTTAGGAGTTGGAATTATTTAATTTGGACCATTATTCTTTTCTGTAGAAATGTTTAAAACATTTACAGAAAAAGAAAAAGAAAAAGGGTCCTGTGCACTGGGCCAGAGGAGGCCACAGTGCACGGCCCAGGCGGTCAAGCCCAACCGAACGGGAGCCTGCGCGCGCACGTCAGGTTTTTAAACCTGACGGGCGGGGCCCGTGGGTCAGTGGCACAGAGGAGGGGGAGAGAGGTGAGGGGATGACAGGCGGGGCCCGCCTGTCATCTCTAACCCCACGGCCACGGCGACGGCGAGCTCACCGGCGAGGTTTACGGCCACGGCGACGGCAACGGAGGGCAGGGATGGAATCAGCGTCGTGTCGCGGATGCAGGGGTGGTGGTGCGGCACGGCGAGGAGGTCTGGTTCACCGGCGGCGAGGTGGGACGGCGGAAGCTCGTCGGAGGGTCGTGGTTCTGGTCGTTTCTGACTACCACAGAGAGGGGAAACAAGGGGGAAAGGGTCAGTGTGGCTTGGTGGTTCTAGATCGGGCAAGAAGAAGAGCGGGGAAGGCCCGTACTGCGGGATCACCGGCGGCCCGACGCGGCGGAGCTCCGGTCGATCCCGAGCACTGGGACGACCTGGGAAGGAGTGGATGATGCTAGGGGACTCAGTGGAGTGTGGTGGAGCTACTGATGCTGTTGGAGAGGCTCGGGAGGGGCTATAAATAGGAGTTCGACGGAGGCCCGTGGTCCAGTGCGCCGGCGAGCTCCGGCTCGAGGCTACAGCGCACGGGAGGCCAAGGGAATGGGTCCGTGGAGTTCCTGGACGATCTCCACGTCCAGCTGAGGGAGAAAGAGAAGTGGGGAAGCGTCAGGAGCGTGCGCGCGTGCGAGGCAGAGGAGTGGCCGCCGCGGGCGGCCAGCGCGCGTGCGACAACGGCCACTGGAGGGCGCAGGAGGAGGGGGGACAGCGCCGGGGAGGTCGCGGACGTCGAGAGGTCTCGACTGGCGCGAGGGGGAGGCCCGAGGCTGTCGGGGGAGGCTGATTGGCCGAAGCTACAGTGCTTGTCTGCACTGTTGCGTGCTCCAGAGCGCGCGTTTGGCTGGCATCGCCGCGCTCTCGCCGTCCTGGTCAAAACCAACGTGTCCAGCAGTGTCTAGCATGTTGAGGGAGGAGTAAAGAAATGGCCTGGGGCCTTGGATGCCCTGGAGATGCTGAGAGAGAGTGAGAGTGCTGGTGAAATGGTGAAAGCTTGCTGTCCAGCAAGGTAAAACAGGGCTTTCACCCCTCAATCATGGAGCTGGGGTGCTGGGGAAGTTACTGGTGGTAGCTAGTAACTCAATGATCATGTGGTAAGAAGTTGAGGCCATGGAGAAAAGTAAAAGTGATCAAGTTGGAGGTTTTAGCAATTCTGCAGAAGGTGTTTGATCAGTGTTTGGTCAAGTAAATGAACTCCACTTGACATGGCACTTGACAGGGTTGAAAGACATGAGAAAATAGGGTGCTTCACCAAATTTGGGCTCATTTGAAGAAACTAGCCAATGTAACTTTGGTGAACCCTAGAAATCAACAGAAACAGTTTCATCTTGATTGAGTCAAGCTAATCATCTCCCCTTGATGCACCACTTGGTGTAGCATCGTCATTTGGGATATTGATCATGCCCACAAAGTTTGAAGCTCCAGATAAAAAGTTGGTAATGTAAAGTTGTTCAAATTTGCATTTGAACGGAAAGGGTTTTGAGGTGATCTGATCAAGTTGCTCTATTCCAAATCTTGTGCCATTTGGTCTAGATGCCTTATTAGGTCATTCTAGCATGTGCACCAAGTTTGAGAGCATTTGGACAAGTTTGGCAATGTAAAGTTGCTCAAACTTCAAATATGGACAGAATGGTTATGAAGAGGTTTGAGGATGTTTTCTTGCTTCCCAAGGCATGGGACTTGGCAAGATCATCAAATATGTCATATATGACATGATAGAATTTCCCTGGAATTTTTGGAGAAAATTTCCTTTGTAAATATTTCAAAAGCTTGAAATATCCAGAAAGGGTTTTAGAGGGTTTAGCCCATTATTTTGAACATGACCAAGTGTTGAAACTCTTATATATGGACAATATATGTCCTCTGAGTCTCTCTGAATTTTGGCAAATATTTTTGAAACAGTTAAATAATATTCCCCTATTAAAGACCATTTCTGGCCTTAAGAAAAAGCTTTTAAATAAAATAGGAAAATAACTTTTAAAATTATACCTTTGTGGTTTCTGGGAGTCCTATGACTACTAGGTCTCAAATAAACCTTTTGAAATAATTTTCTCACCCTAAGTCAAGTACTTGCAGTGCAAATCTCAATTCAGGGGTTTTTGGAAAACTAAATTTATAAAATACTTTTTGGCCAAAATAATTTTGTAAGAAAAATACTATACTGTTATATAACACTTGGCATGATCATTGGGCAGAAGTTTTGGGTATGGAAATGAATCCTACAAGAGGTCATAGTTGACTTTAATGAGCATAAGAAAAAGCATATGAAGAAAACTCAATTCCAAATAAAAGCCAAATGATGCTAAAAAAATTTGCTGGTCCAAATTTTCATGCTTCAAAGATACAAATAACATGTTACAAAATGCAGGGTGTGACATTTGGAGAATATTGTAGAGCCACCCACTTCATCAAGCATATCATCTAGCCTAGGAATAGGATGACGATAACGAATAGTAATATTATTAATGCCTCTGCAATCAACACACATACGCGATGTACCATCCTTTTTTGGCACTAGAATAATAGGAACAGCACAAGGACAAAGAGATTCGCCTATATAACCTTTGTCGAGTAGCTCCTATACTTGACGCATAATCTCCTTTGTCTCCTCTGGAATGGTACGGTATGGTGCACGGTTGGGTAGGGATGCACCAGGAACTAAGTAAATCTGATGCTCAATCCCTCGAATAGGTGGTAATCCCGGAGGCACGTCTTGTGGAAATACGTTCGCGAACTCCTGCAAAATGTCCTCGAATGAAAATAATGCCTCTTTGCACACGAAAGCATAGCAAACAGATTTGCTGAAATCTATATCATCCATATCAGATTTGGTGGCAAGTAAACATCCACTTTTTGAATTTAATTTCAGATGCAACATGAGATGACGGTGTGTTGTTAGGCTTAATTTGTTGCTCAAATTCTTTTGCCACAATCTGATTTTCACTCTTATTTTGCTCCTGTTTCGCTTTATTAGCTCTATTAATATCATCTTTCAGAATGGAATCAGGAGACATAGGAAGCAAAGTAATATGTTTATCCTTATAAACAAGAGTATACTGATTGTTTCTACCATGGT
Source organism: Secale cereale (assembly GCA_902687465.1). Lineage (NCBI taxonomy): Eukaryota > Viridiplantae > Streptophyta > Magnoliopsida > Poales > Poaceae > Secale > Secale cereale. The sequence continues at coordinate 419,679,951 of LR738715.1, forward strand.
GTACAGATTTTTTATCAAATTGCCATGGTCTACCAAGTAATAAGGAACATGCTTGCATGGGTACCACATCACAATCAACATAATCAACATATGTAAAGATACTAAAATGCACACGAATAGTATGTGTTGCCTTAACCTTGCCGCTGTAGATGAACCATTGGATGTAGTAACGATGTGGATGTGGTCTTGTGGTGAGAGATAGCTTCTCCACCATCTCCATGCTAGCCAAGTTGTTGCAGCTCCCTCCATCTATGATGACGCGAACAGAACGTTCCTTCACAACTCCCTTTGTATGGAACAAATTATGTCTCTAATTTTGCTTGGCTTGTGTGACCTGCACACTCAAAACACATTGATCAACTAAACATTCATACCTGTCAGCGTCTTCAGGAGCCATGTATTGCGTCTCATTTTCAGAATCATCTCCACCGTGTTCTTCACATGTAATAAGAGCCAAAGTCTCCTCATCGTAGTCACTAGCGGACTCATAACCACCTTCCTCAGTAGCAATCATGACATGCTGAGATGTGCATTTGCTCGCATAGTGACCATGACCTGTGCAACGATGACATATAACATCATGTGTTGGCCCTCTGGATGCCATAGATGAAGAAGAGCTCTGCGCAGGACCGGAAGGTGTACTCCTGGCTGATGGTGGTGGTGCATGTTTGCCTTTATCACGGCTAGAAGTGACAGATGAAATAGGCGGTGGTGTAGCCAAATGTGTCGAAGTAGAGGTTGCACGCGGTGTCCATGATGAAGGTCGACCTGTAGATAAATTAGTTCACGCCAAGGCATGTTGATCCTACACTTCACGTTCAGCCTTGCAAGCAAGATGGAATAAACGAGTGATATTATTATACTCCTTATACCCTAGAATTGTCTGAATCTCTCTATTTAAGCCACCCATAAAACATGCAAGCATAGCCTCATTATCCTCAACAATACCACTTCTAATCAGGCCAATTTGTAATTCCTAATAATATTCCTCTACATAATTTTTTCCTTGTCTTAAACGCTGCAATTTCTGAAGTAATTCACGTTGATAATATGGAGGAACCTCGCGAGTAAGCATAACAGTTTTCAAAGCAGCCCAAGTATTTGGAATATTATTCAGATATAATCTACAATATTCAGGCCACCACACACAAGCAAAACTAGTGAAAGCACAAAGAGCAGCAGCAACACGTATCTCCTCGGGATATTCTAAACATGTAAAACGTTGTACGGTTTCTAACTACCAAGTAAGATATATATAAGGAACATATCTACCCTCAAATGGTGGAATATTCAATTTTAGCTTAGGGAGATGGTCATGATCGAGTACCTGAGGGTGTGGTGCAGCCCTGTGATTATTAGCATGTGGACGACCTGGATGTTGTGGTGCTGGTAGTTGCACGTAGTTCTAATTTTGATCAACCTCATCCTCATAATCTCTCGTGTAATCGTCCTCCTCCTCGCAGCATCAGGAGCCACAGAAGTATCAACAGCAGCACCAATAGTTTGCCCAGGCTCAAGAGGGACACGACTCGCTTTGCGGAGGGCTATTTCACGACGTGAAGGTGGTGGTTGTTGTTGTTGTTGTTGTTGTTGTTGTTGTTGTTGTTGTTGTTGTTGTTGTTGCTATTGTTGTTGCAATTTTGTAGCAGGTGGAGGTATACGCGCAAGCACTTCAGTGTGGCATCCAACTTGGTGTCAATTCACTTCTCAATGCCATCCATCCTCGCTAGTGCGTCGCCAAAACTGGTCATCACATCTTCTACCTGTTGATCCATCATTTGCTGAAATTTATCATGCAACTCCTTGTTCATCATGTTCTCCCAGTCAGTCTCGTCGACTTGTGATCCTCCCATGGTTAGCAGCAATAGAAACAAATATGATCCTAAAGACTACTAGAAAATGGTGGTGGTGGGGTGTCACAAATCTGTCAAGCAAATCTCAAATTCTTACCAGTTCTTACCCAGCAGCAGGTGGTGATCGGCAACCGTGGTAGTCAAAACTCTCAGCGATTACCAGGGAGAGTCAAACGCACGACGTACATGTATGTGGACATGGGAAGGCTTATAATATGGTAGCACAAAGGGTCAGCAATAATCAATTCAGAGATGCAAAGTTGAATAAACGCTCAACGATGGTACTGTGATGGTCCTAGGCTAGATCGTACTAGAGACGCGAGCCTAGAACACTAACAAAATCACGGCGCTGCACATAACAAGGGAGGAGCACACTCTGATTGTTTTTCTTTTTTTGCACTTTTTGGCACTTTTTTCCTTTTTTCCCCCGCAACAATTTTTTTCCGAAAAAGTCTACAAATGGTCTAGAAACTGCCTAGCCAAAATTTTCCACACTTAGTTTTTTTTAAACTGGAACTATTTTTCTTCTGCGGGTATCACGGAAGTTGGGGAGTCCGACTTGGTCACGATTCGAAGTATAGCGTAATCTAGAAATCGAAAACAAAGTGAGTAAATACTGGACTCGGACTAGAACTGGTGGCAGAGATGAATCTGGTGGAACTCGGAGTGGTGGTGGATATATGACAGGGCGGTGGAACACGGATTGGTGGAGAATTTGTGATGGAGGTGTACTTGAATTGGCGTGATGGATATGCGATGTTGCTTTATGGCAGTGGTGATGACGATGGTGGTATATGGCAGCGATGGTGGTATGGCAGCAGCGATGAATAACGTGCGGCGGCGGCGTGAAAAACTGTGAACAGAACTCAAAACTCTGAAGAACTAGACGCTAAGACCAGCAACTCGACACGACGATGCAACCGCAAATTCCACTAAGCAAACACGGAAAAGATTATGCAATGGCTCAGACTGGTTCAGATATGATGATCTAACCAAAAAAATTGGATTTTTTTCGTGAACTGTAGGTATGAAGAACAGACTCGATATAATCTACGAAAAACTATAAAATCTGACCAAGCAACATGGAAATCTGATACCACTTGATAGAGGCAAGGTGACCCATCTTTCGATGAGATGGTGGCTATCGTTTTGGAGGAAGCCGACTTTGGCGATCCGACTACTAACATGCGAGGACGTCGCGCTTTAGCAATCGCTAAACCAACTCCAAGAGGTTATTGACCATGCCAGAGCACAATCAACCTGACCACGAGGGTCTATTTCCTGCAAGCAAACAAAGAACACGCAAGAAACTAAAATTGAAATCTGGATATTGTGAATATAAGAGGAAAGCTTTATTGATCAAGGTGGGGTTCTGTGACGTCTTTGTGTGGTCGTTGAACACAAACAAAGTACGTGAAGTTGCAGCTATGGCGAACTTTAATCTAAACAAAACCCAAAGTCTAAACGATGCCCTAAGGGCTGTATATATGGAGGAAGAGGGGAGGATTTCGTGGCCCTTGGAGGAGGGGTCCGAAACCAACCCTAACTCTTGTTTCCCCACACATACGGACTCTAAAAACAGCCTATACTCAAGTATTTCGAAATTACATGGGCCTGGCCAAATAATAAGGTGATGCAGCACCCATAATAACCTGCGGACGAAATTTATGAAGTGGCATCTTGTGTATTTCGTCCAAGGCTTCATGCACTCATTATGGTGGCTTCAAAGTCTTGAAGTCATCACTTGTAACTCCGTTCTTGTTCCCCTTGCGCATGCCATCATCTCCATTCTTGATCTTGCTCCAATGATCATCCTTCTTGTCCAAGCTAGGTCCTTCATTTGCAAGCTAGAAAAATGTATCCAGTTTAGGTAGCATCATATTCTCATGAATATTAGAATCATTACCAAGAAACTAAAGTACCTGGTAATTTAATTGTCGTGCGCGAGCTCTAGTAATTGGTCATGTATATGTATCAATAGGGGTTGTGGGTGTAACTTTGTTAGTGATGTCCTCATCATGAACGAACCACCGTAAGAATTGAAATTGAATGAAGAAAAAGAATGAATCGCTGGGCGGAATTAGAAAACCATAAAGATCTTGAAGGAATTTAGATCGAAGAGAATAAAGGGATCGCAAATTGACTAAAATACTTGAACGAAGCACCGGAAGAATTGAAACCGAGTGAAGAAAGAACAAACAACCGGGAAGAATTTTGAAAATGAATGTAGAAAAGTGAAGGAATCGCCAAGAGGATGAGAAACCAAGCGAAGAGAAAGAATGAAGGGATCGCAACTGAATAAAGGATACTTGAACAATGCGTCGGGATAATATGGAGACGAGTGAAGATGCATCAATTAAGAATAGTTGGACGAAATTGAAAACTGAGAACAAAGAAATCTTCTGAAATGATGGCCTTCAGAGGATCACAATGAAAGAATTCATGAAATACTCTTGATATGTACCAAAAGAATTTGTCACGATCCGAACAAATTGAGGGAATAATATTAAGCTTGAATGACACCGAAATTATTGCAACACTCCGGAAGAATGAAAAGAGAAAAGGTTTAACCAAACATGAGAACAATTTGAAAGCGATCTTGGAGAAGCATGACTGATGGAAGCCATAGTTACGTCACACTTTGAAAGAATTTGAGCATAGCTCCAGAAATATTAGAAGAGTCAGGTAAGATCCTGGAAAGACCTGTGGTCGAGGGCACGCTGAAAGAAAACCATTGTTGGGAAAGATTGTTTCTATGAGAAAGGATGCACCGGAACGATTTAAAGAATTGAATGAGGTGACAACCTCGATTTAATTTATTGCAAACACGAATCTTCAAAGATGTCTTCGGCACTCCAGAACGATTAAATGGCGAGAGTCAAAAGAGCAAGGGGGACCATTTGACGCAATGAAAATAATATGATGAACACTGAATACTTGAGTTGAATCCACCAGGAAAGAAAAGGAGATGAAGAATGATGAACTAGATAAGAATTCACCCGTGGAAATAATCAAGAAAGAAATCAAAGGCTTCGCACGAGTAGGATGGATACTCGATTAAGGATCATGCTCCGAGAAGAAAAAGGGTGGGCGGATGGAAAAAAGAAAGACAACTCCGGACATGGAAACAACGTCGGTTGAGAGAGAACTGAGGATTGGTCTTGCCAAAGGCGAAGAGTATCGAATCAACTTGACGAGAATTGCACCGGATGAAAAGAGCTAACATCACAATGATTGAAAACTAACTGCGTGATCCTAAAAATTTTGAAAGGGAAGAGGAGTAATTGAAAACACCTACGTCAAGATTACTCACCAGAGCGGCGAAGGGGCTAAGGAGTAAAAAGAATTCCTACTCTCCCATATAAATAGACTCCGAAATCAGTTTTCTTCTAGACTCGACAATGGCCAAACTACGATCAATCTAGGGGGCTCCTATGGGCGTTCGATGCTCTAATACCAACTTGTCACGCCCAATATGCGACCCTATCCTCGAGGAACTCGGAGGTCCCACCAAGGATAGAAGCGCATATTGAAACGCTTTGCAAGGTGGATATCATTACATCATACCATTACATAATAGTGGGGATACATAGAAAAGGCATACAATTGCCACATGAATACAACAACATCATACACAAGACACTCGACTATGGATGAAAAACACATGAAAGCACAAATGACATCCACCCTGCTAGCCCAGGCTGCGTACCAGGAACCTATCCCCTGAACGAAGAAGAAGCAGAAGAACAGGAACTCCAACACAAGTAAATATCGCTCTCACATGAAGTCATCGCATTACCTGTACCTGCAACTATTGTTGTAGTATCTGTGAGCCACGAGGACTCAGCAATCCCATAACCATGGGTATCAAGACTAGCAAAGCTTAATAGGTATGGAAAGGATAGTGGTGAGGCTGCAACAAGCGACTAAGCATATGTATGGTGGCTAACTTACGATTTCCAAGAGAAAGATGAGAAGCTACGCAAACGGTCGCAACTAATAATGATCACTAAGTGATCCTAAACTACCCATGCGTCAAACATAACCCCAGCGTGTTCTCTTCTTGAAGTCCATTGAAAAGAGACGGTCACGTTTACTCACGCGGTTGGTGTATTTTATTTCGGATAATCTGTCAAGTTTTCTACAAACGGATATTCACAAATTCTGATCTGCCACATAACCGCGGGCACGGCTTTCGAAAGATCATAACCCTGCAGGGGTGTCCCAACTTAGCCCATCACAAGCTCTTGCGACCAGCAGAGGTAAAACCTCCATCTTGGGGACAATCCTATCAGACTCGGAATCCTGGTGCACAAGACATTTCGACAATGGTAAAACAAGTCCAGCAAGACCTCCCGGCGTGCCGACACCCTGATAGTAGCCATGCGTATCTCATCTCAGGCCACGTCCTGATAGGTCAAGCTACGGGTAAAACCATATACCTCAAATTTCCCCAAGGCGGCCCCGCAGGCTGCCCAGTTTGGGACCAACACCATCAGCACTAGCACCCCCTGTTATGTGGAATTAAGAATCCTCGGGGATGCGACCCCTATGCCAATAAATTAATTAATAATTTTATTAGTATGGCAAATTAAAACCAAAGTTCGGCCTTGGTGGAGGAGTTTTATTCAGAGCGAACTGTCGAGGGGGGGGCCATAAACCTCGATCGCGTTAGGAAGCAAACTCAGGGAACATTACACCGGTTTAGCGGAAACTAGGGCGGCAAGAGTGGAACAAAACACCAGGCAAAAGGCCGAGCCTTCCACCCTTTACCAAGTATATATGCGCATTACTTAAAATAAGAGATATTGTGATATTCCAAGATATCCATGTTCCGACATGGAGCAAACTACAACTGCACCAGCAACTAGCAACGCTATAAGATGGGCTGAGCAAGTGGTAACATAGCCAAACAAAGGTTTGCTCGGATGGTGAAAAAGGTTAGAGGTTGTTTCATGGCATATTGGGAGGCTTGATAAACAAGTGGTAGGACGTGCAACATAGCGATAGCATCGAGACAAAGATAGTAGTGAGATCCAAGGTGACGATCATCTTACCCGAGATCCCGATAGGAAGAAAAACGAGTCCATGAAGTAGACGAATCCACGATGATGAACCAAGCATAGACGAACGAATCCTCACGATCGCAACGAAACCAGGAACTAACGAGAAGAAGCAAACAACATGGTAAACACACAACACATAAACAAGACATGATGCTCAACCAAGTATGATGCATGACAATGCTACATGATGCTACTCATGGCAAGAGATGATGCAAATAAGAGCACACTATAAAGCAAGTTTAAATGAGGCCGGAAACAACGTATAACAATTCTGGTAAGTCCTCATATGCAAATTTCGAAATGTCCAGATCTGAACCAACATTTAGTTAGATTTATTAATCAGCAAGTTAAGATGCACCATGATGATCTACACAATTTTCTAGTCAAGTTACATATAAAGTTCATTTAATTCGGAGCAACGTCTAGAAGATATGAGAAAAACAAGTTAAGCATGGCATTGATACAAAATGCATTCAAACATCAAAAACAACACTCAAAACATGGATGCAACATGACATGATGCATCTACATGCAAAAGCAAGCAAGTTTCATCTAGAGCATGCTCCAAACAGAGCCACAGTTCAACACATACACATGCAACAAGTTTAAAGGACAAGCTGTCCAAAACAACAAATAGGCATCTTACAAGCATCAAAACAACATGCTACGAGCTCAAGATAGGCACAAATATGATATGCACTCAAAGTACAGATTACATGGTTCAAATATAACCAAGGTTCAGGTTCATAGGCATCAAGATTAATCCAACATGATCAATGCAACAAGCAAATTTATATCACAGATTATGACTTGAAAACAAGGCATATATATGAGCAGGGTTAATATGATGACATGTTGGAGGCAAAAAATAATGAAGCTACAGTGCAAGAACATGGCAAACCAAAGCATGGCATGCTAGTAAATAACCTGGAGCTCAAATAATGCAACAGGAAATATACATGGGAGCAACAGGTTCATGGCATTCATCAAAACAAGATGCAAACCTGAAATAGGAGATTCTCAGACTCGAAATCTAGGAATGCAAAACAGCAACATTATGATGCTGACTTTGGAGGGACATAACAACAAGCATAGCAAGTTTAATAAACATGCAAAGGTTATGAACATGTAGTAGGCATGGCATACTTCCAACATAATCAAATGAACAACTCAAAGCATGCATAGGTTCATTACAATGAGCTTCGCCAAATGGAACATGCTGTTAACAGACTGAAAGATTTATCATGATGACAACTTAAGAACAAGAAGTGAAATGCTATAGCAACTTATAATTGCAAACAAGGGCATGGATGGATAGAGCATAACATGGTCTTCACAACATGATCACTGGACATCTCCAACTATGCCTAGATTGGACTGTAGCATCAAGCAAATATGGCATCATAATATAATAGATGCAGACTTAGCAGTTTTTAGAAGTCTCAGAAAACACCAAACAATGAGTAGGTCACTTTGCAAGCTTGTTCCAATCAACACAAGGCATATCATTCCAACTGGATTACACAAATGCAAATATGACATGATTATGCTCCTAAAACATTTTGACATGATGCTCAAAAGAAAATCACACAAAAAGATATGAAAATGACAACAGAACAAGTTATAACATTTATCAGCACTTAGCAGCAACATTCACTTTTGCAACATAGATTAACATGTCAAGATGCATCCTAAAATAAATTGAAAACAAACCATCATGTATAGCATAGAGAGCGGAACATTTTCATATATAGATTATCATCAAAGGACAAGTATGCACAAAGTTACAAGCACCACAACATACATATGTGATGCTAGATTATGAGGACTTAGTCAATTTTTGACCCAGCAAAAATGGGACGGGGAGGTTCAGTAGATCCGTTTGGATCGCGGATCCGAGATGGGACTCGACGGGGCTCTCCAGGTCAGGGGTGGAAGAAGACCCATGGCAGCGGCGTCATGGGGCTCCGGCGGCACTCGGGGTGGCCGGGAATGGGTCTATGGTGGTGCGGGCTTGCCGGATCTCGGCACGACGGGGTTGGAGGCGCTCCGGCGAGGCGGTGGTTGGACGTGGATCTCAGCCTCCATGGCTCCTCTCTGTGGAGGTACAGATCAAGAGAAAGATCGTGAGAGGGAGAGAGAGAGAAGCACAGGGGAGGAAGGAGGAGAGTCAGGGGCATCATAAATAGAAGAGCATGTCGGCGTCCTGGGAACCAGGGTACCCAGACTTGCCTGTCTGCGGGCCGCGACGCGCTCCTACAAGCGGCTTGGTATGGCCCAGCTCATCGACCAACTGTCCAAGACCCTCGCGAGGGGGCTAAGTCTCACGAGGAGAACGACGACAAGACCTCCTCGGGAGCGGCCTCAGCAAGGTGCTCCGAAGGGGCGGAGAATCCAAGGCCAAGCCTGCCTCAGGAGGAGGCAGTGATGTCAGCAGTGACGCACCGCGCGAGCGGGTGCCAGTGTCCACCAGTGGCACATTTACCATTTCGGTGCAAAGGGGACAGCGCAGCCGCTGCTTTCCAAGGAGCGGGGCAAAGGTTTCCCCTTTGGTGCAACAAGACCGAAGAACGCAAGGACGACAAGGAGGATGTCACCATCGAGCCCACCACGGTGTCACCGCGTGATCCTTTTGCAGGCGAAGACCGCTTTTGTCCGGATAAGAACGTCCTTGTGTTCCCGCTCAAAAATGGCCGTTGTGGGATCCCTTCCCGCCAAAACATTTCAGGGGAAGAGGACCGTGGCCGCCTATATAAGTAGCTAGGATTCCCACTAAGAAGAGGGACTCAGACACTCAGCCATCACAAAGGAGCAAGAACACTTGCCTCCAGACCCTCCTGAGCTCACCTCATGAGCCCAGGAACCATTGTACTAGATCATATCCCAGCTCGCCCGAGGCTAATCCACCAAAGCAGGAAGTAGGGTATTACACCACACGGTGGCCCGAACCTGGGTGAACTCTTGTGTGTTATGTCTGTTGTTTACTTGAATCCTTCCACCGAGACGAGAGCGAGACGCTAGGTAGGCATGAGTGGGAGAGATCTTCGTTCACGCCCCTGTGTTCGAACTTATCGGGTTTTGCGGAGCCCTAAATCCGACAGAGCAGGAAGAGGGGTATGGATGGATGCCTCCGTTCCTCCCCCACTCCTCCTTTTATAGGAAAGCTGGGGGTGGGGGCTAATTCCCCTGCAGGTAACCGCCGCCCTCTTCCATCCATCCAAGAAGGTTGGGCCCCTGCCTTGACGCTCTTCCCCACCACGCGCCTCCATTACCTACACCACTCACTGCATACAGCATACGCTGCTAAGGATAAGGGCGTGGTGGGAAGAGTTAATTGGTAGTTACCCCTCC
>LR738715.1:419706903-419729212 GCA_902687465.1 Secale cereale
AAAGGCCTACTCTAGTTGTTGTGGTATTGCTAGGGTTTCCATGACTAGGGAGCAAATCCGCTTTGCCTGGCTCTCGAGTTGTTGCTTGTTGTCCCTGAACCGCCACCGGGTCGTCCCTTTATATACATAGGATGTCGCCTGGACGATTTACAGAATCCCGAGGCCGGCTCATAAACGTGTCCGGCTCGGTTTCTACCTTTCCTATCTTACAACACAAGTTACACACCATATGGCGGTTTATGTCTATGGGCCCTAATCCACCTTTGGGCCCTGGGCTTTTAGATCTCCATAGTAAAACGTCATACTCCTTGTCTTCATGGGCTTCGATATGGATAACTCAGTATAGGTATAACCCAGCCCCTCCTGGGCGGTTTATACTCAATAGTTATATCCTCAACATTAGGCCCCAGATTGATTTGAACCTGATCATGTCAATCTTCAACACTTAGGAAAATTTCTTCTTTCACGCCTTCGAATAACCTTGCAAACCGCCATGATGTCATCTTCCAGGATTATAGTAAACCGCCATGACATCACTTGTTCATTAAAAACCCGTATATATTTAACTTTTATTAATGAGCTTCCGAAAATCGAGGCGACATCTCTGTACCATATCCATTTTTTGGGTTCCTTGATTCCTGTGCCTGTCACTTATCCCTTTGTCTTATAAATAGGGCCAGGGGTTCTTCTTCTTTTCCCCCCTTGCCTCTTCACCTTTCTTCCACCTTGCGACGCCTCTGTTCGTGAGCGCTGCCGCTGCCGTCGACCTTCGCCTCTGTGCCAACAACGGCCGCTGCATCAACCTGTTTCGACCAGAGCTCCACCGGCGCGCCCCCACGTTCAACAACCCTAGTAAGTGTTTTCTTTGCTCCTCCCGTAGATCCCATTAGGGCTTTCAGCGAGTTCATCGAAGCTCTCGTGATGTTCTTCCCTGTTCTTCTCCATGGCATAAATGGCGAATATAAATCTTATGTTTTCCTGTGCGGTTGTCACTATAATCCCCCTTCTCATCATTAGTGCATCTCTCTATAACACAATCTCATCTGGATCTGATGACCACCTTAAGTACCTGTTATCTTAGGTCTGAATATACCTGGATTTATTGATACGCTATAGATCTGAAATTATCATGCCAATCTGTGAAACTTATTTTTCCATCGCCTAGTTATTTCAGATCTGTACCTTTCATACCCACATAGGCGGTTTAACCTTAGAATATGATAATCCGGTAGGTAGCATTAGTCCCCACTTAAACCGCCGTTTCGGTTATCTTCATAACGCTTCCAATGTCCGACTCTAGTTTAATAGTGGGTATATGCCTCAACATCTTCTCCGGCTGACCTTTCGACGCTTTATACTTGTTAACCATGATTCATAAACCGGCATTTTATCTGTAATTTCAGCTTTTCATTTGAAATGGCCAAGCAAATTTATTCCTGTAACTGGGTTCCATCCCGGGTTACCTAAAATAGCTAAACGGGTTAGTTGAGATTGGCGCTTTAGCAAAAAAGGATGTCATTCACTGGAGAATCCCTGGTCCAGAAAATCCTCCTGAACCTAAAGATGGAGAAGTAATTGTGTTCGTTGATCACCTGGCTCCAGGGTTTAGCCCTCTCGGATCAAAATTCTTCCATGATGTGCTTGCTAGCTTCCAACTCCATCCTCAAGATATTGGACCAAACTCTGTGTCCAATATTTGTAATTTCCAAGTATTTTGCGAGGCTTGCCTGCAAGAGGAGCCCACAATTGAATTGTTTAGGGATTTCTTCTATTTGAACCACCGTACGGAATTTACGAACGGACCCAACACCGAGCTTGGCGGGATGAAAATTCAGAAAAGATAAGATGTCAGCTTCCCCCACGCTAAGCATCATAGTCATCCCAAGGACTAGAATCAGACTTGGTTTTACTGCCAAGATACCTCTCCAACTGATGAGAATCCTTTGCCGGGTTATCGTCCTCACCGGCTTATCAATACCCATCCATTCCGCCAACGGCTTAGCGCCAAGGAGCGATCCAAGTATGCACCACAACTTTCAAACCTTCGGGCCTTCGTTGCAAACGGCTTAACGGGCGTCGACTTTGTTTGTTGCTGGATCTCTTGGAGCATTCTGCCTCTAAGCCGACGCTCTGGTTTAATGTGCGAGTATATAGGGGACTTGAAAGATCCTCAATGACATACTGAGGCTCAGTTAACAGAAAATGAAGTTATTGAATTAGTTAAGAAGATAATGGATGAACCGGTGGCTGTCTGCAGCAAAACAGGGCAGAATCCCTTCCGTGCATCCAATAAACCGCCATCTCTAAGGATCCTATAACTTGTTGCTTTATTTCAATCTTTTAAATATCCTCCCTAAATTTCATCAATCTTTGACAGGGTGATGATCCATTCTGGAAGAAGAAGGCACAAGATAAACCGGCAAAGGTATCTCACCCCAAGACTAAGTTTGTCAAGAAACCTGCCAAAAAGAAAACCGCCGAGTCCTCTGAATTAAACATTGATGATGATCTGGATAAACCGGAATCAGAGGTAGAACTTGACTCTCTTGGCTCCCTTTTCATACACCTCATTGACTATGATTATTATCAAGATAACGCTGAAGGCAGCCAAGCTGATGACGTAGAGGTAATTATCCTTTCCTCCAGTTCAGATCCTCTGCCAACATAGAAAATCCATCAAGCAAACCGGAAAGTAAGATTTTCTCACCCCCTAGCTCACTTGGACCCAAACTTTCTTTTGAAGAAACAGCAACACAAATCTCGCCGCACAACCCGGCATAGCGGCCAAGCGATTACTTCAACCGGTTTACCAAATACTCCGGTCCGGACACATCGATCAAAGGTCTCATATATTCCTGATGTTTCTTATCCCAAAGCGGGTCATTTCCGACGGCCTCTTTATCCGTCTGATTCAAACTATAAGAGAATACCTCATTCATCATCTGGCGAGTCGACGGCCACACAACTTCCACCCCTTAAGACGGTTCCTGGGTGATTTTTAATTTACTGTTAACTCTTTATGTTTATTCAATGTACTAACTTTTCAGTTTATCTTTCTCAGTGGCAGGCCTAGACCCAGCAAAAAGGCTAAATTAAGTAAACCGAATGATGGTAATGTGGTCACTGAATCGGAAAGAACTCTAGAACCGGAAGATGCAAATGCTGATGCCATGCTTGATGATCCACCACCAGAAGATGAGGACTTTTCCGTTGAACAAGTAGAAGTTAATCCAATGGTCCATGTTGATAAACCTACCAGCCCAGTCCGAGCCAGTGATAAACCGGCAAGCCCAGTTAAGGCTGCTGATGATAAGACGTAAGATGTTATGATCACTGGCTTTGGCCACACCACTACTGGCGATCCTATCGCTTTATCAAAGCATAGTGCCAAGGAGGAATTTCCTGCTATGGACAAAGGTAAATGGAATGCGGATTTGCCGAGCTATGCCCACCTCAGCGCCCACGACCTTCACTCTGGATTTTTGAACTGTCTGCACACAAGCCGCGACTATGAAGCTGGTTTAGTGAGACTGATGAAAGAACGATATGAGGTAACTATTGCTTAACTTCTTCAATACTGTTTCTCCCTTGTCAAATTTCTTATATCAACTCGAGTGTAGCCCCCAAGGGCCGGTTTATCTTTTCAAGATGAACCGGGACTTTTAGAATATCAAACTTGCAACTTCGCCTGTATAGTCCCCAGGGGCCGGTTTATTCTTTTCAAGATGAACCAGGACTTTTAGAATATCAAACTTGTAACTTTCGCCTGTGTAGCCCCCAAGGGCCGGTTTATTCTTTTCAAGATGAACCGGGACTTCTGTCCTGTAATTTTATTGCGCAAATATGTATTAGCCCCCAAGTGCCAGGAAAAATACTTGTATTGAGCTTGGGACTTGTAAAAAACTTCGGATAACAAGCAAATAGGCATTAGCCCCCAAGTGCCAAGTGTATAACTTGTTATGTGCCTGGGACTTCAAATATGTTCTGCCAACTAATGATATGTATGTCTCTTACAGGCTGATCTGAGCAAAAAGGAATCCCAAACCGCTGACCTTCAGGAAAACCTCAAATTCCAGCAAGCAGGAACCTCCAAAGCCAAGGATGAGCTAACCAGTGCCTTAGCAGCTATGGAAAAGTTGAAGGAGAATTTTAAGAAGGAACGGGCGGATTGGGACATAGAGAAAGCCGCATTGCAGAAAAGGGCTGATGATGCAGAGGCAGCCCTTAAACCGGTGGTAGAAGAGCTAACTGGCTTAAAGATGACCACTGCTGTGTTTGGTAAGTATCTTTATTATAAGCGTTCCACATGTATTATCCCATAACTATCGATTTATCAACGTTCGTCATGATGCAGGAACCTGCATTACCCATCTGGGCTCTGACATGCAGAAGAAATTGAAGGCAGCCTATACTCTTATAGAGCAATTGTATACAGGCGCGCAACGGAACATTTGTACTGCCTCTCATAACAAGCACCCCCCACTTTCATCAAGGAAACCTTAGAGAAATTGCCAATGCTGGCTGCTCGGTTTGAAGAGTTAAAATGATCAGCTGCAAGGGCAGGTGCTCTGACCGCACTAACCCGGGCGGGAGCATGGGTACCCGACCTTGATCTGGCTGACGTGGGGAATGGCTATCCAAGCTTAAAGGAAGACGGATCAGATTTTGATAATGATGATCTCCGAGCTTTGACAAAGGAAATGCGCCCCTTGGCTAGCAAGTTGGCTGAAGAAGCCGATCTTTCCCACTCTTAGTCGATTTATGATGCTGATAACAAATGGGTTAGCGCGCCAACTCATGATGTGCAAAATCTCATCCCGCCCGTTCGTAAGCATACTTATGCCCCTGATGTTGAACCCTCCGTGCTTATAAGCGATGAAGTTGTATTCCATGTCTTAACTGGGATCCATTGGGCAACCATTTACTTCCAGCCACTAGGTGGAGAGGAGGAGGATGAACCGGCGCAAGGCGACCTGCAGACGTCAAACCAGCCCGGCGGAGAATCATGAACCGGGAGTCGGTTTAGCCTTCTGCATACTGCAATACTTGCTGAAAACAGTTATTCTTTTGGGCATCAAAGCTCCTTGTAATATGGCTAGTTGAAATACTTGGTCTGTTATGCCATCGTGCATATTCATTTTGCGTGATGCTGTTAATCCGCCATCATTATACTATGTCTGCTTCTCCTTGTGAACAGCTTTATTCAACCTGTTTCTGCATACAACAAGTTTAAAGTGTCCTGGCGGTTTATCGCCGGACGGGTCATAATGCCCAACACATGACCTAGGTTTATAACTAAGTCAGCATTTTGAAATAACTAAATATGAAATATATCATACATGTGATATTGAATCACACCGTTGGTTTTACCAACTTGTGTAGTAAGGGTGATAACCCCAATCTGGAGTATTGATGACTCCTGCAATATTTTGCCAGTTTATAATAAAACCGTACCGGGTTGTGATATACCCCGGATTATCCGTATATGATACTGGCAGTTTGTATTAGAAACCAGACCGGTTAATAAACACCGGTTTGTTTGATAGTAGTGACTTACAGTCAACAACTAAGCCGAGTCAATAAACATCGGTTTATCATAAAACATGTTGTAAACCTCAACAAAAGAGAAAAAGTTGTCAAATAAAATCATGCGAGGCTTTTCATGGGCTGTCAGGCCTAAAATCGAGGCTTTTCATGGGCTGCAAGGCCACTGAGTTAAACCATTTTACAAAGCCTTTTAAGATGGACCTCACATTAACCAATCGTCGTTTTAACTTTGACAAGTTTAGGGTCTGTATAAGATTGACTTGTCAAACGTTCGGCGGGTCATACCAGGATTACCTGGACGGAGTGACTTACTTGATGAAGGCAGGTTAACCCGGCGTTTTAGGTGAATACACCTGGCTTCCAAGCCTGGCTTGATAGCCTATTACAAGGGTCTTAAAAACTCTTTGTTGCTGTGCAACAAGAGCCCCCAGGTAACATTTTGAGCTGTGCTCAGTGGGTACCTATGTTTGAGTTGTGCTGTGCAACAAACTCTCTTTGGCCCCTGATAATAATATTGGCTTGATAGCCGGATTAGAGCTATGCTCTTATAATAATATGGGCTTCATAGCCAGCTCAAGAGGGTAGTCAGAACTTCGCTTTATAAACAGAAGCCCCCATGTAACTAAAACTCTTATGGGAAAAAACAGCAGAGGCCCCGCTTTAGCAGGGATGCCGGTTTATTATATTGATGATAATATATACATTGTCAAAAATATATACATAAGAGGAGCCTATGGCTCAGGTGTAGTAAGGCCGAAGATGAGCAATGTTCCATGGCCGGTGGGTCTCCTCCTCCGATGTACGTGAGTCTTTTTGTTCTCGAACATCGATAAGGTAGTATTACCCGTTATGCAGATTCTTGCTGACCACAAAGGGTCCTTCCTAAGGCGGGGATAACTTATGCATATCAGTCTGATCCTGGATGAGCTGGAGCACCAGATCGCCTTCTAGAAAAGTTCTGGTTCTAACCCGGCGGCTATGATAACGACGCAGATCTTGCTGGTAAATCACCGACTGATCTGCTGTAATGTCACGTTCCTCATCTAACAGGTCAAGTGCTTCCTGTCGTGCCTTCTCATTGTCAGCTTCAACATAAGCCGCCACACGAGGCGAGTCATGACGGATGTCACTAGGGAGAAATTTCTCTGCTCCGTAAACCATAAAAAAGGCATGTAACCCGTGGATCTGTTGGGCGTGGTATCGATGCTCCATAATATAGAAGGTAACTCCTCCACCCAACAACCCAACGTCCTTTGCAGGGGATCCATAAGTCGGGGCTTGATGCCTCTCAGGATCTCTTGATTGGCTCTCTTAGCTTAACCATTAGATTGAGGATGAGCCGCTGATGATACATCAAGCCGGATGTGCTCACATTGACAAAATTCTTTCATAGCACCCTTGGACAAATTAGTGTCATTATCCGTTATAATGCTGTGTGGAAAGCCAAACCGGAAAATCACCTTTTTGATGAACTGAACCGTCGTGGCTGCATCACACTTACTGACTGGCTCTGCTTCCACACACTTGGTGAACTTATCAACCGCCACCAAAAGGTGGGTTTTCTTATCCTGGGATCTCTTAAAGGGCCCAACCATATCCAGCCCCCAAGTTACAAACGGCCAAGTAATTGGAATCATCCTCAATTCTTGAGCCAGTACATGAGCACGCCGTGAGAACTTTTGGCAACCATCACACTTTTTGACCAAGTCTTCAGCATCAGCATGAGCCGTCAGCCAATAGAAACTGTGACGAAAAGCTTTAGCCACCAAGGACTTTGAACCAGCATGGTGACCACAATCTCCTTCGTGGATCTCTCGCAAAATCTCACGTCCTTCTTCAGGAGATACGCAATGCTGAAACACCCCTATTACACTGCAATGATGCAATTCTCCATTGACGATAGTCATTGACTTGGATCGCCGGATTATCTGCCTGGCAAAAATTTCCTCCTCTGGTAACTCGCCTCGATTCATATATGCCAAATATGGAACCGTCCAATCTGGGATAGCATGAAGAGCCGCCACCAACTGAGCCTCCAAATCAGGAAGAGCCAAATCCTCCTTTGTAGGTAGCTTGACCGACGGGTTATGCAAGACATCCAGAAAAACATTGCGTGGAACCGGTTTACGTTGGGAACCCAAACTGCTTAAGGCGTATGCCACTTCATTCTTTCTCTGGTCCACATGGTCAACCTGATAACCCTTGAAGTGTCCAGCAATAATATCCACCTCTCGACGATATGCTGCCATGAGCGGGTCCTTGGAGTCCCAAGTACCAGATACTCATTGAGCCACCAGGTCCGAGTCACCAAAACACTTAACCCGACTTAAATTCATCTCCTTAGCCATTCGAAGACCGTGGAGTAGAGCCTTATATTCAGCTGCATTGTTAGTGCAAGGGGACATTAAGCGGAGAACATAACAAAATTTATCACCTCGTGGGGAAGTTAACACGACTCCAGCCCCCGATCCCTCCAACTGCCTGGACCCATCAAAATGAATAGTCCAGTAAGTATGATCCGGCTTTTCTTCCGGCACTTGCAACTCCGTCCAATCATTGATGAAATCCACAAGTGCTTGGGACTTGATTGTCATATGAGGCACATATTTTAACCCGTGAGATCCAAGCTCAATGGCCCACTTGGCAACCTGGCCAGTTGCTTCTCTGTTTTGGATTATATCTCCCAAAGGGGCAGAGCTGACCACAGTGATGGGATGACCCTGAAAATACTGCTTAAGCTTCCGGCTTGCCATGAAGACTCCATACACCAGTTTCAGCCAATGTGGGTATCTCTGTTTGGACTCAATAAGCACTTTGCTGATGTAGTAAACCAGTCATTGAACCGGATATTCCTTCCCAGCCTCCTTGCGCTCCACTACAATGGCCACACTGACAGCCTGGGCATTAGCAGCCATGTACAACAATAGTGGCTCTTTATCGACTGGAGCAGTAAGGACAGGTGGCTCTGCCAACTGTTTCTTCATGTCCTCAAACGCCACATTAGCAGCATCACTCCAGACAAAATTTTCTGTCTTTTTCATCATCTGGTAGAGAGGGATAGCTTTTTCTCCCAATCGACTAATAAACCGGCTCAGAGCTGCAATACGGCCTGCCAGACGTTGAACATCATTGATACACGCCGGTTTAGCCAGGGACGTAATAGCTTTGATTTTATATAGATTAGCTTCAATGCCCCTGTTAGACACCAGAAACCCCAAGAGCTTGTCTGCCGGTACACCAAAAACACACTTGGCCGGATTAAGCATAATCTTATAGACCCAGAGATTATCAAAAGTTTCCTTCAAGTCATCTATTAATGTCTCCTCCTTTCTGGATTTTACCACAATATCATCCACATATGCATGAACATTACGCCCAATCTATTTATGAAGACAATTCTGCACACAATGCTGATAAGTCGCATGGGCACTCTTGAGCCCAAAGGGCATAGATACATAGCAGAAGGCTCCAAAGGGAGTTATAAAAGCTGTCTTCTCCTGGTCCTTAACTGCCATTTCTGATCTAATGATAACCAGAATAAGCATCCAGAAAACTTAAACGCTCACAACCCACCGTAGCATCAATAATTTGATCAATACAAGGAAGAGCAAAAGGATCAGCTGGACAATCCTTGTTCAAATCTATGTAATCCACACACATACGCCAAGTGCCGTTCTTCTTAAGTACCAGCACCGGATTAGCCAACCATTCAAGATGAAATACTTCAACGATAAACCCAGCCGCCAAGAGCCTGGCTACCTCCTCACCAATGGCCTTGCATCTTTCTTCATTGAAGCGGCGGAGAAACTGCTTGACCGGTTTAAACTTGGGATCGACATTAAGAGTGTGCTCAGCGAGTCCTCTCGGTACACCTGGCATGTTAGAAGATTTCCATGCAAAGATGTCCCGGTTCTCACGGATGAACTCGATCAGCGCGCTTTCCTATTTCGGATCCAAGTTAGCGCTGATGCTAAACTGCTTGGATGAATCGCCAGGAACAAAATCAACCAGCTTAGTCTCATCGGCCGATTTAAACTTCAAGGCCGGATCATGCTCTGTAGTTGGCTTTTTCAATGGAGTCTTATCCGCCGGATCAACATTGTCCTTGTAGAACTTCAACTCCTCCATTGCACAAATCAATTCAGCGTAGGCCGCATTACCTTCTTCACATTCCAAGGCGATCTTGCGGCTCCCATGTACTGTGATGGTCCCCTTATGACCCGGCATTTTGAGCTGTAGATAAACATAACAAGGCCTCACCATGAACTTAGCATAAACCGGCCGTCCAAACAGGGCATGATACGGGCTCTTGGTTTTTAGCATTTCAAAAGTCACAGTCTCTGATCTTGAATCATGCTCATCTCCAAAAGCAACCTCCAGAGCTACCTTACCAACTGGATACACCGATTTACCAGGCACTACACCATGAAAAACAGTGTTTTACGGTTTAAGATTTTTATCTGTTAACCCCATGCGACGGAAGGTTTCATAATAAAGGACGTTGATACTGCTCCCCCCATCCATGAGCACCTTGGTGAACTTATACCCCCCAACCTGAGGCGCCACCACTAATGCCAGCTGACCCGGATTATCAACCCATGGCGGATGATCCTCTCGACTCCACACAATGGGCTGTTCCGACCAGCGTAAGTAACTAGGCACCGCCGGTTCAACGGAGTTCACTGCCCTTTTATAAACTTTCTGATCGCGCTTACACAGGCTAGTGGTGAAAACATGATACTGCCCACTATTCAACTGCTTTGGGTTACTCTGGTAACCCGACTATTGCTGCTGCTGACTCCCCTGATGATTATAACCACCTTGGCTGCCTTGACCGCCCTGATTGCCATACCTACTATGATTTCCTTGAAATCCTGAGCCAGAACCGCCTCCACCTTAACTCGGCCCATGAGAACTGGGCCCTGAACCACCAGACGGTCCCTGATCATATTGGAAACGATCCGAATTTTTGAACTCCCGCATAATAAAGCAATCCTTCCAGAGGTGCGTAGCTGGTCTTTCCTTCGTCCCGTGCCTCGGGCAAGGCTGATTTAACAGGCGGTCAAGATTCATACTTGCTCCTCCGCTCCGCGGGGGTTGCCTACCCTTGCGAAGCTGACCATCATTCTGCATGTTGGTATTAGCCACAAAATCTGAATTGTTATCCACTTTACGCTTACCGCTGTTTCCATGGCCCGCCAGATTATGTTGTTGTGCTTTACCATTCTTCTTTCCCTTTCCCGACTTTTCATCGTCAGACTCAGGGTCCTTGGTACTATCAGAATCGGCGTACTTAACCAGAGCTTCCATGAGCGTTCCCATGTCATCGTAGTGACGCTTGAGTCGTCCCAACTTCAACTTCAGAGGCATGAACCGACAATTGCCTTCCAATCTTAAAACTGTTGTATCAGCATTGATGCGGTCTGATGAATGCAAGATCTCTTAAACTCGGCGCACCCAATGGCTTGTCGATTCATTCTCTCCTTGGACATAGGCGCAGCTAAGTCCACAATTGACATGGGTTGTTTGCATTTGTCTTTGAAATTCTGGATAAACCAGGCACTTAACTCGGCCCATGACCCAATGGAGTTAGCTGGCAAACCTTTGAGCCAAGTACGAGTTGTTCCTTCCAACATCATGGTGAAGTATTTAGCACATGTCGCATCGTCCACATCCAACATTTCCATCGCCATCTCATAGCTTTCATGCCACGACTCGGGGGATAAATCGGCAGTGTAATTGGGCACTTTCCGTGGACCTTTGAAATCCTTGTGCAGCCGTACATTATGTAAGGCCGGTGTGAGACACGACACTCCCAAAGAGCTGGAAGTAACTCCTGGTTCCACCGAGGTGGTTGGACGAACCGGGGTAAGTTGACGGGTCGTGTACTACGCTGCTAACTCGGCTTCTTGACGTTGTCTACCCTGATCCACCACATCCTGAGCATTAGCACCACCACCTTCCGGGTTATGCCCCCGAGGCGGGTTACGGTTCCGCGCACTGCTTGACACGGACGGTTCATCTATATGCCTGCTGTAACTCCGGCTTGGGCGGGGGGTGGAATGAATCCTCTCGCAGTTGTACGAATAAGCCTGATGTTGAGTCAAAGCTGTCTGAAGGAGCTCCCTAGCCCGTCGCGTCTCAACCGCTACGGGGGACTCACCTTCAATAGGGAGGGCCGCCAATCGCGAAGCGGCAGCAACTATGTTATCCAAGGGGTTGGAGTAATGACCAGGAGGCGTCGATACATGTTGTGACGGGATGATCTGACGAGGCAGATCCATTGGGTGCGGCTGGACCGATGCCCCCGTTCCAGGCGCTTCTGCCCAGTTTACCACTCGTTGATTGCTGGTTCCTGCTCCCGGCGTGTTAAAGAGATTCCTTACTTCATAAACCGGAGGCAGGTGAGACCGGTACCTTCTCCTCATCACGTCATTTGATGCGTTCTGATCCAACATGAGCCGATAAGCCTGTGCATCCAACTCGGCCCGCTCTGCAGCCATCCTGGTGTTTTCAGCTGCCAGATCTACCTTGGCTTGAGCTATCTGATCCTTCACCTTAGCAACTTCTGCGTCATGCCACTCCTGATCCACCGGGCTAACTACAATGGTCAATAGTGCTGTCAAAGTGTCGAATAAACCAGATAGAACCTGAGCCGGTGGCTGCGCAGGGCCTCCTGCCCCGGCTGCTGCTGCCACCGCCAAACTGGAGGTCAACGCTGCTGCGGTCGAAGAGTGTTGCACGGACTGTGATCCGGCCATGAAGACTACAACTCGGCTCGGTGGAATGAAGGGGTCCGAAATACAGTCGCCATCGGAACAGCCCCCAAACCGGCCATCTTGCAGTTGGTACAATGACTCAGTCTCTCCGGTAGATGACTCGTTACCAGAGTAAACGATCGTCTCGCCGCTAGATATCGATCTATCCTCAAATTCTGCTCCGTGGACGACTCCCACAAAGGCATGCTTCATGGTAGGCCGAACCCGGGCAGGTCTCGCACGCTGAGCCGTCTCAACGATGTCGGTGCAGATGTCCGGCTGAGGGCCTAGTTCGCCAATCTTGCCAATGAAGACCTGAATGCCGCCGAAGGGGACCCAGTACCCATACTCAATTGAGCCGGCCTCGGGGCCCCAGCATGCGTCGTCGATGTAGATCTTGCCGTGATGACTCTTGGTCATCCGGCCCACTACGTATCCCTTGAGCCCTTCGAAGCTGCCCTCTAAGAACTCGAAACCATCGTGTGATAGCCCCACGGTGGGCACCAACTGTCATGGTTTTGTCACGACAAATGTCCTAGTGTGAGGACTTAGTCGTGGAGCCATCACGACGGGTTAGCTTAAAGGGGTTAAAGCGGAGAAAGGACGCAAGGATTTTTATACTACTTTGGTCCCTTGCGGTGAAGGTAAAGGCCTACTCTCGTTGTTGTGGTATTGCTAGGGTTTTGATAACCAGGGAGCGAATCCGCTTTGCCTGGCTCTCGAGTTGTTGCTTGTTGTCCCTGAACTGCCGCCGGATCGTCCCTTTATATACACAGGATTACGCCTGGCCGATTTACAGAATCCCGAGGCCGGATCATAAACGTGTCCGGCTCGGTTTCTACCTTTCCTATCTTACAACACAAGTTACACACCATATCGCGGTTTACGTCTACGTGCCCTAGTCCACCTTTGGGCCCTCGGCCTTTAGATCTCCACAGTAAAATGTCATACTCCTTGTCTTCATGGGCTTCGATATGGATAACTCAGTACATGTATAACCCAGCCCCTCTTGGGCGGTTTAGACTCAATAGTTATATCCCCAACAAGGGCCCAAGTGTAACATCCCAATTTTATTAAATTCGGATGTTAATAGATTCATCAATGCATCTCATATTTTATTACATTTTGGAATTTCTCTCGAATATTCAAATGTTTTGCACTAAAAAAACAAGTGAGAGGGCATAAGATGATTTCCTCAAAATATAAAAGAGTTGAAATTTTCATTTGAATATTATTTGGAGTTTCAAGAATTTATTTGCTATTTATATTTAATAAAAAATGCATTTGTTGCATTAGGAATTTTTTTCTGTGCTTAGATTAGTGTTCATCAGGCTCTATATATTGTACAATGATTTAAAAAATTATTGTTGTATTTTTATTAATTCGTTTGTACTTGTTTTGGACCTCAGAAAGTTTGCTAAAACACACACACACACACACACACACACACACACACAAACACAAACACGCAAAGCGAGCTGGCCCATGGCCATTCGGCCCAGGGGCGAGCCACCCCGCCGGCCCAGGCTGCAGGCAGCCCTAGCGCTAGAGCGCTCTCCCTCGATGCCCGCCGCCCGAGCGCTTCCCTTCACTCGCTACCGCCGCCGCCCCTCACCCGCGGGGCCCGCCCCATCGTCTCCCACCTCCCGCTCCTCCCGCTCCTCCCGCTGGATGAACACGCACGCAACGCTCCGCCCGCAACAGCCGCCTGCCTCGCGCTCAGATAACGCATATCCGCAGCTCCCGAGCCCTCCTCTCGCGCCTATAAATCCCCCCAGACCTCCTCGTCTCATCCTTCCACTTCGCATTGACCCACGCCGCTCATAGCCGCCGCCTCCGTCAGTAGCATCTCGTTGGAGCCGGAGGACCTCGCCGTCGTTTTTGTCGACGTAGAGTACCCCGGACTTGACTCTCTCATGTCAATCTCATTCCCTCGATCTACTGCATTCGTTTGACATGTTGCTTTGCCCCTAGGTTCATCAGAGACGCCGCCCCAACGACCTGCGTCGATGCCGGAGCACCGGAGTGCCGCCGCCCTCGCCTCGCCCGTCCCGGCCACCCCGAGGATCGCTGCCACCACCACCGCGACCCCCTCGTCGCGGTTGTCCCGTTCGTCTCCTTCCCCGCCGCCGAAAGCCACCGCAGCCGCCGCCCTGTCCGCCGCGCGATGCCAGCGCCGCCGCCCATCGTTCGTTGTCGTTGTTTTGTAAGACGACCGCTCCCTCCTGTTTCGTTTAGATTTTTTTAGAACGGTTTTGTGGTAGATCGGTTAACCGCGGTTGTAATTAACCCTGTGGTTTTATTTTAAACCGGTGTTTTTGTAGATAGCCACCGCCGCCTTTTTGCTTAAATTGTGGCCGTCCGTTGTATAAGCTATGCATCAAACACCTTTTGGCCAGTAGGAATCTGCCACGTGCCAGGGACCTATTCGTGACTGTTTTCTTCACTATTTAGTCCTTTTATTAGCATATTAGTCCCTGACTTTAGAATAGCCACAACTTTTTGACCGTAGATCCAAATTCGATGAAACCAGTGGCAAATTCTTCATCATGTTTCGATATATATAGAAGTATCATATTTGTAAACTTTAGCTAGATTCAACTTTGACGTTTATTCAGATTTGAATTCAAACTTCAAATGGCCATATTTCCTAAACCGTAGCCCCATTAAAGTTGATTCTTTTTGCACTTTGGCACCGTAGCCAAACCCTATCACCTGGAACTTTGTGACAATAATTTTCACACACTAGGATCTGTCCATTAATATTTTGCTAGTATGGCTAGTATGCACTATAGTTCACATAACTTTTGAACCATATGCCTATGTTGTTTGCACTTATAGAATATTTTCATGCTAGTTAAGTGTGTTGAATGTTCATTTGGTTTTTCTGAGACTATTTGCTTTGCATGTTTTTTTGTTTATCTAAAATGATTGCTAATGTATGTTATTTACTTTGCGATAGATTGTCCGGAGTGCGAAGCAGAATACTATCAGTCTCTAGAATTCAACCAGCAGTACCAAGGCAAGTTGCATCTTGCTCATGTTTTCATTACCTATGTTTTTATTTTGTACTTAGTTCATTGTGGTAGGACTGCATGGTAGGAATTTATGACGAATGGTTATTCTTTACACCCAGTAGTTCACTAAGGTAGGTCTGGACCTTACAACTTTGTCGCCATCATTTTACATTATATTGCTTCGCTAAAGTAGACGTGGATTGGGGAGTGATCATTTTAAAGTATGAGTGAAAATGTAGTAAACAGGAACTAAGATAATAAATGAACTACTTGGGCGGAAACTGGTTTGAATGGTGGCGAAGTACAGTGGGGCACGCATGAGAAATCCATGGTGGTGCACCACTAGTGGTCCGTCAGCTCAGGATCAAAGCGATCAAATGTATTTTCATGTCTAGAAGCTTACGTGTGCAGCCACAAGACAATATGGCCTCTGGCTTAGTTGAGTAGATAGTGTGACCTCTTTCGGGATGGGCTAGCAAATGTAGAATATGTAGGTGTACCGGCCTATCGTTGGGTTAAGGGGAAATACTGTCGAAAGACTATGTCTCGATCTTCCGATCATGGATGTGGTCGAGTCTTGTGGGGAAAAGTGCGCAACCTCTATAGAGTGTCAACCTAATCGATTAGCCATGTCCCCGGTTAAGGACAATATGAGCATCTAGTAGTGGAAATGCCCGAAGATCTCATCACCCTTAATTGAATATGTTGGGCTTGAATTAAATATTTAGGAATGGATTGAGTTGGATTTGTCGACTCATCCTATGCTATTACTGTAGTAATAGAATAATATCTTTGGTCTAGGGAAAAACTAGCTTTATGCAAAACTAAACTTAGAGCTTTCCACCAGCCAAATTGCATGTACTAATAGGTCTTTCTACTTATGATGTGACTTGCCAGTACATTTAATGTACTGACCTGTATGGCTGCTACTTATCATGTTGTAGATATATCCGGCGAGGATTAAGGTGCGATAGGTTGATGTTCTACACTCAACCTTGCTCGTGGAGTTGGGCTCATTTACTACTTAGCTTCCGCAGTATTTGTCTTATTTGGCTCTATGCCCTATTTTGTAATAAATGTATTGCTCCTGGACTATCGATGTAATAAAGAGATGTGTGTTGTTTCTGTTATTCCATCGAGTACTGTGTGTGCTAGCAAGTTGATCCAGGGACTAGCATGGTAAGCACAAAGACTTTGACTCTTACCGGTTCAGGTCGCTACAAGATGGTATCAGAGCACACGTTGACTGTTGGACGCGACCCCTAAAAAATGGAAAGCCATAGGAAAAATATATTTTTACAATTTCCCCACTTATCATTTGGTCTCATACTTTCCTTTGCTTCATTAATAATTCTTCTCTCTTCCAAAATGTAGATGTCGGCCACCATTGTTGAGTTTGAGCAGCCCGATGAGACCATGCCCTTTGGACGGCAACTGATGAAGATTATGAAGCACCTGAAGGTCAGGCTTCCCACATTCACCGGAACCTTCACAGCCACCTTGCCCGAGGAGACACATTGGAGGATCGATGCACATATCCCCGGATGCATCATCAGAACCGGCATCGAGCCCATTGATTTCCACCTGGAGACTTCATCATGGGGCTTGGGCAGGGGCATCGCTGCTCTCATTGCTCTTGGATGCATTCGGTGGAAGTATGACAAGGTCCTCAAGAAGTCATGCTTTGTGATGTATGGACGCCGTGACTCGAATGATGACGTGGTGCGTACCCTGGAGGACGAGATAGTTGCATCCATATCCAGGACATGGAGGAGCACATTCAGACGATGGAGCTGGAGTTGATCAACAACATGATCGTCATCAAGAACCTCATGACCCGCAAGGCCGAGCTCGAGGAGGAGCTCCAGGACACTCGCATCGAGGACGAGGGAGAGCTGGACGCACTGTAAGAGAAGATGGACGACCTGAAACTTGTGCTCGAGGAGGCCGAGGAGAAGCTGGATGAGGGAGAAAACATCCAGCAGGATCACTCATAAGGTGCCTATGTCAGCCAGGACAAGGACCAGGATGATGTGCTCGGAGAGGATGACACGGAGAGTGATGCAAGGACACCCGACATCAACATGGTTGACTAGTCCTCATTCGATGAGAGTTAGATTTTATACCACCATAAGAGTTTAGGAATTTGATCTCGTTATCCGATTAGTTTTTATTCATTTGTGAGACCATGTCAAATCTTGTGACAAGGCTTACCTTAGGTTTGATTATTCGTGTGAACCCCTTTGATTCAAATTGAATTGGAGTGATTTGAAGTTTTATTGCTATCATGTGCATATGGGTAGTGTGATTTTACTTATTAGGCCCTCTTTCTAATCTAACTTCTCATCCAGTCTAAACCCATCAGATGCCTCCAAGACGTGATCCAGGATCCAACTTTCCACCAGAACTTACCCAGTTGATCCAGCAGGAGAATGCTCTTATGCAGCTGCTCATTCAGAACCAGAACCAAAACCAAAACCAGAACAACAACAACAACCCACCGCCGCCACCCCGAGTGGATAGCCTTACCCGTTTCCTGAGGCTGAACCCACCAGTGTTTTCAAGCAGCACTGAGCCGATTGTCGCAGATGACTGGCTCCGCAAGGTAGGAAGAGAGTTGATCACAGCAGGATGCAATGATGCTGAGAAGGTGAGGTTTGCCGCCCACCAGCTGGATGGACCGGCAGCTACATGGTGGCAGAACTACACCACCACATACCCCATGGAGACTGTTATTTGGACACAGTTCCAACAGGCGTTCCGCACTGCTCATGTCTCAGCTGGAGCCATGAGTCTGGAGAAGAAGGAATTTCGCAGCTTGCACTAGGGAGGACGCACCATATCTCAGTATGTTAATGAGCTCAACATATTGGCCCATTATGGCCCAGATGACATGGCCACTGATGCAGCAAAACATGAGAAGTTTTTGGATGGCCTGAACGACGAGCTGGCAGTTTAGTTGATAGTGGCGACATTCGCAAACTAGCAAGAACTGGTTGACAAGGCTACAATTCTCGAAGGCAAGCACCAACAGATGGAGACCTATGAGAGCAGGTACGGTCAGGGCAAGTACAACTCTGGAGTTCAGCAGAAACCCCCCTACATCCCTTACTCGGGAAGTTCTGGATCAGGCGCCAACAAGTTTGGAGAAAATCATCATAACCATGGAGGCCACATTCGGCATGGAGGGAATGTACACAACCACCATGGTCACAAGTATGGGAATGGCAATGGCAATGGGGGGAATGGAAATCAGCAACCTTTCAGCTCTTCTACACCAATGAAGAAGGATCTGAGTCACATCACCTGCTTCAAGTGCAAGAAGACAGGACACTACTCCAACGAGTGTCCTGAGGCGCAGAATGGAAATGGGAATGGCTATGGGAATTCTGGAGGCAAGAAGCCCAATCCTTTCACTAAGGGGCGTGTGAATCATGTCAATGTGGAAGAAGTCTATGAGCAGCCTGATGCAGTCATTGGTAAGTTTTTGGTAAATTCATTTCCAGCACTCATTCTATTTGACACTGGTGCATCACATTCATTCATATCAATGGGATTTGTTGATAAATATAAGCAGCCTACCATAGCTCTTAAGACAACTATCCTAGTGAGTTCCCCGGGAGCAGAGTCTATGGCTAGTCAGGGATGTTTCCAGTTACCTTTGAGCATAGGGGGACATGTTTTTCACACGGATATGATCATACTAGAGTCGCAAGGGTTGGATGTAATCATAGGTATGGATTGGATGTCCAAGTATGGGGGGAACACTGATTGTGCTAGTAGATTAGTTTTTATCACCACCCCAGAGGAGAAGAGGATCAAGTATGTGTCCAGGTTTAAGCCTAGGAGGACTCAGGTGAACTCTCTTACGGGAATTGTCCGGGAACAAGTACCAGTGATGAAGGATTATCCTGATGTATTTCCGGAGGAGTAATCGGGTATGCCGCCAGATCGGGAGATTGAGTTTTTGATTGAGCTGCTGCCAGGCAGAGGACCTATCTCCAAGAGGCCGTATCGGATGCCTGCTAATGATTTGGAGGAAGTCATGAAGTAGATTAAGGAGTTGCTAGAGAAAGGGTATATTCTCCCGAGTTCATCACCTTGGGGAGCCCTAGTACTATTAGTGGAGAAGAAGGATGGAACCTTGAGGATGTGTGTGGATTACCGTTCTCTGAACGAGGTGACCATCATGAACAAGTATCCTCTACCGATGATCAATGACTTGTTTGACCAGTTAGATGGAGAGAGCGTTTTCTCCAAGATCGATCTTCGATCAGGTAATCACCAGTTGAAGATCCGTGAGAAGGATATACCCAAGACAGCTTTTACCACAAGGTATGGGCTTTATGAGTATACAATCATGTCCTTTGGTTTGACTAATGCCCCTGCCTATTTTATGAGTATGATGAACAAGGTATTCATGGAGTTCTTGGATAAGTTTGTTGTGGTATTCATTGATGGTATATTGGTTTACTCCAAGAATGAGGAGGAACACGCGGAACATTTGCGCTTAGTACTGGAGAAGCTCCGAGAACACCAACTTTATGCCAAGTTCAGCAAGTGTGAGTTTTGCCTGAAGGAAGTCGGATTTCTTGGACATGTTGTGTCTGGTGAAGGGATTGCAGTGGACCCTTCCAAGGTTGAGGCACTCACAGAATGGAAGGCACCCACAACAGTTGGTGAGATTCGTAGTTTCCTTGGACTTGCATGATATTATCGGAGGTTTATTGAGAATTTCTCCAAGATCGCAAGGTCCATGACAACATTATTGAAGAAGGACACCAAGTTCATTTGGACTGAAGAGTGTGAAGTCAGCTTTCAGGAGTTGAAGAAGCATTTGGTTATAGCCCCAGTGCTGATTCTACCTGATGTATGCAAGGACTTTCAAGTGTATTGTGATGCTTCACGTCAGGGACTTGGAGGTGTTCTTATGCAAGAGGGAAAGGTTGTAGCTTATGCCTCACGGCAGCTTCGATCTCATGAGTTGAACTATGCCAGACATGATTTGGAGTTGGCAGCCGTAGTGCATGCACTCAAGACATGGAGACACTATCTTATTGGGAATCATTGTGATGTTTATACGGATCACAAGAGTTTGAAGTATACCTTCACACAGAAGGAGTTGAACTTCATGAAAAGGAGATGGTTGGAACTTATAAAGGATTATGACATGAGTTTGCATTATCATCAAAGAAAGGCCAATGTTGTTGCAGATACTTTGAGCCGTAAGAGTTATGTTAACACCCTCACAACATGAGGTTTACCTCAGGAGTTATGTGATGAGCTTAGAGACCTTCAGTTGGAAATAGTTCCAAGAGGTTATGTTGCCGCACTCAAGATTTAGTCCACCTTGTCGGGAAGAATCAGAGTAGCCCAGAAGTTGGACCAAGGTATTGCTGAGTAGGTAGCAATATGTGATTTATGTCAGAGAGTAAAGGCAGAGCATCAGAAACCAGCAAGTTTACTTCAGCCATTACCGATACCTGTTTGGAAATGGTATTAGCTTGGTATGGACTTTATCACGGGATTACCCAGGACCCGTTCAGGTTATGATTCCATTTGGGTGATAGTTGATCATTTGACCAAGGTTGCTCACTTCATTCCAGTGAAGACCACCTATACAAGTGCTAAGCTGGAAACGATATATATGACCAGGATCATATGTCTGCATGGAGTTCTGAGGACCATTGTATCAGATAGAGGAACACCGTTTACCGCAAAGTTTTCGAAGCAGTTACATGAAACTTTGGGTGCCAGGCTGGAGTTTAGTACAGCCTTCCATCCACAGATAGATGGGTAGATAGAGAGAGTCAATCAGATTCTATAGGACATGTTGAGAGCTTGTGCTCTAGACTATGGGTCTAGTTGGGATGATAATTTACCCTATGCAGAGTTCTCGTACAACAACAGTTATCAAGCCAATTTGCAGATGGCCCCTTTCGAGGCATTGTATGGTAGGAAATGCAGGACACCTTTGATGTGGGATGGAGTTGGAGATCGCAAGCTGTTTGGACCAGATTTAATCAGAGATTCTGAGGAGAAGGTCAAGTTAATTCTTGACAGACTTAAGATAGCTCAGTCCAGACAGAAGAGTTATGCCGATGCTAAATAGAAGGAAGTGATATATGAAGTGGGAGATAGAGCATATCTTTGGGTATCTCCACTTCGAGGTATTAAGAGATTTGGATTCAAAGGAAAGTTAGCACCACGATTTGTGGGACAATACAGAGTTCTGGAACGCAGAGGAGAGGTTGCATACAAGTTGGAATTACCAGAGGCTTTGTCAGCAGTTCATGACGTGTTTCATGTTTCCCAGCTGAAGAAGTGTCATGCAGGGATGGCAGATATTCCTCTGAGAGATACAGTACCACTAGAGGCAATTCACTTAGAGAGTGATCTGACTTATGAGGAGAAGCATGTTAAGATTATTCAGGCTGCAGAGAGAATCACTCGTACCAGGGTCATCAAGTTCTGCAAGGTTCAGTGGAGTCACCACACCGAGGAAGAAGCTACTTGGGAACGACAGGAAGATCTCAGACAGGACCATCCACACCTTTTTGCTGGCCAACCCAAATCTCGAGGGCAAGATTCATCTTAAGAGGGGTAGGTTTGTAACATCCCAATTTTATTAAATTCGGATGTTAATAGGTTCATCAATGCATCTCATATTTTATTGCATTTTGGAATTTCTCTCGAATATTCAAATGTTTTCCACTAAAAAAAACAAGTGAGAGCGGATAAGATGACTTCCTCAAAATATAAAAGAGTTGGAAATTTCATTTGAATATTATTTGGAGTTTTAAGAATTTATTTGGTATTTATATTTAATAAAAAATGCATTAGTTGCATTAGGAAAAAATGTTTTTTTTTCTGCGCTTAGATTAATGTTCATCTAGCTCTATATACTATACAATGAATTTAGAAATTATTGCCGCATTTTATTAATTTGTTTGTATTTGTTTTGGACCTCCAAAAGTTTGCTAAACA
>LR738715.1:419732198-419772648 GCA_902687465.1 Secale cereale
AACCCCCCCGGCAACCCCCTCCCCAAATCTCCACGATGTTGACTGCGACGGCGGCGCAAGACGATGAGGCGGGCACTTGCGAGCAGGAGAGTTTTCATCGGCGGTTAGGCCACCTGCAGCTCCTTCATCTCCATCCTCCGAGTACTCACATCCTCCCAGCCGCCGTCCGCTTGTCCGTGCATGCCATCTCCATGGATTCCGCAAGTACCTCATCGGCTCATCCTCGCCAAGGGCTTCTCCAACCTCAACGCGATGGTAATGGTTTATCTTCTCCTGTCTCTTTGTCCTTCCAGCCAGTTCACTCAATCGGCCCTGTTCGTATTTGCGAGACAGGCAGACACTCATGATGGCTATTATAAATGGAGACTTCCAATTCTGGGTGTTCTTGTTTGTGGGTATGCGGTACAATTTTCTCATATGTGGCTGGTTGATGGAACATATATATTCCCAATTCTTTGGAATAGATATTATGCTTGTGCTTTAGTAATATGGTGGTGATTTCATCTTATGCCTTGCCTGGAAGGTAACAACAGAAGACAAAGGTCGGTGACTAACGGAAATTAAGTGTGTTGTTTGGAAATTTTTGTTTATATATGTTCTGCTGATGATCGAGTTTCAGTAAAGATTAAGGTGTCTGTGTTGTAGAAAAGGTACCAATTATCTAACAATTTCCTTTGAAGTATTATATTAGATCCACCGTTATGGGTGCTGGCTTGCACCTATGTACATGCTAACGGCCGGCTGGCCGCAACTAATTAGTCATTAGCCCATATGTTAATAACTAGCACCAAATTAGAGAATCCCAAAGCCAGCAGGCAATAGCTCATGTCGACCGTGGCTAGCTTATTTTGATCGACGAATCGATCAGATGGTGACCTGTGTATGTGTATGTTCTGCACTTTTACCGGCTAGATATAGTAACTTCGGTTCAGACTTGATTGTCGATGTCAACCTAGAGCATAGTAGCAACTGTTGCTAGCAGCCTAACGCTTGTGCATTGGTCTTCAGAACAGTGTGTTTATTTCGTGTCATCTTCCATGACGCATTGATCCTTGGAGTCTTTGATCCTGGCATCACAACTCATGCGAGAGAATCCTAAACTTAAGGTATATCATTACAAATTAATATTTTTGTTAGACTTTTAAAGAGTGTTGGTTAGTATTTTTGTTAGATCTACTTAAATGTGCTTGCAAGTGCTTAATGAATCCATCATTCTTTATAGGGTCAAAATTTCTTAAATATTCATCTTTGGGAGAAAGTTCAGGGCAGGGCTAGTTCTGTAGAAGGAGGTATGACTTCATGAATAATGTTGGCTGGTAAAGCTGTAGGTGATTTAAGTTACATAATCTGCAATGTAATTTCGAAACTCATGTTGAAAAGATTGTGTATTCACTATTTAGATTAGTATTATTGTCAAGCATGTATATAAATAAAAAATCACTAGAAAACGCACTTGTCAACATTTAATACAGCCACCTGAAGCTTTGTGCGGATTATTTTCTATCAACTTCGCGTATTTTTGGATTTCTTTTAATCTCTGCATTTCTATGCACTATTTTGGTAACTACAGACCTATGTTTTCAATGTAGCATGCTTTTTTCGTCGGCGCACATGCTTTTTGGGCATGTACGTCCCTGTATCTTCATTATATTCTTTATAAGGTGTTTAATAACTCAATTTACATATGAATGGTCTATTCATAAGGTTCCCTTTTCTCTTCCTATAAAGTTGAGTGCTATAGCTGGGACTATAAAGAAGTATTCAAATTATTATATATCAATGCCCTTCAGAGATGATGGCGTACGTTGGATGATGCAACAATTATTTTGGAGCTTGCTTTGACTTGGGTGTTCAGAGAAGTAAAAAATCAACTCATGTGTTTAGTGAAGCAACATATTGTATCTGAAGTGAAACTTTCTCTATTACATGGAGATGTGAGCATAAAACAAACGTCCATCTAAAGATAAGGTATTCTCATTTCTCTACTGTTGGAATTCAACATGGCTGAGCAACAATCTAGTATAGATCATTCTTTCTGCAATATTTTGCAATATAAATGCTTATTGTATTTCTTGCTTAGCTTGGGAAATCTGAACAAGAATGTTCCTCTTGCTACACTCCAAAGTACAGACCTAGAATGTAAAACAAAAATTGAGGGTGTTGAACTTGGTAATTGATTCTTGGTTGATAGGACCACTAAAACAAAACTGTTTGTCATATAGCAAAATTAACTCTCACATGGCCTTGAACCTTTGTATGTTGCTCTTTGTTTAAATTTTACTGTCCTATTAACTTGTATTTCTTTTATGGCACCTTATTTTTTTCATTTCTTTGTTGTTGTAGAATGCCAAGATAAATCGATGATGCATGGCTCAAGAGTTGATTGAGAGATCAAGGAGGTGGCTACTACTAGATAGTTTCAGATTAGGTTTAGAATGTCACTCAGGTCAATGTTTCATACATTATGTTTTAGATGGCTGACACCTTGATTGCAAGGTTGAGAATCAGACTACTACTAGATAGTTTCAGATATTGTAATCCTTGTATAATGTTCTTTGTAAAGCAACATAGATGAGTTAATAAATGTGATCTTTATAATTATTATGTGTGTGTGTCCTACGCATTATCAGCATTGGCATAATAGTTCAAAATGTTGATATACAAAATACCATTAATTGTCCAAGGAATGCCAAAATTCTTCTAGGAATTATAAGGATCCTCTCATGTGCAAGTCACCAACGCATATGAAGTGTTGTTATCCTCTAGCTATATTCGTTGTTGTCTTACAACACATATTCACGCCGGTTACCAACGCATTAATATATGTTGTTGTAGACCTTTGCAACGCCACCAACGCCAACGCATACAAATCCGTTGGTGTAGACCTAAGCAACGCTTATATGGACATACGACAACGCATCGATGCGTTGCTGAAGGGGGGTTCTTGTTGTAGTGTGAGATGATAACTATCGATATGGTGGAGACGACTTTGATGATCCGACTACAAACGTGCACGACGTTGCGCCTTAGCAATCGCTAAACCAATCTCCAGGGGTTACTGACAATGCCAGAAGCACGATCAGCCTGACCACGAAGGTCTATTCTTGCATGCAATCGAAGAACAAGCAAGAATATGATAAAACAATCTGAATATTGCTAATATAAGTTAAGTATTGATAAAGGTGGGGATCCGTGAGCGGTCTTGGTCTGGTCGTTGGACACAAACGAAGTATGTGAAGTTGCAGCTATGGCGAACTTTAATCTAAACAAAACCCAAAGAAAAAGCTACTAGATAGATCTACTTATATAGGAGCAAGGGGTGGCGGCCAAGGAGGTGGGAGGACGTCCCAAGGCAACCTAAAACTAACCCTAGGTCGTAAAAGGCTCATGGGCCCAAGTGGAGGTGATGCAACACCTTTGGACCTGTAGTTTGACTCGGATTCTACTGCAGCATCAGATTGTTTCGTCAATATCTCAACGCTCCGGACGAATTTGAAGGTGAGTCCAGCTGGGTTGGAAAGTGTACGAAATCTAGTTTCCAACAAAAAAAGAATCGCCCAATTTTGAGTCCGTATGAAGGAGTTCTTGCCGTTTTGAGTCAGGTATGTCTATGTAGTCCGAATCTAGATGTAGAACATGAGAGACTTGGACTCCATCTTCTCTTGGCCCAAAAGTGACGTGAGAGAATTTTTTGAACATCACCTAAACTTCTCTTTTCCCCTTATCTTCAGCTATGGATTGCACAAATGTCCCATACACCTGGAATTAGACATGGCACAAAAGTCTATAAAGTATTTTTGTCCTGGATGACATAAATAAATTGTTGCATACTTTGCATTAGAAATCACCTCACAAATATACATGTATGCAATATTTTTGGTCGTATCCAAGGTAGTCATGTCCTCATCATTGGGCTTAAATGAAATATTTGGGAATGGATTGAGTTGGATTTGCCGACTCATGCTATGCTATTACTGTAGTAGTACAATAATATCTTTATTCTAGGGAAAAACTAGCTTTATGCAGAACTAAACTTAGAGCTTTCCACCAGCCAAATTGCATGTACTAATAGGTCTTTCTACTTATGATGTGACTTGAGTACATTCAATGTATTGACCTATAGGGCTGCAACTTATCACGTTGCATATATATCCGACGAGGATTAAGGTGCGATAGGTCGATGTTCTACACTCAACCTTGCTCGTGGAGTTGCAGTCATTTACTAGATAGCTTCCACAATATTTGTTTTATTTGGCTCTATGCCCTATTTTGTAATAAATGTATTGCTCCTGGACTATCGATGTAATAAAGAGATGTGTGTTGTTTCTGTTATTCCATCGAGTACTGTGTGTGCTAGCAAGTGGATCCACGGACTAGCACTGTAAGCATAGAGACTTCGACTCTTACCGGGTCAGGTCGCTACACCAAGTTGTGAGTCTAAGGATCGATGGTAACAAGACACACTGGTACACGATGTTTACCGTGGTTCGGCCCCTCTTAATGGAGGTAATAACCTACTTCCGGCTTGATTGATCTTGATGAGTATAGGGGTTATAAGAGTTGATCTACCTTGAGATCGTAATGGCTAAACCCTAGCTTTCTAGCTTATGATTTTTCTGTTAGCCTCCACGGACTGAACCCCCTGGTTTATATACACACAGGAGGGGGCCTAGGGTTGTACAGAGTTGACTTCCGGAGGAAGGAAACATTACACCCGGACATCAAATTTTCCCTTCTACATACATAGGAGTCCTACCGGGACACGGGGGCCGGTCTTCTGCTTTATCTTCACGGCCCATCAGTCCGGCCCACAACAAGTAGTCTAAACACTCGAGGACCCCCAAGCCCAGGACTCCCTTAGTTGCTACATCTTTTAGTTTACATGCCTTTCCATTTTTATTTAACAATAACCAGTGTACTTAGACCGACACAATACCAGTTTGAATGACTATGTTTGCTTGTTGTTAAATGTAAGGCCTCTTGTAGTTAACACACCTTTCCACTTGATTTGCTTTACTAGCGTGCTTAAACCTGCACACCGAAGCTATCGTTTTTGGAGATTATTTTGTCTGCCACGGATAATTTTGGTTGATGTTTAGCTTGTTGTGCTTAACATGCCTCTCGATGTACCTACACAGGACAATTTTGGGAACGACTGTTGTTTTCCATCGAGGTTTGTTTCATCCCATGGCTTATATATACTCACTGTTTAGGATATCTGTAGCTGGTACCATATAGGCCGGGGGCTGATAAAGGACTAATGGGTGAATCGAACTTTTAACTGAATATATATGTAACCCACTTATCGTTAGGTTAACTAGGGCCATATGTAATATATCTGTGGCTACATAGCAACATACAGTGTACTTAATGTCTAAATATGCAATCCTAGGATACATAGTAACAAGGAAGAGTGCTACTGTTTTGATGATGTCTAGATATACGTAGAAGAGCAACAGCAACAACAACAACACAACCCTGTTTAGATACTCAACTTAGCTAGAGGTTAGAGTTAGTTTCTAGCTTATGACTAAACTTGTACTACTCCATCCAATGAGGTGTTTGGATGACAGGGTTAGATTTATAATAAATGCACTAGGAGAACTAGCTCCAATTAGCACCTCTTAGGTTGGATAGTTTTTTTGGGTGGGTTAGATGCAACTAGCTCAAACTAGCCCTCATGTTTGGATATACTTTAGGGCTATTTGAGACCGAACTAGCTAAAACTAACTCAAACTCATGGATACAACAACAGTTAATCAGCCGATAATTTGTAAGAATGCAATAAACTCCTTCTGGCCCATAATATAAGATGTTAATTCATCTAATAGGTGAGTATATTGGATGTTATAAGATATTATAAAAGAGTGTTGTACTACATCATTGTGCAATTGTTATTTAGCTTCTAATATTAACTTGGTGCTTTTAGGTACATATGTCATTGGTACAGATCCCCGCTTCAACCCTTTCTGCATATGGGGAAATGAGATATCGATGAACCACCATCAAGTGAGGAAGATGATAAAGATTGTTAGTAAAATGGGTCAAAAGATGGCAATCAAACTATTTGTTAACACTTTATCCAAGACAACAGCGAACTGCAGGATGGTAAGTAAGAACTCTGCAGCGTTCTTTTACTGCCCATAATGAGTTGTGTTAGATGACAATGTCTGAATATTTTTCCTTTACAGTGGTTCCCAAAGTAGTTTACTCAAGATTACCACTAGTACAGCCAGCTCCTAAACAAACGGTTTTTAACCCCTTTCCGCGACGACATTTGGAACTGTCGCCAAGTGAGTGTGGGTGATAGGGGGGTCCTTCCCACATGACCAGAAACCATCGGGGATATGACCTTCTGGCACACACGTTCGGCAAAATGAGGTCGTGTGCGACCGGCGAGCGGTCAAATACGTAAACACGTACAGTAGAGCTAAAAAACTACAATTATACGGAGAAATTGTTTCCGGTCGCAAGTACATCCCACATAGTTAATCCCGCTAAACGTTTCCGTCCGTATGTACATCCCACACAGTCGCTTGAAGGAAAACGTTTCCGTTCACAGGTACATCACACACAATTTTTCCCGTTAAATCGCTTGCGTTATTGAATATATCACACACGGTCCATGGAAGAAACTCTGTGGCAAAGGTTGTCCATCACACATAGTTTTCATGTGGTAAACGTTTGCGCAAGGTGGCCTAACGCAAACAGTTTTCAGGAGAAAGTCGTGTGTGATTGTTCATTGATCCAAGACGGTTTATTCCTAGAAACTGTGTGCGTTGCCTGAGGTCATCGCCCACGGTATTTTTTTCAACAACCGTTTGCAATAGCAAAACCCAATTAGCGGGCTAATTCACCACTAGCAGGCTAATTATCCAATTATTCATAATATATTTATTAATCTAATTGATAGTTCATATTAAGCACACAATATATTTCATTTTCATAATTGAAGTACATCAGAGTACAATATCATATAGCTTCAGCACTCAGTTACCCCATTACACAACTACACCAGGACCAAGTTTCACATGCAACAGCTATAACCTTTCGAAATTAGCAGCATAGACAGTACATAGACAGATGTATCTCCTCTGGAAAATTGCCGAAGCAGAAGGCGAATATTGACTTTTCATTGATGTTGAAGGTCTTTGTAACTTTAGGCCAGTGCCTGTGGATGATTGACCATCCATCCTTCATCCTCTTCAGGAACACTTCAATATTGAACCGTGGGTGATGTATGATTACCTTCCTCGCCTCCTAACCATACAGGTGGTTTGAGAGGTAATCATCAGTGAACTGCTTCGGAAAGGCCTAAAAACAAGGATGTGCATAAATATCTTCTCTATATTGGAAATGGGGCAAGGAATTAAAAAGGCAAGTATAATAGTTAGTACCATCATGTAGTGAACTGATGTCTTCTTCATTGTGCAGACAAAGATCTTGTTGTTTTTTTGTCGCTAATTTCTTTATCCTAACAATCTTTCTAAGGTTCTTGACTTGACTGATATTCATGGACAACTCATTTCCCCATATGCAAAAAGGGTCGAACAGTGGGTCAAAACCTCTGACAGCAGGACCTACATGTGCAAGACCAAATTGTTAAAACCCTAAATATTAGAATGGTTCCTGCAATTGCACAATAATGTGCTATTAGACAACGGACCATGCACATGCTAACCTCGATTATAAACCACAGGGCTTCCCATTGTTTCCCTGCAACACATATAAGGTAGTTAGTCATCAGGTTAAGTAAAGGTTCACAAGCTATCAGTAAAATATGTTGATGAAAAATAATCACATTGTAGATTCATCAGGTTAATTCAAGCCACAGGGAAAACCCATTTATCCAAACCAAGCATGATTAAGAACTAGGAAATATAGCACATGTATATGTTTCTCAAGTATTAAGTGCAGCCAAATTCGATTTATTCCTCACATGCACAACAATACAAAATTCTACCCACGACAATTGGACATCGCTTGCATAATTGAACCAAGAAGTTAACTAAACACCACAACAAACGAACCAAACATTAACGGATCACCACATTGCACAATATAACATACTCCTAATAGAAGATCAGACAGTTAACCAAACCAAGCATGGTTAACAACTTGGAAATATAGCAATTGTATTTGTTTCTCATGTATTTAGTACACCCAAATTTGATTTATTCCTCACATGGTATACAATAAGAGAATGCATCCACAACAATTGAACATGGCATTGCAGAATTGAACCAAGCAGTTAACTAAACACCAGAACAAATGAACCAAATGTTAACTGAGCGCCACATTGCACAATATGACATACTCCTAATAGAAGATCAGATAGTTAACCAAACCAAGCATGCTTAACAACTTGGAAATATAGGAATTGTATTTGTTTCTCATGTATTTAGTACAGCCACATTCGATTTATTCCTCACATGGTAGATAGTAACAGAATGCAGCCACAACAATTGAGCATCGCATTGCAGAATTGAACCAAGTAGTTAACTAAACACCACAACAAGTGAACCAAGTCACAACAAATGAACCAACCAGTTAAGTAAACACCAATTGAACAATATAACATACTCCTAATAGAAGATGAGACATTTAACCAAACCAAGCATGCTTAACAACTTGGAAATATTGCACCCTGAAGAATTGAACATCACATTTGCAGAATTGAACCAAGCAGTTAATTGAAAACCACATTGCACGACATATAGAACATATACACTATAGCAGAAGATTGCATGGTGAAAGTAGATAGCACAATTCACTAGAATTGGTTACCGAAAGGCAGTAGCTAGCAAACTGAACATGGGTCCTTATAGTGAGCTAATAAGACAAGCTACTCATTGTTGGAGATATCGATGACGATTGGCTCCTTGGACATGGAAGAGGGCGAGGCCTCCGCATCGTGGGTGCCCTCTTTGTAGTGGTGAGTTGCCTGAGCCGCTCCGGGCACCAACCTTTTGGATCTCGAGATGAGGTAAGCAAGTGCACGCTGAGAAAACACCTTGTAGTCTTCGTCGAAGGCACCGACGGTGGCCTCGAGAAAACGCCACGAACTGTTGTTCAAAGCAGCCAACCGCGTCGCGCCGTCAGCGCGTGAGGCGTCAACGGTGCCCTTGACGGCGAGGTGCTCCTCCAAGATATGGGGGTCGGCACGAATGGCAGCCATCGCGACCTCATCCGCGCATGCGGCCACGATATGCTCCTCACTGCCAAATGCTCCTTGAGGTCCTAGCTATACTACGTGCACCATGGCTTAGGCCGGCGCTTATTTGGTGGAGGGTTCGATGATTTGGGTGGAAGGTGTCGCGCTCGCGTCGGCGGTCGGGGGATGTGGGATGTGGAAGGAGGTGGATGATGGGGGTCGGGTGTGGATTACCTGCCTGGATAGGCGAGGCCGAGCAGCGTGAAGGAGGGTCACCGGCGAGGAGGTGGCGGCGCTGCAAGCAAGGAGTGAAGGTTTCAACTTGGAAAGGAAGGCGGAAAGAGGGGAAATGTTGCTTTTGGTAAGGGGGGGGAGGTAGATATTTTGGCGGAAACCGAAAGTTTGGAATCGCTTCAGCAAAAAACTGGTGCGCAAAGTGTCATCAGACAGGGTCCCTTATTCAGACATGGTCCAAAGATATTTTGTGCTGCATCTCACACGGTTGGTTATAATAAACTGTGTGCGATCTACTTGATTTATCGTCTTGATCATTTGAATTACGTAATGGGGTCACAGCTACAAAGGATGGTGTTTGAATTGTTAGAACTTTTATCTAAAGTGAACATGCAACTATAGGTGTGTCGTCAAAAAAGTTGGAATTATT
This sequence comes from Secale cereale, assembly GCA_902687465.1. Taxonomy (NCBI): domain Eukaryota; kingdom Viridiplantae; phylum Streptophyta; class Magnoliopsida; order Poales; family Poaceae; genus Secale; species Secale cereale. The sequence goes on from LR738715.1 coordinate 419,742,017, forward strand.
CAGGGTTCGTTTGTACATTTTTATACATTAACTGGGTTTTCCATGCATTTTATGCGAATAATTCAAATTTGAACTACATGCACATGCTCCAGTGTATATAAACTTATTGAAAATATCAAATATGTGTCCTTGGTTGCATGCTTAGGTCCCATGCAAGAAATGGGAATGAATTTCAAACATCCTGTCACCGTCACTCGGCCGCAAATATTAAGATGCCTGGTTTTTTAATTCTAGTAAATCCAAAACTCGTCTGAAATTCATGAAACTTGGCATGCTATCATGGAGCGACATCAACATGTCGTGGTACAAATTTTGTCCCATTTGGGGGCAGGTTTGGGTAAATGCTTCTCACAAACCGAAGCTTCCCACAACAAGCATGATGGTTTTCGGTAGGGAACATCCCACCTTTGGGTACGAAACGATATCCATTGCCTCTTATTGCTTTCAATTTTTTTTCTCATGTCAACATAGAACAACAGGAGTGTTGTGTGAATTTTTGTGATTTTTCGGGGTTCGTTTTGACATTTTTATGCATTAACTGAGTTTTCAATGCATTTATGTGCATAATTTAAATTTGAACTACATGCACATGCTCCAGCGCATATAAATTGGTTGAAAAATCAAATATGTGTCCTTGGGTGCATGATTAGGTCACATGCAAGAAATGGACATGAATTTCGAACACCGGGGCACCGTTGATTGCCGGCAAAACATACAGATGCATGGTTTTTAAATTCTAGTAAATACAAAACTCGTCTAAAATTCATGAAACTTGGCATGCTATCATGGAGCAGCATTAACATGTCGCGGTACCAATTTTGTCCCATTTGGGGCAGGTTTGGGTATATGCTTCTCACAAACCGGAGCTTCTCACAATAAGCATGATGGTTTTCGGTAGGGAACGTCCCACCTTGGGGGACGAAACAATATCCATTGCCTCTTATTGCTTCCATATTTTTGTCTCGTGTCAACATAGAACAACAGCAGTGTTGTGTGATTTTTTGTGATTTTTCGGGGTTCGTTTGGACATTTTTTTGCATTAACTGAGTATTCAATGCATTTATGTGCATAATTCAAATTTGAACTACATGCACATGCTCCAGTGCATATAAATTGGTTGAAAAATCAAATCTGTGTCCTTGGGTGCATGCTTAGGTCCCATGCAAGAAATGGGCATGAATTTCAAACACCAGGGCACTGTTGATTGCCGGCAAAACATTGAGATGCATGGTTTTTAAATTCTAGTAAATCCAAAACTCGTCTGAACTTCATGAAACTTGGCATGCTATCATGGAGCGGCATCAACATGCCACGTTACCAATTTTGTCCCATTGGGGGCAGGTTTGGGTATATACTTCTCACAAACCGGAGCTTCTCACAACAAGCATGATGGTTTTCGGTAGGGAACGTCCCACCTTTGGGGACGAAACAATATCCATTGCCTCTATTTCTTTCAAAAAAAATCGCGTGTAAACATAGAACAACAGGAGTGTTGTGTTAATTTTTGTGATTTTTTGGGGTTCGTTTGGACATTTTTATGCATTAACTAAGTTTTCAATGCATTTATGTGCATAATTCCAATTTGAACTACATGCACATGCTCTAGTGCATATAAATTGGTTGAAAAATCAAATATGTATCCTTGGGTGCATGTTTTGGTCCCATGCAAGAAATGGGCATGAATTTCGAACACCAGGGCACCGTTGATTGCCGGCAAAACATTGATATGCCTAGTTTTTAAATTCTTGTGAATCCAAAACTCGTCTCAAATTCATGAAACTTGGCATGCTATCATGGAGCGGCATCAACATGCCATGGTACATATTTTGTCCCATTTGGGACAGGTTATGGTATATACTTCTCACAAACCGGAAATTCTCACAACAAGCATGGTGGTTTTCGGTAGGGAACGTCCCACCTTTGGGGACGAAACGATGTCCATTGCCTCTTATTGCTTTCAAGTTCTTTTCTCGTGTCAACATAGAACAACAGGAGTGTTGTGTAAATTTTTGTGATTTTTCGAGGTTTGTTTGGACATTTTTGTGCATTAACTAGGTTTTCAATGCATTTATGTGCATAGTTCAAATTAGAACTACATGCACATGCTCCAGTGCATATAAATTGGTTGAAAAATAAATATGTGTCCTTGGGTGCATGCTTAGGTCCCACGCAAGAAATGGGCATGAATTTCGAACACCAGGGCACCGTTGATTGCCGGCAAAATATTGAGATGAGTGGTTTTTAAATTCTATTAAATCAAAAACTCGTCTGAAATTCATGAAACTTGCCATGCTATCATGGAGCGGCATCAACATGCCGTGGTACAAATTTTGTCCCATTTGGGCAGGTTTGGGTATACGCGTCTCATAAACCGGAGCTTCTCGCAACAAGCATGATGGTTTTCGGTTGGGAACGTCCCACCTCTGGGGACAAAATAATAACCATTGGCTCTTATTACTTTCAAAAAAAAATTCTCGTGTCAACATAGAACAACAGGAGTGTAGTGTGAATTTTTGTGATTTTTCGGGGTTCGTTTGGACATTTTTAAGCATGAATTGAGTTTTCAATGCATTAATGTGCATAATCCAAATTTGAACTACATGCACATGCTCCAGTGCATATAAATTGGTTGAAAACTCAAATCTGTGTCATTGGGTGCATGCTTAGGTCCCGTGCAACAAATGGACATGAATTTCGAACACCAGGGCACCATTGATTGCCGTCAAAACATTGAGATGTCTGGTTTTTAAATTCTGGTAAATCCAAAACTCGTCTAAAATTCATGAAACTTGGCATGCTGTCATGGAGTGTCATCAACATGTCGGGGTACCAATTTTGTCCCATTTGGGGCAGATTTGGGTATATGCTTCTCACAAACCAGAGCTTCTCACAACAAGCATGATGGTTTTCGGTAGGGAACGTCCCACCTTTGGGGACGAAATGATATCAATTGCCTCTTTTTGCATGAAAAAACAAAATCTCGTGTCAACATAGAACAACAGGAGTGTTCTGTGAATTTTTGTGATTTTTCAGGGTTCGTTTGGTCCTTTTTATGCATTAACTGAGTTTTCAATGCATTTATGTGCATAATTCAAATTTGAACTACATGCACATGCTCCAGTGCATATAAATTGGTTGAAAATCAAATCTATGTCCTTAGGTGCATGCTTAGGTCCCATGCACGAAATGCGCATGAATTTCGAACACCATGGCACCGTTGATTGCTGGCAAAACATTGAGATGCCTGGTTTTTAAATTCTTGTGAATCCGAAACTCGTCTGAAATTCATGAAACTTGGCATGCTATCATGGAGCGGCATCAACATGCCATGGTACATATTATGTCCCATTTGGGCAGGTTTGGGTATATACTTCTCACAAACCGGAGCTTCTCACAACAAGCATGATGGTTTTCGGTAGGGAACATCCCACCTTTGGGGACGAAACGATGTCCATTGCCTTTTATTGCTTTCAAGTTTTTTTCTCGTGTCAACATAGAACAACAGGAGTGTTGTGTAAATTTTTGTGATTTTTCGAGGTTCGTTTGGACATTTTTATGCATTAACTGAGTTTTCAATGCATTTATGTGCATAATTCAAATTTGAATTACATGCACATGCTGCAATGCATAAAAATTGGTTGAAAAATCAAATATGTGTCCTTGGGTGCATGCTTAGGTCCAATGCAGGAAATGGGCATGAATTTCGAACACTAGGGCACCGTTGATTGCCGGCAAAACATTGAGATGAGTGGCTTTTAAATTCTAGTAAATCGAAAACTCGTCTGAAATTCATTAAACTTGGCATGCTATCATGGAACGGCATCAACATGTCATGGTACAAATGTTGTCCCATTTGGGCAGGTTTGGGTATATGCTTCTCACAAACCGGAGCTTCTCGCAACAAGCATGATGGTTTTCGGTAGGGAACGTCTCACCTTTGGGGACGAAACGATATCCATTGGCTCTTATTGCTTTAAAAAAAATCCCGTGTCAACATAGAACAACAGGAGTGTTGTGTGAATTTTTGTGATTTTTCGAGGTTCGTTTGGACATTTTTAAGCATTAACTGAGTTTTCAATGCATTTATGTGCATAATTCAAATTTGAACTATATGCACATGCTCCAGTGCATATAAATTGGTTTAAAAATCAAATATGCGTCCTTGGGTGCATGCTTAGGTCCCGTGCAAGAAATGGGCATGAATTTCGAACACCGGGGCACCCACTACAAGAAATATGTCAACTTGTGACCTTGCCTATTGGTCACTGAATGGTCATTATTTTCCATTTGTGACCTTTTTGTGACTAAAAACAGATGGTCAAAAGCTGGCCGTCGTAAACTGAAATTAACGACCTTCTTTGTGAGAAGGTCGTAGATGTTTACGACCAAAATATGCTTATTGTCTTGTTTTGGTCACTAGCAGCCTCCCCAGGCCACGTAGGCATCTGACGTGGCAACCTGATTTGGCACAAGAATCATCCCAGTCCAATTCGATGTTTATATGGGCCGAGCCCATTAATTCAACCCATTTGTATTTTTTCCTATGAATTTTTTGTCAGCTTCATGGACCAAGCCCAACATTGCAGCCTTTTTATTTCATGGGTCGTGGGCTTTTTGTCTGGACAATTTCATTTTCTTTTTTTATTAAATGGGTCCACTAGTCAGATGGATCCCAATTGTGAGGTTCTATTAAAGTGGGACCCTTTTGACAGCATCATATTATTCGGATTACAATTTGACAGAAATACATAACCATATTTAAATAAGAACAGACGAAAAACACAAGTCATATTTCAAATAACAACAGCGATAATTAACCAGTCACACAAATGTACTTGGCTCCTTCTGTCATGACATAGTTACAAGCTTTACTAGTGTAATAACACAGATACAAATACAATCACAGTCACACAGATATAGGGACAATCACAATGAGAATTGACAATCAGCACAAACTGGGCTCCTGCTCCAGGCAGATGAAACCGTATGCACGACTCACTAGGCGACCATAGTCGACTAGGCCACCTTCGCTACACTAGAAAAGCAATAGAACTATCATCATGCCTTCGGCCATCCCCCTGTTACATGAATCAGAAGAGAAGAATCAAAACACTAGAGCCAATATATTATGAACAAACCATTCAAAAAAAGGACAAGTTCTTTAGAATGATAACACAAATTCAGCTAATACAATGATTTTTGTTCCCCAGATAGTTAAAACGATGTACTCAGTCATACAAGAAAGGTGACACAAGAAAAAATAGAGCACTTTACTCATAGCATGCAGAGTATCATTATTATGTTCATATCAGCTTAATCTTATGCCTACAACAAGGAAATAAATCTGACCAAAGAAGCAACAACTCCATAAATTAAAACATCAGGGCTAAATAAGAAGTCTAATCTCTTTGTGAAAAATGTATTGGATAATTGGTTTTACATATACAATCCCTTGCATTTAGGGAGAACTTGACGCACAGTGTGCACAAAACATGGGAGAGCAACTAGAGAAAATACATAGTTGGTGCTGGAGGGAGTGGTGAATTACCTCAATGGCATACTTGATGGGTGATGCTGGTCCTTCTCAAGGAAGTAGTTGTCGTCCACAGTTAAGAAGTTTCATACATTTGTCTACAACAATCAGCAAACCAACAAACCAGAAATCAGAACGAATGCTTCAATCTCATAAGAAGTTTAAAAAAGACTTTAGCAGGACCTAATTAATGCTGCAAATTATTGTCCCCTACATTTTATAGCTAAGATCAGGTCCTGGATCTGGCACTAGAATGTGTATGGCATTAAAAAACATGGCCATATGGACCAATGCATCATAATTATCAGTTTTAAACACTACAGAACCGGAAAGTAGGTGATGCTTCAAATTTCAAAACTCAAACATTCATCAGTAATAGTAGTAGTTTAATCTTACTAAACAGAGGGGCATGTACAACATGAGAGCACACTACAGACAGAACTTGCACCAGACCTTCCTAGAATTTTATGCACAACAGCAGCAGATTAGCAATATGAACATAATCAAATAACCCATAATTAACAATACCAGAATTTTATGCATCATGAATGAAGAAATCAAAATAGGATTTTTTTGCTTTACTAGTGTGCGGAGGAAAAGCAAAAGCAGCAGCACATGCTTTTCCTATTTGCTTTGCTTTCCTACTAGTATCTCGGGTCAATCAAAAAGGATGCAGCAAGTGATTACATTAACCCCGATTGCATGCTATGTACATCAAGTTAAAAGGCACAAATTATATAGTAGCCTCAAGCAGAGCAAGTGTACAACAAGTTGATAAAAGAATGCTCAGTCTTGACGTGGACTCGCAATCCACATCCAACAGCGCACCATCTCGTATATACATCCAAACCATAAAAATAGTGGTCAAACAGCAAGGTAGGGCAAAAAAATTAAGTAAAATATTGTGGTGGATCACTATCATTATTATTCCATAGAATTTTTGTGTGCACTGGCCATTAATTGATGAGGATTGATGCAATGGATGCTGTCTTGGCAACCATAGTAGTTTAGGCATGATACACCAAAAGCAAATACATGGTAAGACGTAAAAGTTCAAAAGATAGCATGATACACCAAAAGCAAATCATAGCGGTAGTCCAGGATAACTGATTTGTATGGTTCTTCTATGGCATACAATGATGCAATATTTTGGCAATTAGGATTGGTTCACAACAGAACCATATGAATTAGGCGGCAAATGAGTAAGAAATAAGAACAATACCCCCTGTTCTAGCCAAATTAGGGAGCTCATTGTGGTATGGTGTTGCACTGCTGCTCAAGCGGTTGCGAAGGTGCCTTCCCTTCCAGGTTATAAACTTATAATGCTATACTAATTGCAACAAAAGCTTTAATGTATAAGCTTGAGCAGAAACATGCATGTCTTGTCTGACAAAAATGCTAATGACATGAAAAGTTAAGAGTGCTACCATTATTTCAGGATCTCAACATATTCATCCATATATGTACAGCGTCAGTGTGTGCTAGGGCCCTTGCCCAACTTAGTACTCACACGTCAATGCTAAATACACGCGCCACGCCGGCGGAGGTTGCCGGTGGCTAGCCAGGCTAGGCAGTGCCCTCGGCTGGGGAGCTAGATAGGCTCAAGGATCCACCAGGTACTTTCTCTACAGTGCAATTTATGCAAATTGCATGGACATGGACAGAGAGATAGGAACACGACCAAGGAACACGCATGTATATAAAATGTAAAATGACTCGACAGCATGATCCAAATATCCTACGATCTGGCTTGCTATCAAGATCATGAGATGAGATGCCATGAGCTCACCACACCAAGTCATGTGGTTCGAGGAGGAGGAGGAGGAGGGAGCAGCCATGAGACCTCATCATCCACTTGGAGGAGCAGCAGCAGCTCGTCCAGATCAGATCGAAGCAACCTGCACAAAAAACAGAACAAATCAAACCAAACGCAGGAATCACAACAAGACAGGAGAAGGGATTCCATGGCTCAATTCGTCGTCGGGGTCGAGGAAGAAGCGCCGCCGCATGGGCAGTGGCCGAATCTGAGTTGGTGGCGCATCGCCAGCCCGGAGAGCGCGTCCTCCTCGGCCTCGACTACGAGCACCTCCTCGGGGCCGTTGTCAGCAGCACACGCATCCGCCTCGACTAGCTCGGCGGCGTCGGCCCCAGAGGCAGACATGACGAGGCGAGCGGCACAGCGGGTGGTGGGGTGGAGGCGGAGGAGAGGGGGCGGGTGGGGAGTGGAGGCGGATTGGAGGGAGAGGTGGGAGAAGGCCGAGGCGAGGGAGGAGACTGAGAGCACCATGGTCTGCAGAGGTGCGAGAGTAGTGCGGAAGGGAGCGGGAGCAGCGGCGGCGATGGGGGAAAGGGGGCGGGAGCAGCGGTGACGATGGGGAAAATGAAGGAAATATGCCCTAGAGGCAATAATAAAGTTGTTATTTATATTTCTTTATATCATGATAAATGTTTATTATTCATGCTAGAATTGTATTAACCGGAAACTTAGTACATGTGTGAATACATAGACAAAACAAAGTGTCCCTAGTATGCCTCTACTAGACTAGCTCATTGATCAAAGATGGTTATGTTTCCTAACCATAGACATGAGTTGTCATTTGATCAACGGGATCACATCATTAGGAGAATGATGTGATGGACAAGACCCATCCGTTAGCTTAGCACTATGATCGTTTAGTTTTACTGCTATTGCTTTCTTGATGACTTATACATGTTCCTATGACTATGCGATTATGAAACTCCCGAATACCGTAGGAACACCTTGTGTGCTATCAAACGTCACAACGTAACTGGGTGACCATAAATATGCTCTACAGGTGTCTCCGAAAGTGTTCGTGGTGTTGGCATAGATCAAGACTAGGATTTGTCACTCCCAGTGTCGGAGAGGTATCTCTAGGCCCTCTCGGTAATGCACATCATAATAAGCCTTGCAAGCAAAAGACTAATGAGTTAGTCATGAGATGATGTATTATGGAGCGAGTAAAGAGACTTGCCGGTAACGAGATTGAACTAGGTATAGAGATACCGACGATCGAATCTCGGGCAAGTAACATACCAATGACAAAAGGAACAACGTAAGTTGTTATGCGGTTTGACCGATAAAGATCTTCGTAGAATATGTAGGAGCCAATATGAGCATCCTGGTTCCGCTATTGGTTATTGACCGGAGATGAGTCTCGGTCATGTCTACATAGTTCTCGAACCCGTAGGGTCCGCACGCTTAACGTTTGATGACGATCGATATTATGAGTTTATGAGTTTTGACGTACCAAAGGAGTTCGGAGTCCCGGATGAGACCGGGGACATGACGAGGAGTCTCGAAATGGTCGAGACGTAAAGATCGATATGTTGGACGACTGTATTCGGACATCGGAAAGGTTCCGAGTGATTCGGGTATTTTTTCGGAGTATATGGGCCTTATTGGGCCATACGGGAATAGAGGAGAAAGGCCAAAAGGAAGGAGGCGCGCGCCCCTCCTCTGGTCCGAATTGGACAAGGGGTGCAGCCCCTTTTCCTTCTCCCTCTCCACCTCTTTCCTTCTCTCCTACTCCAGAAACGAAAGGGGAATCCTACTAGGACTTGGGAGTCCTAGTAGGACTCCCCACACTTGGCGCGCCCCCTCTAGGGCAGGCCTCTCCCTTGCTCCTTTATATACGGGGGCGGGGGGGCACCCTAGGACACACAAGTTGAATTGTTTTAGCCGTGTGCGGTGCCCCTCTCCACAGAAACACACCTCGGTCATACCGTTGCAGTGCTTAGGCTAAGCCCTGCGCCGGTAGATACATCATATCTGTCACCATGCCGTCGTGCTGGCGAAACTCTCCCATGAAGCTCAACTGGATCAAGAGCTCGTGGGACGTCATCAAGCAGAACGTGTGCTGAACGCGGAGGTGCCATACGTTCGGTGCTTGATCGGTTGGATCACGAAGAAGTTCGACTACATCAACCGCGTCACTTGACGCTTCCACTCCCGGTCTACGAGGGTACGTAGACACACTCTCCCCCTCGTTGCTATGCATCTAGTAGATAGATCTTGCGTGATCGTAGGAAAATTTTGAAAATACTACATTTCCAAACAGTGGTATCAGAGCCAGGTCTATGCGTGGATGATATGCACGAGTAGAACACAATGAGTTGTGGGCGATACTAGTCATACTGCTTACCAGCATGTCATACTTTGCTTCGACGGTATTGTGAGATGAAGCGGCCCGGACCGACATTACCCGTACGCTTACGCGAGACTGGTTTCACCGTTATGAGCACTCGTTGCTTAAAGGTGACTGGCGGGTGTCTGTCTCTCTCACTTTAGCTGAATCAATTGTGGCTACGCCCGGTCCTTGTGAAGGTTAAAACAACACATACTTGGCGAAACATCGTTGTGGTTTTGTATGCGTAGGTAAGAACGGTTCTTGCTAAGCCCATAGCAGCCACGTAAAACTTGCAACAACAAAGTAGAGGACATCTAACTTGTTTTTGCAGGGCATGTTGTGATGTGATATGGTCAAGACATGATGAGATATACGGTTTTGTATGAGATGATCATGTTTTGTAAAGTTATCGGCAACTGGCAGGAGCCATATGGTTGTCGCTTTATTGTATGAAATGCAATCGCCATGTAATTGCTTTACTTTATCACTAAGTGGTAGCGATAGTCATAGAAGCAATAGTTGGCGAGACAACAACGATGCTACGATGGAGATCAAGGTGTCGCGTCGGTGACGAAGGTGATCATGATGGTGCTTTGGAGATGGAGATCAAAAGCACAAGATGATGATGGCCATATCATGTCACATATTTTGATTACATGTGATGTTTATCTTATTATGCTTCTTATTTTTCTTAGTTCGACGGTAGGATTATAAGATGATCCCTTACTAAATTTCAAGGTATAAGTGTTCTCCCTGAGTATGCACCGTTGCGAAAGTTCGTCGTGCCGAGACACCACGTGATGATCAGGTGCGATAAGCTCTACGTTCAAATACAACGGGTGTAAGCTAGTTTTGCACATGCAGAATACTCGGGTTAAACTTGACGAGCCTAGCATATGCAGATATGGCCTCGAAACACTGGAGACTGAAAGGTCGAGCGTGAATCATATAGTAGATATGATCAACATAAGATGTTCATCATTGAAACTACTCCATCTCACGTGATGATCGGACATGGTTTAGTTGATTTGGATCACGTGATCATTTAGATGACTAGAGGGATGTCTATCTAAGTGGGAGTTCTTAAGTAATATGACTAAATTGAACTTTAATTTATCATGAACTTAGTCCTCGTAGTATTAGCATATCTATGTTGTAGATCAATAGCTCATGATTTTGCTCCCCATTTATTTTTTACATGTTCTTAGAGAAAACTAAGTTGAAAGATGTTAGTAGCAATGATGCGGAATTGTTCCGTGATCTGAAGATTATCCTCATTGCTGCACAGAGAATTATGTCCTTGATGCACCGCTAGGTGACAGACCTATTACAGGAGCAGATGTAGAAGTTATGAACGTTTTGACAAAAGCTCGGTATGATGACTACTTGATAGTTTAAGTGCACCTTGCTTTACGGCTTAGAACCGGGACTTCAAAAACGTTTTGAACACCACGGAGCATATAAGATGTTCCAAGAGTTGAAATTAGTATTTCATACTCATGCCCGTGTCGAGAGGTATAAGACTTCTGACAGTACTTTGCCTACAGGATGGAGGAGAATAGCTCAACCAGTGAGCATGTTCTCAGACTGTCTGGGTACTACAATTACTTGAATCAAGTGGGAGTTAATCTTCCAGATAAGATAGTAATTGACAAAGTTCTCTAGTCACTATCACCAAGTTAGTAGAACTTCGTGATGAACTATAATATTCAAGGGATGACGAAAGGAATTCCCGAGCTCTTCGCGATGCTGAAGTCGGCGAAGGTAGAAATCATGAAAAAGCATCAAGTTTTGATGGTTAACAAGACCACTTGTTTCAAGTAAAGGGCAAAGGGATAGAAGGGGAACTTCAAGAAGAATGACAAGCAAGTTGTCACTCCCGTGAAGAAACCCAAAGCTAAAACTCAAGCCTGAAACTAAGTGCTTCTACTGCAAAGGAAATGGTCACTCGAAGTGGAACTGCCCTAGATACTTGGCGGATAAGAAGGATGGCAAAGTGAACAAAGGTATATTTTGATATACAGATTATTGATGTGTACTTTACTAGTGTTCATAGCAACCCCTGGGTATTTGATACCGGTTCGGTTGCTAAAATTAGTAACTCGAAACGAGCATTGCAGAATGAACAGAGTCTAGTTAAAGGTGAAGTGACGATGTGTGTTGGAAGTGGTTTCAAGATTGATATGATCATCATCGCACATCCCCTATACTTTCGGGATTAGTGTAAAACCTAAATAAATGTTATTTGGCATTTGCATTGAGCATGAATATGATTTTCTCATATTTGTTGCAATACGGTTATTCATTTAAAGTCATAGAATAATTATTATTCTGTTTACATGAATAAAACCTTCGATGGTCATACACCCAATGAAAATAGTTTGTTGGATCTCGATCGTGGTGATACACATATGCATAATATTGAAGCCAAAAGATGCAAGGTTAATAATGATAGTGCAACTTATTTGTGGCACTGCCGTTTAGGTCATAATGGTGTAAAGCGCATGAAGAAACTCCATAGTGATGGACTTTTGGAATCACTTGGTGCTTGCGAACCATGCCTCGTGGGCAAGATGACTAAAACTCCGTTCTCTGGAACAATGGAGCGAGCAACAGATTTGTTGGAGATCATACATACAGATGTATGTGGACGAATGAGTGTTGAAGCTCGCGACGGGTATCGTTATTTTCTGACCTTCACTGATGATTTGAGCAGATATGGGTATATCTACTTAATGAAGCACAAGTCTGAAACATTTGAAAAGTTCAAAGAATTTCAGAGTGAAGTGGAGAATCATCGTAACAAGAAAATAAGAGTTTCTACGATATGATCATAGAGGTAAAATATTTGAGTTAGCGAGTTTGGCCTTCAGTAAAAACAATGTGAAATAGTTTCACTACTCATGCCACCTGGAACACCACAGTGTAATGGTGTGTCCGAACGTCATAACCGTACTTTATTAGATATGGTGCGATCGATGATGTCTCTTACCGATCTACCACTATCGCTTTTGGGGTTATGCATTAGAGACAGCTACATTCAAGTTAAATAGGGCACCATCTAAATCCGTGGAGATGACACCGTATGAACTGTGGTTTGACGAGAAACCTAAGCTGTCATTTGTTTAAGTTCGGGACAGTGATACTTATGTGAAAAAGTTTCAACATGATAAGCTTGAACCCAAATCGGAGAAGTAAATCTTCATAGGATACCCAAAAGAAACTGTTGGGTACACCTTCTATCACAGATCCGAAGGCAAGGTCTATGTTGCTAAGAGTGGATCCTTTCTGGAGAAGGAGTTTCTCTCGAAAGAAGTGAGTGGGAGGTAAGTAGAACTTGATGAGGTAATTGTACCTTCTCCCGAATTGGAAAGTGGAACATCACAGAAACTAGTTCCAGTGATTCCTACACCAATTAGTGAGGAAGCTAATGATGATGATCATGAAACTTCAGATCAAGTTTCTGCTGAACTTCGTAGATCAACCAGAGTTCGTTCCGCATCAGAGTGGTACGGCAACCCGGTTCTGGAAGTCATGTTACTGGACCATGATGAACCTACGAACTATGAGGAAGCGATGATGAGCCCAGATTCCGCAAAATGGCTTGAGGCCATGAAATCTGAGATGGGATCCATGTATGAGAACAAAGTGTGGACTTTGGTTGACTTGTCCGATGATCGGCAAGCCATCGAAAATAAATGGATCTTCAAGAGGAAGACTGACGCTGACGGTAATGTTACTGTTTACAAAGCTCGACTTGTTGCGAAAGTTTTTCAACAAGTTCAAGGAGTTGACTACGATGAGACTTTCTCACCCGTAGCAATGCTTAAGTCTGTCCGAATCATGTTAGCAATTGCCGTATTTTATGAAATCTGGCAAATGGATAACAAAACTGCATTCTTTAATGGATTTATTAAAGAAGACTTGTATATGATGCAACCAGAAGGTTTTGTCAATCCTAAAGGTGCTAACAAAATGAGCAAGCTCCAGCGATCCATCTATGGACTAGTGCAAGCATCTCGGAGTTGGAATATACGCTTTGATAAGTTGATCAAAGCATATAGATTTATACAGACTTGTGGTGAAGCCTGTATTTACAAGAAGTGAGTGGGAGCACTACAACCTTTCTGATAAGTATATGTGAATGACATATTGTCGATCGGAAATGATGTAGAATTTTCTGGAAAGCATAAAGGAGTGTTTGACAGGAGTTTTTCAAAGAAAGACCTTGGTGAAGCTGCTTACATATTAGGCATCAAGATCTGTAGAGATAGATCAAGATGCTTGATAAGACTTTTGATGAGTACATACCTTGATAAGATTTTGAAGTAGTTCAAAATGGATCAGTCAAAGAAGGAGTTCTTGCCTGACTTGTAAGGTGTGAAGTTGAGTAAGACTCAAAGCCAGACCACGGCAGAAAAATATAGAGAGGATGAAAGTCATTCCCTATGCCTCAGCCATAGGTTCTATAAAGTATGCCATGCTATGTACCAAACATGTTGTGTACCTTGCCATGAGTTTGTCAAGGGGGTACAATAGTGATCCAGGAGTAGATCACTGTACAGCGGTGAAAATTATCCTTAGTAACTGGATGACTAAGGAAATGTTTCTCGATTATGGAGGTGATAAAGAGTTCGTCGTAAAGGGTTACGCCGATGCAACCTTTGACACTAAATCCAGATGACTCTTAGTATCAATCTGGATGAGTATTGAAAGTGGGAGTAATTAGCTAGATTAGCTCTATGCAGAGCATTGTAGACATAGAAATTTGCGAAATACATACGGATCTGAATGTGACAGACCCGTTGACTAAACTTCTCTCACAAGCAAAACATGATCACACCTTATTACTCTTGGGTATTAATAACATAGCGATGTGAACTAGATTATTGACTCTAGTAAACCCTTTGGTTGTTAGTCACATGGCGATGTGAACTATGGGTGTTATTCACATAACTATGTGAACTATCGGTATTAAATCACATGGCGATGTGAGCTAGATTATTGACTCTAGTGCAAGTGGGAGACTGAAGGAAATATGCCCTAGAGGCAATAATAAAGTTGTTATTTATAATTCCTTATATCATGATAAATGTTTATTATTCATGCTAGAATTTTATTAACCGGAAACTTAGTACATGTGTGAATACATAGACAAAACAGAGTGTCCCTAGTATGCCTCTACTAGACTAGCTCATTGATCAAAGCTGGTTATGTTTCCTAACCATAGATATGAGTTGTTATTTGATCAACGAGATCACATCATTAGGAGAATGATGTGATGGACAAGACCCATCCGTTAGCTTAGCACTATGATCGTTTAGTTTTACTGTTATTGCTTTCTTCATGACTTATACATGTTCCTATGACTATGAGATTATGCAACTCCCGAAAACCGTAGGAACACCTTGTGTGCTATGAAACGTCACAACATAACTGGGTGATCATAAAGATGCTCTACAGGTGTCTCCGAAAGTGTTCGTGGTGTTGGCATAGATCAAGACTAGGATTTGTCACTCCGAGTGTCGGAGAGGTATCTCTGGGCCCTCTCGGTAATGCACATCATAATAAGCCTTGCAAGCAAAAGACTAATGAGTTAGTCGCGAGATGATGTATTACAGAACGAGTAAAGAGACTTGCCGATAACGAGATTGAACTAGGTATAGAGATACCGACGATCGAATCTCGGGCAAGTAACATACCAATGACAAAAGGAACAACATATGTTGTTATGCGGTTTGACCGACAAAGATCTTCGTAGAATATGTAGGAGCCAATATGAGCATCCAGGTTCTGCTATTGATTATTGACCGGAGATGAGTCTCGGTCATGTCTACATAGTTCTCGAACCCGTAGGGTCCGCACGCTTAACGTTTGATGATGATCGGTATTATGAGTTTATGAGGTTTGATGTACCGAAGGAGTTCGGAGTCTCGGATGAGACCGGGGACATGACGAGGAGTCTCAAAATGGTCGAGACGTAAAGATCAATATATTGGACGACTATATTCGAACATCGGAAAGGTTCCGAGTGATTCGGGTATTTTTTGGAGTATATGGGCCTTATTGGGCCATACGGGAATAGAGGAGAAAGGCCAAAAGGAAGGAGGCGCGCGCCCCCCCTCTGGTCCGAATTGGACAAGGGGTGCACCCCCCTTTTCCTTCTCCCTCTCCACCTCTTTCCTTCTCTCCTACTCAGGAAAGGAAAGGGGAATCCTACTAGGACTTGGGAGTCCTAGTAGGACTCCCCACACTTGGCGCGCCCCCTCTAGGGCCGGCCTCTCCCTTGCTCCTTTATATACGGGGCAGGGGGGGACCCTAGGACACACAAGTTGAATTGTTTTATCCGTGTGCGGTGCCCCTCTCCACAGAAACACACCTCGGTCATACCGTTGCAGTGCTTAGGCGAAGCCCTGCGCCGGTAGATACATCATATCTGTCACCACGCCGTTGTGCTGGCGAAACTCTCCCGTGAAGCTCAACTGGATCAAGAGCTCGTGGGACGTCATCAAGCTGAACGTGTGCTGAACGCGGAGGTGCCGTACGTTCAGTGCTTGATCGGTTGGATCGCGAAGAAGTTCGACTACATCAACCGCGTCACTTGACGCTTCCGCTCTCGGTCTACGAGGGTACGTAGACACACTCTCCCCCTCGTTGCTATGCATCTAGTAGATAGATCTTGCATGATCGTAGGAAAATTTTAAAAATACTATGTTTCCGAATAGAAAAGGGAGTGGGAGCGGCAGCGGTGATGGGGATAAGTGAGCTACGGTTTTCTGGGTGGACGAGGATGATTCGGGAGGGGGGCAGGAGTGACGAGAGGGGTGTGGGCTGCCGTTGGATCCGGGCGCATCCGACGGTGCTTAATCCATGATCCGTGTGAAATGGTTTTGGACCAATCAGAATGCAATACCCCTTTGATGATGTTAAGACCATTTAAATTGGTCATAACCAATTGAAAATAAGATGTTAAATCATGTCTGTTATTTGACAGCCTCGGAAATTTATAAAAACAAATAGAAATCAAAAACTTTCCCATTGTGTCACCAAGTGTGACCTACTTTTCAGTAAGAATAACAAACTTTGAATAATGCAAAGATCATAAAAAAGTGTTCTCATAAATGAGTTTTTTTTGTAAGAGAATCATTTTTCGAGTGCCCCAAATATTTTTTATGAAGAACCTAGCAAATATTTGTTGGAAATTTGAACCAGATCAATTTTATAAAATCTTAGGTCATATTTAATGTCCAGTTGACCAAATGGTTGGGTATCAAAAGCATTGTTCCACCTCTGGTGAAAAAGACAAACTTCTGCCGATTCAGGAGGAGACAGGTCAAATTTGAATTGCATCTACCTCATAGTTTGCTTTTTATTTTTTCCAAAAATCATTTCTAGGTACACAAGTATCTAATTAATAAGAGAAACACCAAAAGTTTTCCAAGATTCAGCCACTAGCTAGGAACGATCATGCCCGCCGTTTTGACCGCATTTTGAAACGGTCATGAAAATTTTGAAAAAATCAAAAAATGGAAAACCTTCGCATTGTGTCATTATATGTGACCAAGTTAACAGGAAAAATAATAAACCTGTAATACGACAATTCTTTTAAAAAAGTGTTCTAGAAAATGAGTTATCATCTGTGAAGAATTATGGCTTTCAAGCCAAATGTTCAATCTTATGGCCAAATTCATGGCATATTTTGTTCAAATAATCTCATATTGTTTACAAGGGAGTATCTTTGAATGACAAACAATGTTAGCTAAAGGAGTTTTCATTTTCTTTGGACGAAAAATCAATTTTCCATTTTCTGAGTACCAAAAATGAGTTTTTTTTTGTGAAGGACCTGTCATATAATTGTTGCAAAATTGCACCAAATCAATTTTCTAAAATACTAGGAAATATTTAATGCACAATTGACAAAATGGTTGGGTGTCAAAAGTTTTGATCCACCTCTCTTTAAAAAGACAAATTTCCGCCGATTCAGCTGGAAGCGGGTCAAATTTGAACTAAAGCGGCCTTGTAGTTTGCTCTTTATTTTTTACAAAAATCATTTGTAGGTACATAAGTATCTATTTAATCAAAGAAACACCAAAAAAATACCAAGATTCAACCACTAGCTAGGAACGGTCATTCCCGCCGTTTTGACCGCATTTTGAAACGGGCATAAAAAATTCAAAACAAATCAAAAAATTGGAAAACCTTCGCATTGTGTCATTATATATGACCAAGTTTTCTGGAAAAATAATAAACTTATAATACGACCATTCTTTTTAAAAAGTGTTTTCAGAAATGAGCTATCATGCGTGAAGATTCGTGGCTTTCAAGCCAAATGATCAATCCTATGGCCACATTAATGGCATAGTTTGTTCAAATGATATCATATTGTGCACAAGGGTGCATCTTGGAATGGCAAACAATATTGCCTAAGGAAGTTTTCATTTTCTTTGGACGAAAAAATCATTTTCCATTTTTCGAGTGCCCAAAAGGAGGTTTTTTTTCGTGAAGGACCTCCCAAATAATTGTTGCAAAATTGGACCAAATCAATTTTCTATAATACTAGGACATATTTAGTGCACAATTGACAAAATGGTTGGGTGTAAAATGTTTTGATCCACCTCTCGTGAAAAAGACAAATTTCCGCCGACTCAGTTGGAAGCGGGTCAAATTTGAACTGCAGCTGCCTTGTAGTTTGCTCTTTATTTTTTACAAAAATTATTTCTAGGTAGATAAGTATCTATTTAATCAGAGAAACACCAAAAAATACCAAGATTCAACCACTATCTAGGAACGGTCATTCCCGCCGTTTGGACCGCATTTTGAAATGGGCATAAAAAATTCAAAAAAATCAAAAAATTGGAAAACCTTCGCATTGTGTCATTATATATGACCAAGTTTCCAGGAAAAATATTAAACTTGTAATACGGCAATTCTTTTAAAAAAGTGTTCTCAGAAACGAGCTATCATGCGTGAAGATTCATGGCTTTCAAGCCAAATGATCAATCCTATGGCCACATTCATGGCATAGTTTGTTCAAATGATCTCATATTGTGCACAAGGGTGCATCTTGGAATGGCAAACAATATTGCCTAATGAAGTTTTCATTTTCTTTGGACGAAAAAATCATTTTCCATTTTTCGAGTGCCCAAAAGGAGGTTTTTTGTGAAGGACCTCCCAAATAATTGTTGCAAAATTGGACCAAATCGATTTTTTTAAATACTAGGACATATTTAATGCACAATTGACAAAATGGTTGGGTTTAAAAAGTTTTGATCCACCTCTCGTGAAATAGACAAATTTCCGCCGATTCAGGTGGAAGCAGGTCAAATTTGAACTGCAGCTGCTTCATAGTTTGCTATTTATTTTTTCCAAAAATCATTTCGAGTTACATAAGTACCTATTTAATCATAAATACATGGTTTGGTGGCGATACGTCGAGGTTTGGGCGGTGGTCGAGGGCCCCAACTCTAGAGCGCGTAAACTCGCATGCCCGCCGCGTGGTCACCGCGTGATTGTGGCGTTTCCATGTGTTCTGGGAGGCCTAGGCATGTCTATTGGGTTGGGCACTCACCAGGTAGGTGCTAGGAAGAAAATTACAACATAAGATTCTCACGAGGAGACCGATCGATGCTCAAACATGAATTAGCAGCCAAGTGTTTGATTAGCGGTACGGGAAATGCACATGGCTAATGGGCGTGAGTTTTGGTTGAGGATGATCAGTTACTAAGAAGACCGTCTTCACAAATTTTGAGCTCGAAAGGAGGAGCCTAGGTGGTACTTGCTTTGCAAAGTACCACACTGGACATAAATACGAATGTTGAAGTTGGGCTCAAAATAATGAATGGATTGAGCTGGCATTTGGTGGAGGACAGTTATTTGGGCATAGGAAAGCACTGTAGAAAATGGATACCATTTGGACATGCCAAAGTGGTACTTCCTTCATAAAGTGTTTTTTGAACAAAATAAGAAAATGAATATTTTTGAATTATTTTTGAACTAGGTAAGGAAGGTTTTTTACATATTTGACGAAGATATGACCCAAAGAATTTATGAGATTTTTTGGGGAATTTTGGGAATGACAGAAATATAGGTTGCTTCACAACCTAGGGCAAAAACTGCCACATGGACATGACACATAGGTAAAACTGATGAGGTGGCGCCTAGTCGTAGCAACCCACCACAATTTATAAGGTTATACTAGATCATTGATGGCGCGCATTGCCGCGCCCGTCAATTTTTACGATAGAAGCTATACTAAAAAGAAGAAAAAGTATTACTGGCATTTTCTTTTTTCTATAATAGAAAATCTAAGGGAAATATACATACAGTTAGTGAAAGAGGACAAGTATCTTGGGAGCACACTGAAATTAAAATCAGCCTAGTCATCTTTGGGACTATGTTTTGTGGGATAAAATAGCTTCACATTCAATTATATTCAATAGAATGGGTTCAAAGTTTGCCTAATTCCCAAGAAATACTAACGTTTGCAATGACATACTCCCTCCGTCCCAAAATAAGTGACTCAAAAATGACACAACTTTGTACTAACTTTAAGTAAACAAAGCTCTTCTAACTACAGCTTGTACAAATAAATAAATTAAGGGCAATAACGAAATAAGAAGCAACATCTAGCAATATAAATGTTTTGTCAAATAAGATCATGATTAGGAAACAGGACAAGCCCACTTTTACCTGGAGATGCTGCTATAGTTAACCAACAGTATAACAAAGGAATTTTGATTTCTTTCCTCTCGTAATGAACATAATTTATAATTTATATGTACATGAAACAAAATCAAATCATGTTGAATCCTATTTATAATGTTATCTTCAGAGTGAATCCTACTATATTGCTTATCTGTACAACTACATGCTGATGTATAAGAACATATGATTTAAATAGTGCATACTCCAATTTTCGCCAGTGGAACCTACGGTTTACAGCGTAGGATTATACAAACTGGTAGCAATGGTCATGCCTGACACAAAGTACAGAATCATATATCTTTTTGACAGATAAAATCATACATGTATCTGAAAAGGGAGACCAACCTGATCTGCGCACCTAGTATCGAATCATATACCTTTTTTATGGATATAGTCATACAAGACTCCAATTCCAGTAGGACAACCATAACAAAGAGGAATTTGTATCCAGCCAGTGGCATCACACAGCGGTCCTAACTATATTAATATTTTTTTGTTTTCTGTATTTATTACGAGCCAAACAGTTTTCCTATGCATGTCACACCATGTACTTAGAGGAAAGAAAATATCCACACCATAATTGGGCTTTGCTCGTTTGTGGACAGACGCTGAAGATGCTGATGGTTTGCCTCCGTCTACAACAGCATGGTTAAATTCTTGGCGCATTCTAATATACCGTTCTAAGTAACATGTTCCATACAACACCAAGGTATGAATAACACAGAAACATGTAATCTAAGCAATCATGGGGCATAAAATCATTAAAACATTTGATTAGGTATGGAGTAACAGAAACCATCTGAGATTATGAGTTGCCGAATTAAAAAGATTTTAAAAAATCTGATTACCAGTTTCGAAGATATGCCCAAATCAATTGGCCATGGCCAACTTGAATGCAACGTGTTTTTACATGTTGGATTGAGAGGATATTAGTACAATGCAATTATTTGGTGGAAGAAGGAATCGCTCACATGAATCATTGGTTAATCTTGAATGAACCTTCGGCTCATAGAAGTCCAAAGACACTGTGCATCAACATGATGCCATTGACAACAACAACTTGTGGAACTATGACTTCAGAATAGATGCTCCAGGCTCGTATAGCACATACTCTGTCTATAAATTTCACAAGAGAGCATAATCTCGATTTTTTTGGGCAAACAGTTTAACAACTTTTATTAAAAATCTGCATCACATGGATAAATAGCATACATAGACATATGTTTTGTATAGCATACAGAGACGATTCTAATTTCTCACCCTTCCATTATCTTCTCTGATAATGTGTTCCTAGATAAGTGGTCTAACTTGCTTCTTGGACAAGTCCTAATTGACATAATTCCTATCGTTGTTCAGGTGTTTTGTTGCAATTTTTCAATGTTTTCTGCTCTTTTTCTCTGAATCATAGTTTCATCTTTTGCAATGATATTATAATGATTGAAGACCACCTGCTGATTTACAATCATTACAACATATGGTTGCATCTCTATTTTGATTTTTCACTAGCGAGACTAATCAAGTAAACAAAAGCCCTTTTTTGCAGTGTATTAAAGAACAACAGCATGTTCCCCTATACGTAGGGTGATGGCAACCATTCATCACTACGAGGACAGATGGCAAGACCGTTTGCACAAAATCTAATAGTGAAATACAACTCCGAGACTTCTAACCTGCAAGGAGAGATAACAATCAACACTTGAGGAGATATAACTTCACCAAAGTGAGTTAGCAGATTGCATTAAGCATTGACATCTCAGAACTCAGATCATATCATCAAATTGGAGACTGAACAGTGCATCAAAGGGTTGCTCGCAACAATACAATGAAGCAATCTACTCACAGGTAATGGCAGAAATTGAGCAGGTGCGATCTCTTCAGTGATGTCCACGAGTGCCACCCCGAACACCCTAGGGCCGGCTGGGCACCTTACAAAATTGGCGATGGGGACATTGTGGCCATCCAAAACACAGTTAGGTTGGTGTTTAAAATGCAGTTAGAATAATAGAACTGCAGTTAAGTTGGCTATCAGAACGCTTATTGTCGTCTTGTTACAGCTAACGTCACCAGATGCGCTAGACGATGCAAGGCAGGAGACGAAAATCGTGTTCCCAGAGAGGCACCGAGGCGGTCATCAGGGAGGGTTGGAATAGATACGGCGAGGGAAGAGTGGTAGGGGAGGACATACTTGTACCCCGAGGCAGCGCAAAGGATGGGACATCTGCCGCCATGAATTTGTGCAGAGAAAACGAAGAATGATTGCGGCATTCAATAGGAAGCTGCAGAATCTGCCCAAATCAATTGTCAACGCATAGCATGAACATCACATGCACATATTTATGTTGGGAGAGGATATGAGTTTCTTTTATTGAGACGACATGAGCACATTGATGCAGTTTACAGTAGCATACCTGAGCATGTCGCTGAAGAAGATGTTGCTGCTGGAGTAAGATGTACATAGATAGCCAGGGAGGGAAGCATTATATAGTACCTGCAAGGTTTGCTACTTTACCAGGCATTAAGCAATTGAATGAATGTTAATAGGCCTGAATGAATGATAATAGGCCATAATCACGAGCTTGAAGAAGAGCAGAGGAGTTTCTAGGGAAAGAATGCCATGATTGCGAGCTTGAAGGAGAGGAGAGAAGTTGCCAGTACACGAGGCGTCTGCCATTTAATCCCGCTCCTCTGCTCGGTGGGATCGGCCGGATGGGCTCGGCTCCTGATCCCGCTCCTCCGATCCTTTGGATCTTCGATCGCTGGGATCGATCGGATGGACTCCATCTCATCCCTGACCTCAGGTGGACGGACGAATCACTGAATGGAACCGGGAGCCCCTATCCGCGACTCGATTCTGGAGGGGAATCGATGCGGTCCCGTTACCATCAGCCTCGATCGAGACTTGATTAATCCCGTTCCCCTCAGCCTCGATCTGGACTCGGTTAGGGTTCGTGAGTGTTTTTCCTGGAGCGGTTGGGTACGCGGTACCTCATAGGCTTCCCTCCTTCAGAATGGGTTGCTGGCTCGCCGAAGGCCCAGTGCACCACAGGCGTCCGATTTGGCCCGTGGAGCAGCAGCCCACAGGACAGCTGGGCCAATTGACACAAATTGTGAAGTAGACTGCATTAGAGACGAAATCCAACGGCCAGAAACTCCCATATCAGTAAAACGGACGGCCGAAAACCCAAATCGCTGTGAGTGCACGAATTAGGTGCGGTTATACTGTCCTTAATGACCATCTATATTGGTCATGATCAGCTAGAAATAAGGCAGCGGACCAGTGCTATCAGCTTTATGACCATTTCGTGTAAGGAAATTACGACCTTTCTGACC
The DNA here is from genome assembly GCA_902687465.1 of Secale cereale. Taxonomy (NCBI): domain Eukaryota; kingdom Viridiplantae; phylum Streptophyta; class Magnoliopsida; order Poales; family Poaceae; genus Secale; species Secale cereale. The sequence goes on from LR738715.1 coordinate 419,765,732, forward strand.
AAAATGGTCGTTATAGTTTAGGGTTTGTAGCCCCCCGAACAGCTTTTGACCAATTGATCTGAAATGGTCATAGATCTATGACCAATTCTTGCAGGGTCACTGACAGAAGGTCACTAGTTGACATATTTCTTGAAGTGACCCTTGATTGCCGGCAAAACATTGAAATGTCTAGTTTTTAAATTCTGTTAAATCCAAAACTCCTCTGAAATTCATGAAACTTGGCATGCTATCATGGAGTGGCATCAACATGTCATTGTACAAATTTTGTCCCATTTGGGGCAGGTTTGGGTATATGCTTCTCACAAACCGGAGCTTCTCACAACAAGCATGATGGTTTTCGGTAGGGAACGTCCCACCTTTGGGGACGAAACGATATCAATTGCCTCTTTTTACTTTCAAAAAAATTTCTCGTGTCAACATACAACAATAGCAGTGTTGTGTGATTTTTTGTGATTTTTCGGGGTTCGTTTTGACATTTTTATGCATTAACTGAGTTTTCAATGCATTTATGTGCATAATTCAAATTTGAACTACATGCACATTCTCAAGTGCATATAAATTGGTTGAAAAATCAAATTGGTGTCCTTGGGTGCATGCTTAGGTCCCATGCAAGAAATGGGCATGAATTTCGAACACCAGGGCACCGTTGATTGCCGGCAAAACATTGAGATGCCTGGGTTTAAATTCTTGTGAATCTAAAACTCGTCTGAAATTCATGAAACTTGGCATGCTATCATGGAGTGGCATCAACATGTGGTTGTAGAAATTTTGTCCCATTTGGGGCAGGTTTGGGTATATGCTTCTCACAAACCGGAGCTTCTCACAACAAGCATGATGGTTTTGGTAGGGATCATCCCACCTTTTGGGACGAAACCATATCAATTGCCTCTTTTTGCTTTCAAAAAAATTTCTCGTGTCAACATAGAACAATAGGAGTGTTGCGTGAATTTTTGTGTTATTTCGGGGTTCGTTTGGACATTTTTATGCATGAACTGAGTTTTCAATACATTTATGTGCATAATTCAAATTTGAACTACATGCACATGCTCCAGTGCATATAAATTGGTTGAAAAATCAAATATGTGTCCTTAGGTGCATGCTTAGGTCCCGTGCATGAAATGGGCATGAATTTCGAACACCAGGGCACCATTGTTTGCTGGCAAAACATTGAGATGTCTGGTTTTTAAATTCTGGTAAATCCAAAACTCGTCTGAAATTCATGAAACTTGGCATGCTATCATGGAGTGGAATCAACATGTCGTGGTACAAATTTGTCCCATTTGGAGCAGGTTTGGGTATATGCTTCTCACAACAAGCATGATGATTTTCGGTAGGGAACGTCCCTCCTTTGGGGACGAAACGATATCAATTGCCTCTTTTTGCTTTCAAAAAAATTTCTCGTGTCAACATAGAACAACAGGAGTGTTGTGTGAATTTTTGTGATTTTTCGGGGTTCGTTTGGACATTTTTATGCATTAACCGAGTTTTCAATGCATTTATGTGCATAATTCAAATTTGAACTACATGCACTTGCTCCAGTGCATATAAATTGGATGAAAAATCAAATTTGTGTCCGTGGGTGCATTCTTAGGTCCCATGCAAGAAATGGGCATTAATTTCGAACACCAGGGCACCGTTGATTGCCGGCAAAACATTGAGATGCCTGGTTTTTAAATTCTTGTGAATCCAAAACTCGTCTGAAATTCATGAAACTTGGCATGCTATCATGGAGCGGCATCAATAAGCCATGGTACATATTTTGTCCCATTTGGGGCAGGTTTGGGTATATACTTCTCACAAACCGGAGCTTCTCACAACAAGCATGATGGTTTTCGGTAGAGAACGTCCCACCTTTGGCGAGGAAACGATGTCCATTGCCTCTTATTGGCTTCAAGTTTTTTTCTCGTGTCAACATAGAACAACAGGAGTGTTGTGTAAAGTTTTGTGATGTTTCGGGTTTTGTTTTGACATTTTTAAGCATTAACTGAGTTTTCAATGCATTTATGTGCATAATTCAAATTGGACTACATGCACATGCTCCAGTGCATATAAATTGGTTGAAAAATAAATATGTGTCCTTGGGTGCATGCTTAGGTCTCGTGCAAGAAATGGGCATGAATTTCGAACACCAGGGCACCATTAATTGCCGGCAAAACATTGAGATATCTCGTTTTTAAATTTTGGTAAATCCAAAACTCGTCTGTAATTCATGAAACTTGGCATGCTATCATGGAGTGGCATCAACATGTCATGGTACAAATTTTGTCCCATTTGGGGCAGGTTTGGGTATATGCTTCTCACAAACCGGAGCTTCTCACAACAAACATGATGGTTTTTGGCAGGGAACGTCCCACCTTTGGGGACGAAACGCTATCAATTGCCTCTTTTTTCTTTGAAAAATATATCTCGTGTCAACGTAGAACAACAGGAGTGTTGTGTGAATTTTCGTAATTTTTCGGGGTTCGTTTGGACATTTTTATGCATTAACCGAGTTTTCAATGCATTTATGTGCATAATTCAAATTTTAACTACATGCACATGCTCGAGTGCATATAAATTGGTTGAAAAATCAAATCTGTGTCCCTGGGTGCATGCTTAGGTCCCATGCAAGAAATGGGCATGAATTTTGAACGCCAGGGCACCGTTGATTGCCGGCAAAACATTGAGATGCCTGGTTTTTAAATTCTTGTGAATCCAAAACTCGTCCGAAATTCATGAAACTTGGCATGCTATCATGGAGCGGCATCAACATGCCATGGTGCATATTTTGTCCTATTTGGGGCAGGTTTGGGTATATACTTCTCACAAACCGGAGCTTCTCACAACAAGCATGATGGTTTTCGGTAGGGAACGTCCCACCTTTGGGGACGAAACGATGTCCATTGCCTCATATTGCTTTAAAGTTTTTTTTCTCGTGTCAACATAGAACAACAGGAGTGTTGTATAAATTTTTGTGATTTTTCAAGGTTCGTTTGGACATTTTTATGCATTAACTACATGCACATGCTCCAGTGCATATAAATTGGTTGAAAAATCAAATCTGTGTCCTTGGGTGCATGCTTAGGTCCCATGCAAGAAATGGGCATGAATTTCAAACACCAGGGCACCGTTGATTGCCGGCAAAACATTGAGATGAGTGGTTTTTAAATTCTAATAAATCGAAAAAGCGTCCGAAATTCATGAAACTTGGCATGCTATCATGAAGCGGCATCAACATGCCATGGTACACATTTGTCCCATTTGGGGCAGGTTTGGGTATATGCTTCTCACAAACCGGAGCTTCTCACAGCAAGCATGATGGTTTTCGGTAGGGAACGTCCTACCTTTGGGGACGAAACGATATCCATTGGCTCTTATTGCTTTCAAAAAATTTCTTGTGTCAACATAGAACAATAGGAGTGTTGTGTGATTTTTTGTGATTTTTCGGGGTTCATTTGGACATTTTTATGCATGAACTGTGTTTTCAATGCATTTATGTGCATAATTCAAATTTGAACTACATGCACATGCTCGAGTGCATATAAATTGGTTGAAAAATGAAATTTGTGTCCTTGGGTGCATGCTTAGGTCCCGTGCAAGAAATGTGCATGAATTTCGAACAGTAGGGCACCATTGATAGCCGGCAAAACATTGAGATGTCTGGTTTTTAAATTCTGGTAAATCCAAAACTCGTCTGAAATTCATGAAACTTGGCATGCTATCATGGAGTGGCATCAACATGCCATGGTACATATTTTGTCCGACTTGGGGCAGGTTTGGGTATATGCTTCTCACAACCCGGAGCTTCTCACAATAAGCATGATGGTTTTTGGTAGGGAAGGTCCCACCTTGGGGGACGAAACGATATCAATTGCTTCTTATTTCTTTCAAAAAGAAACTCTCGTGTCAACATGGAACAATAGGAGTGTTGTGTGAATTCTTGAGATTTTTCGGGGTTTGTTTGGACATTTTTATGCATTAACTGAGTTTTCAATGCATTTATATGCATAATTTAAATTTGAACTACATGCACATGCTCCACTGCATATAAATTGGTTGAAAAATCAAATCTGTGTCCTTGGGTGCATGCTCAAGTCCCATGCAAAAAATGGGCATGAATTTCAAACAACAGGGCACCGTTGATTGCCAGCAAAACATTGAGATGCCTGGTTTTTAAATTCTAGTAAATCCAAAACTCGTCTGAAATTCATGAAACTTGGCATGTTATCATGGAGTGGCATCAACATGCCATGGTACATATTTTGTCCCATTTAGGGCAGGTTTGGGTATATGCTTCTCACAAACCGGAGCTTCTCACAACAAGCATGATGGTTTTCGGTAGGGAACGTCCCGCCTTTGGGGACGAAACGATATCCATTACCTCTTATTGCTATCAAGTTTTTTTCTCGTGTCAACATAGAACAACAGGAGTGTTGTGTGAACTATTGTGATTATTCGGGGTTCGCTTGGACATTTTTATGCATTAACTGAGTTTTCAATGAATTTATGTGGATAATTCAAATTTGAACTACATGGACATGCTCCAGTGCATATAAATTGGTTGAAAAATCAAATATGTGTCCTTGGGTGCATGCTTAGGTCCCACGCAAGAAATGGGCATGAATTTCGAACACCAGGGCACCGTTGATTGCCGGCAAAACATTGAGATGTCTGGTTTTTAAATTCTGGTAAATCCAAAACTCGTCTGAAATTCATGAAACTTGGCATGCTATCATGGAGCGGCATCAATATATTGTGGTACAATTTCTTTCCCATTTGGGACAGGTTTGGGTATATGCTACTCACAAACCGGAACTTCTCACAACAAGCATGATGGTTTTCGGTAGGGAACCTCCCACCTTTGGGTACGAAACGATATCCATTGCCTCTTATTGCTTTCATAATTTTTTTCTCGTGTCAACATAGAACAACAGGAGTGTTGTGAGAATTTTTGTGATTTTTTGTGGTTCGTTTGTACATTTTTATGCATTAATTGAATTTTTAATGCATTTATGTGCATAATTCGAATTTAAACTACATACACATGCTCCAATGCATATAAATTTGTTGAGAAATCAAATATGTGTCCTTGGGTGCATGCTTAGTTCCCATGCAAGAAATGGGCATGAATTTCGAACACCAGGGCACCGTTGATTGCCGTTAAAACATTGAGATGCGTGGTTTTTAAATTCTAGTAAATCCGAAACTCGTTTGAAATTCATGTAACTTGGCATGCTATCATGGAGCGGCATCAACATGCAGCGGTACAATTTTTTTCCCATTTGGGGGAGGTTTGTGTATATGCTTCTCAAAACCGGAGCTTCTCACAACAAGCATGATGGTTTTCGGTAGGGAACGTCCCACCTTTGGGTACGAAATGATATCCATTGCCTCTTATTGCTTTCAATTTTTTTTTCTCGTGTCAACATAGAACAACAGGAGTGTTGGGTGAAATTTTGCGATTTTTCAAGATTCGTTTTGGACATTTTGATGCATTAACTGAGTTTTCAATGCATTTATGTGCATAATTCAAATTTGAACTACATGCACATGCTCCAGTGCATATAAATTGGTTGAAACATCAAATCTGTGTCCTTGGGTGCATGCTAACGTCCCATGCAAGAAATGGGCATAAATTTCAAACACCAGGGCACCGTTGATTGCCTGCAAAACATTGAGATGTATGGTTTTTAAATTCTAGTAAATCCAAAACTCGTCTGAAATTCATGAAACTTTGCATGCTAACATGCAACGGCATCAATATGCCATGGTACAAATTTTGTCCCATTTGGGGCAGGTTTGGTTATATGCTTCTTACAAACCGGAGCTTCTCACAACAAGGATGATGGTTTTCGATAGGGAGCCTCCCACCTTTTGGGACGAAATGATATCCATTGGCTCTTATTGCTTTCAATTTTTTTTCTCGTGTCAAGATAGAACAACAGGTGTGTTGTGTGAATTTTTGTGATTTTTCGGGGTTCGTTTGGACATTTTTATGCATTAACTGAGTTTTCAATACATTTATGTGCATAATTCAAATTTACACTACATGCACATGCTCCAGTGCATATAAAGTGGTTGAAAAGTCAAATATGTGTCCTTGGGTGCGTGCTTAGGTCCCATGCAAGAAATGGGCATGAATTTCGAACACCAGGGCACCGTTGATTGCATGCAAAACATTGAGATGCCTGATTTTTAAATTCTAGTAAATCCAAAACTCGTCTGAAATTCATGAAACTTGGCATCCTATCATGGAGGAGCATTAACATGTCGTGGTAAAATTTTGTCCTAGTTGGGGAAGGTTTTGGTATGTGCTTCTCACGAACCGGAGCATCTCACAAGAAGCATGATGGTTTTCGGTAGGGAACATCCCACCTTTGGGGACGAAACGATATCCATTGCTTCTTATTGCTTTCAAATTTTTGTCTCGTATCAACATAGAACAACAGGAGTGTTGTGTGAATTTTTGTGATTTTTTCGGGTTCGTTTGGACATTTTTATGCATTAACTGAGTTTTCAATGCATTTATGTGCATAATTCAAATTTGAACCACATGCGCATGCTCCAGTGCATATAAGTTAGTTGAAAAATCAAATCAGTGTCCTTGGGTACATGCTTAGGTCCCATGCCAGAAATGGGCATGAATTTCGAACACCGGGGCACCGTTGATTGCCGGCAATACATTGAGATGCGGGGTTTTTAAACTCTAGTAAATCCAAAAACTCGTTCGAAATTCAGGAAACTTGGCATGCTATCATGGAGCGGCATCAACATGTCGCGGTATGAATTTTCTCCCATTTGGGGCAGGTTTGGGTATATGCTTCTCACAAACCGGAGCTTCTCACAACAATCATGATGGTTTTCGGTAGGGAACGTCCCACCTTTGGGGACGAAACGATATCCATTGCCTCTTATTGCTTTCAAGTTGTTTTTCTCGT
>LR738715.1:419772658-419846432 GCA_902687465.1 Secale cereale
GCGCATGCTCCAGTGCATATAAGTTAGTTGAAAAATCAAATCAGTGTCCTTGGGTACATGCTTAGGTCCCATGCCAGAAATGGGCATGAATTTCGAACACCGGGGCACCGTTGATTGCCGGCAATACATTGAGATGCGGGGTTTTTAAACTCTAGTAAATCCAAAAACTCGTTCGAAATTCAGGAAACTTGACATGCTATCATGGAGCGGCATCAACATGTCGCGGTATGAATTTTCTCCCATTTGGGGCAGGTTTGGGTATATGCTTCTCACAAACCGGAGCTTCTCACAACAATCATGATGGTTTTCGGTAGGGAACGTCCCACCTTTGGGGACGAAACGATATCCATTGCCTCTTATTGCTTTCAAGTTGTTTTTCTCGTGTCAACATAGAACAACAGGAGTGTTGTGTGAACTTTTGTGATTATTCGGGGTTCGTTTCGACATTTTTATGCATTAACTGAGTTTTCAATGCATTTATGTGCATAATTAAAATTTGAACTACATAGACATGCTCCAGTGCATATAAATTGGTTGAAAAATCAAATATGTGTCCATGGGTGCATGCTTAGGTCCCATGCAAGAAATGGGCATGAATTTCGAACACCAGGGCATCGTTGATTGCCGGCAAAACATTGAGATGTGTGGTTTTTAAATTCTAGTAAATCCAAAACTCGCCTGAATTTAATGAAACTTGGCATGCTATCATGGAGCGGCATCGACATATTGTGGTACAAATTTTGTCCCATTTGGGGCATGTTTGGGTATATGCTTCTCACAAACCGGAGTTGCTCACAAGAAGCATGATGGTTTTCGGTAGGGAGCGCCCCACCTTTCGGGACGAAATGATATCCATTACCTGTTATAGCATTCATAAAATTTTCTCGTGTCAACATAGAACAATAGGTGTGTTGTGTGAATTTTTGTAATTTTTTGGAGTTCGTTTGGACATTTTTTATGCATTAATTGAGTTTTCAATGCATTTATGTGCATAATTCAAATTTAAACTACATGCACATGCTCTAATGGATATAAATTGGTTGAAAAATCAAATATGTGTCCTTGGGTGCATGCTTAGATCCCATGCAAGAAATGGGCATGAATTTCGAACACTAGGGCACCGTTGATTGTCGTTAAAACATTGAGATGCGTGGTTTTTAAATTCTAGTAAATCCAAAACTCGTCTGAAATTCATGAAACTTGGCATGCTATCATGGAGCGGCATCAACATGCCGTGGTACAAATTTTGTCCCATTTGGGGGAGGTTTGGGTATATGCTTCTCACAAACCGAAGCTTCTCACAACAAGCATGATGGTTTTCGATAGGGAACGTCCCACCTTTGGGTACGAAATGATATCCATTGCCTCTTATTGCTTTCAATTTCTTTTTCTCGTGTCAACATAGAACAACAGGAGTGTTGTGTGAATTTTTGTGATTTTTCGGGGTTCGTTTGGACATTTTTATGCATTAAGTGAGTTTTCAATGCATTTATGTGCATAATTCACATGTGAACTACATGCACATGCTCCAGTGCATATAAATTGGTTGAAACATCAAATATGTGTACTTGGGTGCATGCTAAGGTCCCATGCAAGAAATGGGCATGAATTTCAAACACCAGGGCACCGTTAATTGCCTTCAAAACATTGAGATGTGTGGTTTTTAAATTCTAGTAAATCCAAAACTCGTCTGAAATTCATGAAACTTGGCATGCTAACATGGAGCGATATCAACACGCCGTGGTACAAAATTTGTCCCATTTGGGGCAGGTTTGGGTATATGCTTCTTACAAACCGGAGCTTCTCACAACAAGGATGATGGTTTTCGATAGGGAACGTCCCACCTTTGGGGACGAAATGATATCAATTGGCTCTTATTGCTTTAAAAAAATTCTCGTGTCAAGATAGAACAACAGGAGTGTTGTGCGAATTTTTGTGATTTTTCGGGGTTCGTTTGGACATTTTTATGAATTAACTGAGTTTTTAATGCATTTATGTGCATAATTCAAATTTGAACTACATGCACATGCTCCAGTGCATATAAATTGGTTGAAAAATCAAATATGTGTCCTTGGGTGCGTGCTTAGGTCCCATGCAAGAAATGGGCATGAATTTCGAACACAAGGGCACCGTTGATTGCTGGCAAAACATTGAGATGCCTGGTTTTTTAATTCTATTAAATCCAAAACTCGTCTGAAATTCATGAAACTTGGCATGCTATCATGGAGTGGCATTAACATGTCGTGGTAAAAATTTGTCGCATTTGGGCTAGCTTTTGGTATATGCTTCTCACGAACCGGAGCTTCTCACAACAAGCATGATGGTTTTCGGTAGGGAACGTCCCACCTTTGGGGACGAAACGATATCCATTGCTTCTTATTGCTTTCAAATTTTTGTCTCGTGTCAAGATAGAACAACAGGAGTGCTGTGTGAATTTTTGTGATTTTTTGGGGTTCGTTTGGACATTTTTATGCATTAACTGAGTTTTCAATGAATTTATGTGCATAATTCATATTTGAACGACATGCACATGCTCCAGTACATATAAATTGGTTGAAAAATCAAATCAGTGTCCTTGGGTGCAGGCTTAGGTCCCATGCAAGAAATGGGCATGAATTTCGAACACCGGGGCACCGTTGATTGCTGGCAATACGTTGAGATGCGTGGTTTGTAAATTCTAGTAAATCCAAAACTCATCTTAAATTCAGGAAACCTGACATGCTATCATGGAGCAGCATCAACATGCCGCGGTACCAATTTTGTCCCATTTGGGCAGGTTAGGGTATATGCTTCTCACAAACCGGATCTTCTCACAACAAGCATGATGGTTTTCGGTAGGGGACGTCCCACCTTTGGGGACGAAATGATATCCATTGCCTCTTATTGCTTTCAAGTTTTTTTCTCGTGTCAACAAAGAACCACAGGAGTGTTGTGTGAACTTTTGTGATTATTCGGGGTTTGTTTGGACATTTTTATGCATTAACTGAGTTTTCAATGCATTTATGTGCATAATTCAAATTTGAACTACATGGACATGCTCCAGTGCATATAAATTGGTTGAAAAATCAAATATGTGTCCTTGGGGTGCATGCTTAGGTCCCATGCAAGAAAAGGGCATGAATTTTGAACACCTGGGCATCGTTGATTGCCGGCAAAACATTGAGATGTGTGGTTTTTAAAATCTAGTAAATCCAAAACTCGTCTGAAATTCATGAAACTTGGCATGCTATCATGGAGCGGCATCAACATATTGTGGTACAAATTTTGTCCCATTTGAGGCAGGTTTGGGTATATGCTTCTCACAAATCGGAGCTTCTCACAACAAGCATGATGGTGTCCGGTAGGTAACGCCCCGCCTTTGGGGACGAAATGATATCCATTGTCTCTTATTGCTTTCATAAATGTTTCTCATGTCAACATAGAACAACATGAGTGTTGTGTGAAATTTTGTGATTTTTCGGAGTTCGTTTGGACATTTTTATGCATTAATTGAGTTTTCAATGCATTTATGTGCATAATTCTAATATAAACTACATGCACATGCTCCAATGGATATAAATTGGTTGAAAAATCAAATATGTGTCCTTGGGGGCATGCTTAGATCCCATGCAAGAAATGGGCATGAATTTCGAACGCCAGGGCACCGTTGATTGCCGTTAAAACATTGAGATGCGTGGTTTTTAAATTCTAGTAAATCCGAAATTCATCTGAAATTCATGAAACTTGGCATGCTATCATGGAGCGGCATCAACATACCGTGGTACAAATTTTGTCCCATTTGGGGGAGGTTTGGGTATATGCTTCTCACAAAACGGAGCTTCTCACAACAAGCATGATGGTTTTCGGTTGGGAAGTTCCCACCTTTGGGTACGAAATGATATCCATTGCCTCTTATTGCTTTCAATTTTTTTTCTCGTGTCAACATAGAACAACGGGAGTGTTGTGTAAATTTTTGTGAATCTTCGCGGTTCGTTTGGACATTTTTATGCATTAACTTAGTTTTCAATGCATTTATGTGCATAATTCAAATTTGAACTACATGCACATGCTCCAGTGCATATAAATTGGTAGAAACATCAAATCTGTGTCCTTGGGTGCATGCTAAGGTCCCATCCAAGAAATGGGCATGAATTTGAAACACCAGGGCACCAATGATTGCCGGCAAATATTGGGATGTGTGGTTTTAAAATTCTAGTAAATCCAAAACTCATCTGAAATTCATGAAACTTTGCATGCTAACATGGAGCGGCATCAACATTCCGTGGTACAAATTTTGTCCTATTTGGGGCAGGTTTGGGTATATGCTTCTTACGAACCGGAGCTTCTCACAACAAGGATGATGGTTTTCGATAGGGACCGTCCCACCTTTGGGGACGAAATGATATCCGTTGGCTCTTATTGCTTTCAATTTTTTTTTCTCGTGTCAAGATAGAACAACAGGAGTGTTGTGTGCATTCTTGTGATTTTTCAGGGTTCGTTTGGACATTTTATGCATTAATTGAGTTTTCAATGCATTTATGTGCATAATTCAAATTTGAACTACATGCACATGCTCCAATGCATATAAATTGGTTGAAAAATCAAATATGTGTCCTTGGGTGCGTGCTTAGGTCCCATGCAAGAAATGGGCATGAATTTTGAACACCAGGGCACCGTTGATTGCCGGCAAAACATTGAGATGTCTGGTTTTTAAATTCTAGTAAATCCAAAACTCGTCTGAAATTCATGAAACTTGGTATGCTATCATGGAGCGGCATCAACATGTCGAGGTACAAATTTTGTCCCATTTGGGGCAGGTTTGGGTATATGTTTCTCACAAACAGGAGCTTCTCACAACATGCATGATGCTTTTCGGTAGGGAACATCTCAGCTTTGGGCACGAAACGATATCCATTGCCTCTTACTGCTTTCAAATTATTTTCTCATGTCAACATAGAACAAGAGGAGTGTTGTGAGAATTTTTGTGATTTTTCGGGGTTCGTTTGGACATTTTTATGCATTAACTGAGTTTCCAATGCATTTGTGTGCATAATTCAAATTTGAACTACATGCACATGGTCCAGTGCATATAAATTGGTTGAAAATCAAATATGTGTCCTTGGATGCTTGCTTAGGTCCCATTCAAGAAATGGGCATGAATTTCGAACACCAAGGCACCGTTGATTGCCGGCAAAACATTGAGATGCCTGGTTTTTAAATTCTAGTAAATTCAAAACTCGTCTGAAATTCATGAAACTTGGCATGCTATCATGGAGCGGCATTAACATGTCGTGGTAAAATTTTGTCCCATCGGGGGTAGGTTTTGGTATATGCTTCTTTCGAACCGGAGCTGCTCACAACAAGCATGATGGTTTTCGGTAGGGAACGTCCCACCAATTGGGACGAAACGATATCCATTGCTTCTTATTGCTTTCAAATTTTTGTCTCGTGTCAACATAGAACAACAGGAGTGTTGTGTGAATTTTTTTTTGATTTTTCGGGGTTCGTTTGGACATTTTTATGCATTAACTGAGTTTTCAATGCATTTATGTGCATAATTCAAATTTGAACTACATGCACATGCTCAAATGCATATAAATTAGTTGAAAAATCAAATCAGTGTCCTTGGGTGCATGCTTAGGTCCCTTGCAAGAAATGGGCATGAATTTCGAACACCGGGGCACCATTGATTGCCGGCAATACATTGAGATGCGTGGTTTTTAAATTCTAGTAAATAAAAAACTCGTCTGAAATTCAGGAAACTTGGCATGCAATCATGGAGCGGCATCAACATGCTGCGGTACCAATTTTGTCCCATTTGGGGCAGGTTTGGGTATATGCTTCTCACAAACCGGAGCTTCTCACAACAAGCATGATGGTTTTCGGTAGGGAACGTCCCACCTTTGGGGATGAAACGATATCCATTGCGTCTTATTTCTTTCAAGTTTTTTTCTCGTGTCAACATAGAACAACAGGAGTGTTGTGTGAACTTTTGTGATTATTCGGGGTTCGTTTGGACATTTTTAAGCATTAACTAAGTTTTCAATGCATTTATGTGCATAATTCAAATTTGAACTACATGGACATGCTCTAGTTCATATAAATTGGTTGAAAAATAAAATATATGTCCTTGGGTGCATGCTTAGGTCCCATGCAGGAAATGGGCATGAATTTCGAACACCAGGGCATCGTTGATTGCCAGCAAAACATTGAGATGTGTGGTTTTTAAATTCTAGTAAATCCAAAACTCATCTAAAATTCATGAAACTAGGCATGCTATCATGGAGCGGCATCAACATATTGTGGTACAAATTTTGTCCCATTTCGGGCAGGTTTGGGTATATGCTTCTCACAAACCGGAGCTTCTCACAACAAGCATGATGGTTTTCTGTAGGGAACGCCCCACCTTTGGGGACGAAATGATATCCATTTCCTCTTATTGCTTTCATAAAATTTTCTCGTGTCAACATAGAACAACAGGAGTTTTGTGTCAATTTTTGTGATTTTTCGGAGTTCGTTTGGACAGTTTTATGCATTAATTGATTTTTCAATGCATTTATGTGCATAATTCAAATTTAAACTACATGCACATGCTCCAATGGATATAAATTGGTTGAAAAATCATATATGTGTCCTTGGGTGCATGCTTAGATCCCATGCAAGAACTGGGCATGAATTTCGAACACCAGGGCACCGTTGATTGCCGTTAAAACATTGAGATGCGTGGTTTTTAAATTCTAGTAAATCTGAAGCTCGTTTGAAATTCATGAAACTTGGCATGCTATCATGCAGCGGCATCAACATGCCGTGGTACAAATTTTGTCCCATTTGGGGGAGGTTTGGGTATATGCTTCTCACAAACCGGAGCTTCTCACAACAAGCATGATGGTTTTCGGTAGGGAACGTCCCACCTTTGGGTACAAAATGATATCCATTGCCTCCTATTGCTTTAATTTTTTTCTCGTGTCAACATAGAACAATAGGAGTGTTGTGTGAATTTTTGTGATTTTTCGGGGTTCGTTTGGACATTTTTATGCATTAACTGAATTTTCAATGCATTTATGTGCATAATTCAAATTTGAAATACATGCACTTGATCCAGCGCATATAAATTGGTTGAAACATCAAATCTGTGTCCTTGGGTGCATGCTAAGGTCCTATGCAAGAAATGGGCATGAATTTTGAAAACCGGGGCACCGTTGATTGCCGGCAAAACATTGAGATGCGTGGTTTTTTAAATCTAGTAAACCAAAACTCGTCTGAAATTCATGAAACTTGGCATGCTAACATGGAGCGACATCAACATGCCGTGGTAAAAATTTTGTCCCATTTGGGGCAGGTTTGGGTATATGCTTCTTACAAACCGGAGCTTATCACAACAAGCATGATGGTTTTCCATAGGGAACGTCCCACCTTTGGGGACGAAATGATATCCATTGGCTCTAATTGCTTTCAATTTTTTTTCTCGTGTCAACATAGAATAACAGGAGTGTTGTGTGAATTTTGTGATTTTTGGGGTTCGTTTGGACATTTTTATGCATTAACTGAGTTTTCAATGCATTTATGTGCATAATTCAAATTTTAACTACATGCACATGCTCCAGTGCATATAAATTGGTTGAAAAATCAAATATGTGTCCTCGGGTGCATGCTTAGGTCCCATGCAAGAAATGGGCATGAATTTCGAACACCAGGGCACCGTTGATTGCTGGCAAAGCATTGAGATGCCTGGTTTTAAATTCTAGTAAATCCAAAACTTGTCTGAAATTCATGAAACTTGGCATGCTATCATGGAGCGGCATCAACATGTCATGGTACAAATTTTGTCCCATTTGGGGCAGGTTTGTATATATGCTTCTCAAAACAGGAGCTTCTCACAACAAGCATGATAGTTTTCGGTAGGGAACGTCCCAGGTTTGGGCACGAAACGATATCCATTGCCTCTTACTGCTTTCAAATTATTTTCTCATGTCAACATAGAACAACAGGAGTGTTGTGAGAATTTTTGTGATTTTTCGGGGTTCGTTTGGACATTTTTATGCATTAACTGAGTTTTCAATGCATTTATGTGCATAATTCAAATTTGAACAACATGCACATGCTCCAGTACATATAGATTGGTTGAAAAATCAAATATGTGTCCTTGGGTGCTTGCTTAGGTCCCATGCAAGAAATGGGCATGAATTTGGAACACCAAGGCACCGTTGATTGCCGGCAGAACATTGAGATGCCTGGTTTTTAAATTCTAGTAAATCCAAAACTCGTCTGAAATTCATGAAACTTGGCATTCTATCAGGGAGCGGCATCAACATGTCGTGGTGAAAGTTTGTCCCATTGGGGGTAGGTTTGGGTATATGCTTCACACGAACCGGAGCTTCTCACAACAAGCATGATGGTTTTCGGTAGGGAACGTCCCACCTTTGGGGACGAAACGATATCCATTGCTTCTTATTGCTTTCAAATTTTTGTCTCGTGTCAACATAGAACAACAGGAGTGTTGTGTGATTTTTTGTGATTTTCGGGGTTCGTTTGGACATTTTTATGCATTAACTGAGTTTTCAATGCATTTATGTGCGTAATTAAAATTTGAACTACATGCACACGCTTCAGTGCATTTAAATTGGTTGAAAAATCAAATCAGTGTCCTTGGGTGCATGCATAGGTCCCATGCAAGAAATGGGCATGAATTTCGAACACCGGGGCACCGCTGATTGCCGGCAAAACATTCAGATGCGTGGTTTTCATTAGTAAATCCAAAACTCGTCTAAAATTCATGAAACTTGGTATGCTATCACGGAGCGACATCAACATGCCGCGGTACCAATTTTGTCCCATTTGGGGCAGGTTTGGGTATATGCTTCTCACAAACCAGAGCTTCTCACAACAAGCATGATGGTTTTCAGTAGGGAACGTCCCACCTTTGGGGACGAAACAATATCCATTGCCTCTTATTGCGTTCGAAAAAAATTCTAGAGTCAACATAGAACAATAGGAGTGTTGTGTGATTTTTTGTGATTTTCGGGGTTTGTTTGGACATTTTTATGCATTAACTGAGTTTTCAATGCATTTATGTACATAATTAAAATTTGAACTACATGCACATGCTCTAGTGCATATAAATTGGTTGAAAAATAAAATATGTGTCCTTGGGTGCATGCTTAGGTCCCATGCAAGAAATGGGCATTAATTTCAAACACCAGGGCACCGTTGATTGCCGGCAAAACATTGAGATGCCTGGTTTTTAAATTCTAGTAAATCCAATACTCGTCTGAAATTCATGGAACTTGGCGTGCTATCATGGAGCGGCATCAACATGCCGTGGTACAAATTTTGTCCCATTTGGGGCAGGTTTGGGTATATGCTTCTCATAAACCGGAGGTTCTCACAACAAGCATGATGGTTTTCGGTAGGGAACATCCCACCTTTGGGGACGAAACGATATCCATTGCCTCTTATTGCTTTCAAAAATAATTTCTAGTGTCAACATAGAACAACAGGAGTGCTGTGTGATTTTTTGTGATTTTTCTGGGTTTGTTTGGACATTTTTATGCATTAACTGAGTTTTCAATGCATTTATGTGCATAATTCAAATTTGAACTACACGCACATGCTCCAGTGCATATAAATTGGTTGAAAAATCAAATATGTGTCCTTGGGTGCGTGCTTAGATCCCATGCAAGAAATGGGCATGAATTTCGAACACCAGGGCATCGTTGATTGCCGGCAAAACATTGAGATGCTTGGTTTTTAAATTCTAGTAAATCCATAACTCATCTGAAATTCATGAAACTTGGTGTGCTATCATGGAGCGGCATCAACATGTCGTCGTACAAATTTTGTCCCATTTGGGGTAGGTTTGGGTATATGCTTCTCACAACAAGCATGATGGTTTTCGGTTGGGAACGTCCCACCTTTGGGGACGAAGTGATATCCATTGCTTCTTATTGCTTTCAAATTTTTGTCTCGTGTCAACATAGAACAACAGGATTATTGTGTGAAGTTTTGTGATTTTTCGGGGTTCGTTTGGACATTTTTATGCATTAACTGAGTTTTCAATGCATTTATGTGCATAATTCAAATTTGAACTACATGCACATGCTCCAGTGCATATAAATTGGTTGAAAAATCGAATCTGTGTCCATGGGTGCATGCTTAGGTCCCATGCAAGAAATGGGCATGAATTTCGAACAGCGGGGCACCGCTGATTGCTGGCAAAACATTCAGATGCGTGGTTTTTAAATTCTAGTAAATCCAAAATTCGTCTGAAATTCATGAAACTTGGCATGCTATCATGGAGCGGCATCAACATGTCGCGGTACCATTTTTGTCCCATTTGGGGCAGGTTTGGGTATATGCTTCTACTACTTCTCGAGCTTGCGTTTTATTCCCTCGAAGAGGAAAGGGTGATGCAGCATAGTAGTGTAAGTATTTCCCTTAGTTTTTGAGAACCAAGGTATCAATCCAGTAGGAGACCACGCGCAAGTCCCAGGCACCTACACAAACAAATAAGAACTTCGCAGCCAACGCGATAAGGGGTTGTCGATCCCTTTATGGTCACATACGAAAGTGACATCTGAGAGAGATGATAGTTTGATATTTTTGGTATTTTTGGATATAAGAACAGAAAGTAAAAAGCGGAAGAGTAAAGTAGATTGTAGATTGATAAGTTGAGAATAGACCCGGGGGCCATAGTTTTGTCTAGTGGCTTCTCTCATGATAGCGATATTCTACGGCGGGTAAACAAATTACTATCGAGCAATTGATAGAAAAGCAAATAATTATGAGACTATCTAGGCATGATCATTATATATAGGCATCACGTCCGAGACAAGTAGACCGAAACAGTTCTGCATCTACTACTATTACTCGACACATCGACCGCTATCCAGCATGCATCTAGAGTATTAAGTTCATAAGAACAGAGTAACGCTTTTTGCAAGATGACATGATGTAGAGGGATAAACTCAAACATAGTGATATAAACCCCATCTTTTTAATCTCGATGGCAACAATACAATACGTGCCTTGCTGCCCCTACTGTCACTGGGAAAGGACACCGCAAGATTGAACCCAAAGCCAAGCACTTCTCCCATTGCAAGACCTATAGATCTAGTAGGCCAAACCAAACCAATAATTCGAAGAGACTTGCAAGGATATTATAATCATACATAAAGAGTTCAGAAAAGAACCAAATATTTGTCATATATAATCTTGATCAGAAACCCACAATTCATCGGATCTCGAAAAACACAACGCAAAAAGAGATTACATCTAATAGATCTCCTCGAAGACCGAGGAGAACTTGGTATTGAGATCCAAAGAGAGAGAAGAAGCCATCTAGATACTAGCTATGGACCCGAAGGTCTGTGGTAAACTACTCACAACTCATGGTGAGGCGATGATGATGATGTAGAAGCACTCCGTGGGAGATCCCCCGTCCGGTGGAGCTCCGGAACAGGCCCCAAGATGGGATCTCATGGGAACAGAAGGTTGCGGCGGTGGAACTAGGGTTTTCTCTATTGTTCTGATGGTTTCGGGGTACGTAGGTATATATATAGGAGGAAGGAGGGCATCGGGGGGCCAGACGGGGTGCCCACGAGGTAGAGGGGCGCGCCTATAGGGGGGGCGCCCCCACCCTCGTGGACGCCACGTCAGCCCTTGTAGTGACCATGATCCGAATGGACCTAAGTCTCTGTGCTCTGTGTCATCCCTGGATCGGTAATGCTGACACACACAGTACTTGAAGGATTTAAAACAGAGTGGCAATCACACACTTATTATATCGAATGTCTCAAATGAGAACTTATTACAAAAGTATATGGCATAAGGCCATCTAACAAAATAACAGCGGAAGGCTTGGAAGATAAGTGAGTCCATCAACTCCAACGGCATAGCTGAGTGCATGACAGACGACCTAGCGCACCTTACTCTTCTTCTGAAAAGTCTGCAACGTAACATGTTGCAGCCCGAAATGGGTCAGACATGGAATATGCTGGCAAGATTACACAGTAGATCAAGTAACAGAATAAAGGCTAACACTATATGCATGTTTGGCTGGTGGAGGCTCTAAGGAATAAAATTTATTTTAACTATCATGGTGGTTGAAACATCATTGAGTAGTTTCCTCCAACTCAATCCCAATTAAAGTAGTCATCATTAACCCAACAAATTTATTTTAGAGTGTTGAGATCAACCAATAATTCAAGTACCATATATTCAAGATGTCCATAACTTGGGACACAGCTAATCATGATTAGTTTGTATACTCTGCAGAGGTTTGCGCACTTTTCCCCACAAGACTCGATCTCCTCCGTTGGATTTCTCGCACTACATGGTGTTTGAGAAACGGATGACCGAGACACAGTCTTTTAGAAGCATTCACTATTTACCCCGGGTGGACCGGTACACCTACTTTCCCCTACATCAGCTAGTCCACCACTGAAAGAGCTCACACAACTTAATCATACTATGCCAGAGCCCATACTGGCATTGTGGCTGCACACGGAAGTTTCTAGCATGAATAGTTTTATGATCCCTTTGAGTCTGGGTGGCATTCCATAGGATAATCACACGGTTCCTCCGGGATTTCCTATAACAACACGAGGATGTGGAAATGGATTCTCCATGTGCCCTGCAACCAATACACCCAGATGTGTATTCAAGTAGCCACCTTAAGTTGAACCATTAGTTAACAACTCACATCTGTCATGGATAATCTCAAACCCAATCCACATCTACGAGCATAGCATGGCAACCTAAGCATAACGTAGAAGTAACTCCCAGGGGTTTGAAAATAATGCAGGTAATAGGTTCTAGCACAATCTACTTCCCAGACCCACAAGTTAAGAGATCCTACTAATGCAATGTGTGAGGGCTTGATCTAATGCATAGAAACTGGGTTATAAAAGGTATGATCAAAGTTTTACTTGCCTTGCCGATGATTCGCAAAACCTAGGGACTCGTAGTAGCACGCTTCACACTTCGGGAATTCTATCGCAATCAAACAATAGCATACATAAGCAATCAAGCAAATATGCACAGGGAAAACTCCAAACAAGAAGATCTAACCAGAAATTTCAACTTAGGAACTCCGGTTTGCAAAAAGAATCAAATCAAACGGAGCACCGAAACTCAAACTGCGAAAGAAACAAGATCCGTATACTAGTTTGATCTAAAGTCAAATTTTACAGTAGCAAAACCTTGTTCAAGTTAGTTAAACGTAAAGAGGGCTTCAAGACGAAGATCTGGGCGCTTGAATCTCCTGGTTCCGACTTTCGAGCGAAAAGAAAAGCTAAAAAAAAGATCAGGGCAGAAATTGCGATTGAAAATAATCGCGGAAAAACCCTGAAAAAGAAAAACTGACGAACAGGCTAACGAACGAACGTTCGTTATCTGTGACTAACGGGCGAACAACGTTTGTTAAAACGAACGTACAGACGAACGTCCGCTATTTAACTAAACCGGAAAAACCGAACTGATCTGTTTAAAAAAACAGATCTAGGGTTTACTAAAAAAACGGACAGTTTTAAAAAAACCGGCGGCGGCTCGGGACGATGTCTACCTCGTCGACGGCGGACTCCGGCGGCGGGCCTCCGGTGGTGGTCGGCACGAGGCGGGCGGCGGGGCGGCTCCGGCGATGGCGCGGGTGGCGGCGCGAGCAAGCGACGGCGCAGGCAGCGGCGGCGGCTCGGGTGGCTGCGGGCTAGGGTTTCAGCGGCGGGGCTGGTGGGCTGCGGCGGCTTTGGGCCTCGCCTTTTAAAGGGGCCGGCTAGAGGAGTCCTAGTCGGGTATGGCCCGACTAGGTCGGTTGACTTTTTTAAATAGTCCTGGCGTACTAAAACAGGCGAAAAATATATTAAACGTACTCCAAAATTCTGAAATAAATTTTCACTTTCCTCTAATAATATTTAGGACAACCTGAACATTTTTCCCGGACCTAAATGCAATTTTGAAAAACTCGCCTTTTTCCTATGCAAATAAAATCACAAATAAATCTGAATAAAATTCCAAAAGTGATTTTAATATTTTTCCTCCAATATTTCTTTTATTTTGGAGAAGTCATATTATCTCCGCTCATATATTTTATTAAGAAATATTTTTAGGAGAGAAAACAATTAAAACCAAAGTGATCCCCGTACCGGTATTTGAGAAAAACTCAAATACGAAAACGGTAAAATCCCCAACTCTCTTCGTGGGTCCTTGAGTTGCTTAGAATTTTCGAGGACCACAACACACAAATGCAATAAAATATGCTATGCAATATGATCTATGTATAACATTCCAAATTAAAATTTTGGGATGTTACAAACTTACCCCCCTTAGAACGAATCTCGCCCTCGAGATTCGGTTTGGCTAGAGAATAGGTGTGGGTGGTCCTTGCGTAGATCATCCTCTCGTTCCCAAGTGGCTTCATCTTCGGTACGGTGACTCCACTGAACTTTGCAAAACTTGATAACTTTGCTGCGAGTGACTCTACTCGCAAACACGAGGATCTTGACGGGTTTCTCCTCGTAAGTTAGATCATTATCCAACTCAATTGCTTCCAGGGGCACTGTGTCTCTCAGAGGATTATCGGCCATCTCCGCATGGCACTTCTTAAGCTAGGAAATGTGAAACACGTCGTGCACTCTTGACAATCCTTCGGGTAACTCCAACTTGTAGGCAACCTCTCCCATGCGTTCCAAAACACAGTACGGTCCCACAAATCTCGGGGCTAACTTTCCCTTAACTCCAAAACGTTTAATTCCTCGCAGAGGTGACACTCTTAGGTACGCTCTGTCTCCGATTTCATAGACTACTTCCTTGCGCTTCGAGTCTGCATAACACTTCTGCCTGGACTGAGCTACCTTCAGCCTATCTCAAATCAGCTTAACCTTCTCTTCGGAATCGTTGATCAGATCTGGTCCGAATAACTGACGGTCTCCGACTTCATCCCACATTAACGACGTTCAGCATCTCCTCTCGTACAATGCTTCGAACGATGCCATCTTCAAACTGGCCTGGTAACTGTTGCTGTACGAGAACTCCACATAGGGCAACTTGTCGTCCCAACTAGATCCATAATCTAGTGGACAAGCTCTCAACACGTCCTCCAGAATCTGATTGACTCTCTCGGTCTGTCCATCGGTCTGCGGGTGGAAAGTTGTACTGAATTCTAGCCTAGTTCCCAAAGTCTGGTGTAGCTGATGCCAAAACTTTGAGGTGAACTGTGTTCCTCTATCTGATACGATGGTCCTCAGAACTCCATGCAGACATACAATCCTGGTCATGTATATCTTGGCCAACTTTGCACTGGTATACGTGGTTTTCATGGTGATAAAGTGGGCTACTTTGGTCAAGCGATCCACTACTACCCAGATTGAGTCATATCCTGATCTGGTCCTGGGCAATCCGGTGATAAAGTCCATTCGAAGCTTATCCCACTTCCATTCGGGTATCAGCATAGGCTGTAGTAATCATGCTGGCTTCTGATGTTCTGCCTTCACTCTCTGGCATACATCACATACGGCTACATACTCCGCAATATCCGTCTTCATTCCCGTCCACCAGAAACGCTCTTTCAAATCCAAATACATCTTAGGGTTTCTGGGGTGTATTGAGTATGGTGAATCATGTGCTTCTTGCATTATCAACTTCCTGATTTCGGAGTCATTAGGCATATAGATTCGGTCTTGAAACCACAAGGTGTCGTGTTCGTCCTCACGAAAACCCTTGGCTTTTCCTTCACTCATCTTCTCCTTTATTTCGGCAATCTCTTTGTCATCCTTCTGGGCTTCTCGTATCTTTCCCAACAATGTTGACTGAACCTCCAATGTTGCAACAAAACCTCTAGGAACTATCTCCAAACGAAGCTCCCTGAGATCATCTGCTAACTCGTTTGGCAATCCTCCCTTTACTAGGGTATTGGCATAACTATTCTGGCTCAAGGCGTCTGCAACGACATTGGCCTTGCCAGGATGATAGTGCAGCTTCATATCATAATCCTTTATGAGCTCCAACCATCTCCTCTGTCTGAGGATCAGCTCCTTCTGAGTGAAAATGTACTTCAAACTCTTGTGAGCAGTGTACACATCACAATGATTTCCAATGAGGAAATGTCTCCAGGTTTTGAGCGCATGCACTACTGCTGCTAACTCCAAATCATGAGTAGCATAATTCAACTCGTGCGGTCTAAGCTGACGAGATGCATAAGAAACAACTCTTCTGTCCTGCATGAGTACTCCTCCAAGTCCTAAGCATGAAGCGTCGCAATACACTTGGAAATCCTTGCGTATATCTGGCAAGATCAGCACTGAGGTTGTCGTCAAACGTTTCTTCAACTCCTGGAAACTTTCTTCGCACTCTTCAGTCCATTGAAACTTGGTGTCCTTCTTCAACAATGTCGTCATAGGCTTTGCAGTCTTGGAGAAATTCTCTATAAATCTCCGATAGTACCCCGTGAGTCCAAGAAAACTGCGAATTTCTCCAACTAAAGTGGGTGCCAACCACTTAGTGACTGCCTGCACCTTGAAAAAATCCAATGATATACCTTCTCCTGATATAACATGTCCTTCGAATCCAACTTCCTTCAACTGAAACTCACATTTGCTAAACTTGGCATACAACTGATGTTCTCTGAGCTTCTCTAGAACCAAACGCAAATGCTCCTCGTGTTCCTCTTTGTTCTTCGAGTACACCAAGATATCATCAATGAATACCATGACAAACTTATCAAAGAACTCCTTGAACACCTTTTTCATCATACTCATGAAATAGGCAGGGGCGTTAGTCAATCCAAATGACATAACCGTATACTCATATAGCCCGTACCTTGTGGTGAAGGCTGTCTTAGGTATATCCTTCTCTCGGATCTTCAACTGGTGGTATCCTGATCGTAGATCAATCTTGGAGAATACTTTAGCTCCTTGAAGTTGGTCAAACAAATCATTGATCATCGGCAGTGGGTACTTATTCTTAATCGTCACTTCATTCAGTGCCCGATAATCAACGACCATCCTTAAAGATCCATCCTTCTTCTCGACCAAAAGCACTAGGGCTCCCCAAGGTGATGAACTTCGTCGAATAAATCCTTTCTCCAATAACTCCTTAATCTGCTTCTTGATCTCCTCCAAATCATTTGCTGGCATCCAGTATGGTCTCTTCGATATTGGTCCGGTACCAGGAAATAGCTCTATCAGAAACTCAATATCCCTATCTGGCGGCATGCCTGGAAGCTCCTTTGATAATACATCCGGATAATCCCTTACTATGGGCACTTCCTCCTGAACAACTCCCGAGAGAGAATGTACTTGTGTCCTTCTAGGCGAATGCCTAGATATATACTTGATCCTTTTTCCCTCCGGGGTGGTAAGTAAAATAGACTTACTGGCACAATCGATGTTCCCTCCATACATCGATAGTCAATCCATACCTTGTATCACATCCAATCCTTGTGACTCCAAAACTATCAGTTCTAAGGGGAAAACATGGCGTCCCATGGTCAATAGTACTTGGAAACATCCTTGATGTGCCATATACTCTGCTCCTGGGGAACTTACTAACATGGGGGTCTTAAGAACTTGGGTGGACAACTTCTATCTATTCACTAGGGACATGGTATTTATTTATGTATTCACACATGTATTTAAGTTTCCGATCAATTCTAGCATGAATAATAAACCTTTATCATGAACATGGAACTATGATAATAACCAATTTATTATTCTCTCTAGGTCATATTTCCAACAGTCTCCCACTTGCACTATAGTCAATAATCTATTTTACATAGTTTTGAATCTAACACCCATGGAGTCTTGGTGTTGATCATGTTTTGCTCATGGAAAGGGTTTAGTCAATGGGCCTGCTACATTCAGACCCGTATGTACTTTGAAAAGTTCTATGTCTCCATCCTTAACATAATTATGAGAGGAGTTGAAGCGGCTCTTGATGGGCTTGGTTCTCTTGTGAAACTTGGGCACCTTAGCAATTGTAATAGCTCCAGTGTTGTCACAAATGAAACTCATTGGGTCTTATGCACTAAGTATTACACCCGGATCAGATATGAACTCCGTCATCCAGACTCCTTCTTGTGCTCCTTCCGAATCAACTACATATTCCGCTTCACATGTATATCCCGCCACGACACTTTGCTTGGAACTACACCAACTAACCGCTCGACCATTTAATATAAATATGTATCCGGTTTGAGACTTAGAGTCATCTGGATCTGTGTCAAAACTAGCATCCACGTAACCCTTTACGATGAGCTCTTTGTCACCTCCATAAACGAGGAACATATCCTTAGTCCTCTTCAGGTACTTCAGGATATTTTTAACGTTGTACAGTGATCTACTCCTGGATCACTTTGGCACCTCCCTGCCAGACTTATGGCAAGGTACACATCAGGTCTGGTACACAGCATGGCATACATTATAGAGCCTATGGCTGAGGCATAGGGAATGACTTTCATCCTTTCTCTTTCTTTTGCCGTGGTCGGACTTTGAGTCTTACTCAACTTCACACCTTGCAATACAGGAAAGAACCATTTCTTTGACTAATACATTTTGAACTTCTTTAAAACTTTGTCAAGGTATGTGCTTTATGAGAGTCCTACTAGGCGTATTGATCTATCTCTATAGATTTTGATGCCAAATATGTAAGTAACTTCACCGAGGTCTTTCATTGAAAAACTCTTATTCACATATCATTTTATGCTTTACAAAAAATCTATATCAATTCCAATCAACAATATGTCATCCACCTATAATATTGCAAATGCTACAAAGCTCCCACTCACTTTCTTGTAAATACAAGCTTCTCCGTAAGTTTGTATAAAACCAAAAGCTTTGATCACCTCATCAAAGCGAATATTCAAACTTCGAGATGCTTGCACCAGTCCATAGATGGATCGTTGTAGCTTGCATACTTTGTCAGAATCCTTAGGATTGTAAAAACCTTCTGGTTGCATCATATACAAATCTTCCATAACAAATCCGTTAAGGAATGCCATTTTGACATCCATTTGCCAGATTTCATAATCATAAAATGCGGCAATAGCTAACATAATTCTAACAGACTTAAGCATCGCTACGGGTGAGAAAGTCTCATCGTGGTCAACCACTTGAACTTTTCAGAAAACCTTTGTGACAAGTCGACCCTTATAAATGGTGACATTACCATCAACATCTGTCTTCTTCTTAAAAAATACATTTGTTCTCAATGGCTTGCTGATCATCAGGTAAGTCCACCAAAGTACATACTTTGTTCTCATACATGGATCCTATCACGGATTTCATGGCCTCAAGCCATTTGTTGGAATCCGGGCTCATTATAGCTTCTTCATGGTTCATAGGTTCGCGGTTGTCCAACAATATGACTTCCAGGACTGGATTACTCTACCACTCTAGTGTAGAACATACGCTGGTCGACCTACGAAGATTAGTAGTAACTTGGTCTGAAGTATCATGATCATCATCATTAGCTTCCTCTTCGGTTGGTGTAGGCATCATAGGAACTGCTTTCTGTGATGTGCTACCTTCCAATTCAAGAGAAGGTACAATCACCTCATCAAGTTTTGCTTTCCTCCTACTCACTTCTTTCGAGATAAACTCCTTCTCTAGAAAGGACCCATTCTTGGAAACAAAGATCTCGCCATCGGATCTGTGGTAGAAGGTATACCTAATGGTATCTTTAGGGTATCATATGAAGACACACTTCTCCGCTTTGGATTCGAGCTTATCAAGATGAAGCCTCTTCAGATAACCGTCGCATCCCCAAACTTTAAGAAACGACAGCTTAGGTTTCTTGCCAAACCACAACTCATACGGTGTCGTCTCAACAGATTTAGATGGTGCCCTATTCAAAATGAATGTGGCTGTCTCTAATGCATAACCCCAAAATGAAGTGGCAAATCAGTAAGAGAAATCATAGAACGTACCATATCCAATAGAGTACATACACCATTACATTCTGTTGTTCCAGGTGGCGTGAGCTGTGAAACAATTCTACATTGTCTTAAATGCATACCAAATTCATAATTCAAATATTCACCCCCACAATCAGATCGTAGAAAATTTACTTCTTACGATGATTCTCCACTTCACTCTGAAATTCCTTGAACTTTTCAAATGTTTCAGACTTCTGTTTAATTAAGTAAATATACCCATATATACTCAAATCATCTGTGAGGTAAGAAAATAACGATATCCACCATGTGCTTCAACACTCATCGGACCGCATACATCGCTATATATTATTTCCAATAAGTCACTAGCTCGCTACATTGTCCCGGAGAATGGAGTTTCAGTGATATTGCCCATGAGGCATGGTTCACATGTCTCAAATGATTCACAATCAAGATATTCCAAAAGTCCATCAGCATGGAGTTTCTTGATGCACTTTACACCAATATGACCTAAGCGGCAGTGCCACAAGTATGTGGTACTATCATTAATAACTTTGCATCTTTTGGCATCAACATTATGAATATGTGTATTACTATGATCGAGATTCAACAAGAATGAGCCATTCACAAGGGGTGCCTGACCATAAAAGATGTAATCATATAAATAGAACAACCATTATTCTCTAACTTACATGAATAATCGTCTTGCAATAAACAAGATCTAGATATAATGTTCATGCTCAACACATGCACCAAATAAATTATTTAGGTTTAAAACTAATCTCAAAGGTAGATGTAGAGGTAGCGTGCCGATGACGATCACATTAACCTTGGAACCATTTCCGACACGCATCGTCACCTCGTCCTTAGCCAGTCTTCATTTATTCTGTAGCTCCTATTTAGAGTCACAAATATTAGCAACGCAACCAGTATAAAATACCCAGGAGCTACTATGAGCACTAGTAAGTTACACATCAATAACATGTATGTCAAATATACATTTGTTGACGTTGCCAATCTTCTTATCTGCCAAGTACTTGGGGCCGTTTCGCTTCTAGTGAACATTCCCCATTGAAGTAGAAGCACTCATTGTAAGGTTTGCGTCCAGCCTTGGATTTCTTCATGGGAGAGACAACAGTCTTGCCATTCTTCTTGAAGTTCCCTTTCTATCCCTTGCCTTTCTTGAAACTAGTGGTCTTTTTAACCATCAACACTTGACGCTCCTTCATTTCTAGGTTCGCGGCCTTGAGCATCGCAAAGAGCCGGGGAATCGTTTTCTCCATCCCTTGCATATTATTGTTCATCACAAAGCAGTTATACCTTGGTGGCAGTGACTGGAGAACTCTGTCAGTAGCACTATGAGTGACGGGTTTTTCATTCTGGATTGAACACAGTCATTTAGTTGAACCGAGTGTGGATCAATGGCTAGGTTAAAGCAAAAAAAATATCGCATTTGAATCGCCATGCAGAAGGAAAATTCGCCATACTATGCAATTGAACAAACAGTGTCCACAGGAAGAACAGTCATCAGAATTCGTACCAATAAACAATTGAAAAAATGCTAGCTAAATTCCACTAATTTATCAACATATGTAGTACATAATCATAGTGTACGGAATACGAAGACGTCATCACATGGAAAAACTGCATCCATGCATGTATGTTTAGCGGCTAACTCTTACGCATTGTCTTAGGAAGAACCATGCTGAAAACCTCATTATCACTAGTGTGCTTGATGTAGTGATTCAGCTAGAAGTTGCTAATAAATCTCGTAACCAGCAGCAATTCACCAGCGGGGAGCGGTTCAGGGGTCATCGATTCAAAGACGAGCTACATGATTTTTTAGATCTGAATGTGCCATACGCATGGAGTAAAAGATATGAATTATGATAGACTTACACATACTAATTCGCGAGCATCCTCGCAACAATCGGTAGGAATTGTAGATGGAGATCATGTGTGTGCGAACATAGTATCCACACAAAGGTTGGTCCCTACTTGTTGCAAAGGACACTAATTTTTTTGTATAGAATTAGTCATGCATTTGCCCTATTAGGAACAACCTAACTAGTGAGATGTAATTTTTTTTCTCAGGACAGAAATATAAAGAGGTTTATTTACAAACTTGAACATTTGACTAGCATAAGAAAAGGTATTTGCAAACTTTTGGATGCATTTTCCAAAAATAACGGAGTTCGGTGTCTTACCAGAGAAATGATCTTGTGTTGTAGAGGTAGTTCCCTCTTGTACTGGTTCCCTGGTTTAGTTTTGCACAATGCCAACACACTAAAAGTGAAGATGAATTTTCACATACTCAATTCTTGAATCAGATATGAATGCAAATTTCACATCACAGAACTCAATACCTATCCATGAAATGCTGAAGATGCGTGAGATCCTAAGGCTTTATTCACTCTCTAGGAGAATCCAGGTAGTTAACTATGTTCTTCTTTGGAACAATGACTACCAAGATACAGTGAATACTATAGATTAACAAAACCATGGACTTACAATCTATATCGAAATATGAAAGACGATCGAAGTACGCATGGTTGTTTATTTGACTTACCCTTCATGATATGGCCAGAGAATTAATTATGCATGAGGCGGCTTCCCGAAGATACTAGTGACCTTGAAAATAGCCCACTCCCGTTCATCCTGACGACATAATAATGTGCCATTTGCTAGTGTGGGATCTAGGAAATACGCTCCCCCCTTTTTCTTCCATGCGTGATCAATCCCTTGAGAGGAATACTATATATTAGCTTTTTATCATTTACAGCCTTGTATGGGGAACTTGATCAGAGTTTGTGAAGTACTTACAAAATCTAACAATAGTACCATCAAGCACATTGAAGTTGAAGAAGAGATCTAAGTTGTCGAAACCCACACTGATGGAACCTAGATCGTGAAGGAAATGATATCTGCCATAGTGGACTAGCAAAACCTCATGACCTTTTGAAATTTGATCCAAGCAATATTTATGTAATGTGAGGCCATTGGAACTGCACTCCTCAAAGTATTAACCAACAAAAAATGGCTGACCATGGACGTAATTGCGTACTTGAAGTATGTCCGCTTTATCATTAGCAAGCTTCATACACTGGTGCAACAACGTGCTATACAAACGATTTTTAACCCCTTTCCACAATGGCGTTCCGAACCGTTGCCAAGTGAGTGATTGCGATAGGGGGGCCTTCGCAGACGACCCATAAACCGTCAGGGATAGGCCCTCTTTGCACACAGGCGGGGGCAAACTGAGCTCGTGTGCGACTAGCGAGGCATCAAAACCCAATCGTTTCTGTTCATATGTACATCCCACACGGTGAATCCTAGAAAAACATTTCCGTTCGTATGTATATCACGCACAGTTTTTTGTGTGGAAACGTTTGTGCAAGATGGCCTAACGTAAATAGTTCTCTGCCGGAAGGCGTGTGTGATAGTTAGTTGAACGAACACGCCTACTTTCTAGAAACCGTATGGGTTATTTGAGTTCATCGCCCACGGCGCTGTGTGAGTGACCGTCTACAATATAAAACCCCAATAAGCAGGGTTATTAGCCTATTATTGATAATCCATGTAGTAATGAAATTGACATGTCTTATAAAACACACCAGATATTTCATATCCGTATAACGGCAACCATGATTTCATAATCGGATTAC
This sequence comes from Secale cereale, assembly GCA_902687465.1. Taxonomy (NCBI): domain Eukaryota; kingdom Viridiplantae; phylum Streptophyta; class Magnoliopsida; order Poales; family Poaceae; genus Secale; species Secale cereale. The sequence continues at coordinate 419,796,185 of LR738715.1, forward strand.
ATCAGATAGCTTCAGCACTCAGTTATGCCATTACACAACAGCACCAAGTTTCATATGCAATATCAAAAACCTTTGGAAAGTAGCATCATACACGGTAAATAGATATATGAATCTCATCTGGGAAGCTGTAGAAGCAGACGGAAAATATTGAGCCTTCAACGATGCTGAATGTCCTTGCAACTTTAGGCCAGTGGCTATGGATAGTTGCCCGCCCAACCTTTGTCCTCTTCAGGAAGACTTCAATATTGTATTGCGGGTGTTGAATGAATACCTTCCGTGCCTCTTGACCATGATGGTGGTTTGATAGGTAATCATCGGTAGACTGCTTTGAAAAGTCCTAAAAACAAGGATATGCATAAATCACTGTTATAAATTTTGAAATGTTGCAAGGGGTATAAACAAGGTAAAAATAGTTAGTACCATCCTATAGTTGACTGATGTCTTATTCACTGTGCAAACAAAGATCTTGCTGTTATTCGTCGCAAGTTTCTTCATCCTAACAATCCTTCCGAGTTTCTTGACATGACTAATATTCATGGACATCTCATTTCCCCATATGCAAAATGGCTCGAACAGTGGGTCTAAGAATCTGACAACAAGACCTACTTGTGCAAGACCAAATTGTAAGAAACCTAAATATTAGAATGATTCGTCCAAATGCACAATAATGTGCTACTACTAGAGAAAGGACCATGCATGAGCAAACCTTGATGGTAAACTGCAGTGCCTCCCGTTGTTTACCTTCAACACACATAAGGAAGATCTTGATCAGGTTAACTGAGAGTTGCCATACTATTAGTGGAATATGTATTGAGTACAGCCAAATTCGATTTATTTCTCACATGCATAAAACACAAAAATTGTACCCACATCAAATGAACATCAAATTGCATAATTGAACGAAACATTTAAATGGACAACAGACCAAATGAACCAAAACAGTTAACTGAGCACAACATTGCAGAATGGAAACATGTACTAGAAGATAAGATAGTTAACAAAACAAAGAATGCTTGAGAACGGTACTACGAAATATAGCAATTATTTGACCAAACTATTAACTGAACATTACATTTCAGAGCACCAAACTGTTAACTGAACATCAAATTGCATATTAACATTTCATATGACAAATCACTAGAAGGCACTGGCGGTGGCCTCGACAAAACAACACGAGTTGTATTTTAATGTAGACAACCGTGTGGCGGTGTCGACGGTGGCCTCGAAGACGAGGTGCTCCTCCAAGATCTGGCGGTCGGAACACATGGCAGCCATAGCGACCTCGCGCGTGCGTGCGGCTGTGATTTGCTTCTGCACTGCCAGAAGCTACTGAGCTCCACATTATACTACGTGCAAAATGGCTGTGGGCAGCGCTTAATTGGAGGACGGGGCCAGTGATTTTGGCAGAAGGTGTCGCGCCGTCAGTCAAGGCATGTGGAACGGGGAAGCATGTGGATGATGTGGGTGGGGTGTGTATTACCTGACCATATTGATGGGACCGCGTAGCAAGAAGAAGGGTCGGCGGCAAGGAGGCCGCGCAGCAAGAAGAAGGGTCTGCGGCATGGAGGCGGTGCTACAAGAAGAAGGGTCGCCGATGAGGAGGCGACGCTGCAAGAAGAAGGGTCGCCAGCGAGGAGGCTGAGCTGCCAGTAAGCAGGTATGAAGGTTTGAACTTGGAAAGCAATGAGGAATAGTGGAAATGTGGCTTTTGATGGGAGGGAGGGCGAGGGGAAATAGACATTTCCGTGGTGGCGGAAAGATTTAGCTCGGTGCCACGAGAAACGGGTGCGCAAGTGTGGTTCAAGCACGGGCGATGTACTGTAGAAGACGAAGCTTCCCGCGTAAGCTAGACAAGACGGGGTGCCAATATATTTTATATCGCATCCCTCATGATTCTTGCTAGTAAACTATTTGTGGTATACCTGATTTTTTCATTATGTTTTGAAAGACAAAATGGTGTTACGGAGGGTAATGATAGTGTTTGAATTGCTAGAACATTTATGTACAGTGAACATGCAACTACATGAGTGTTGTGTTTAAATTTGGCATTATTGTGGGTTCATTTGGCATTTTTATGCATTAATTAAGTTTCTAGGCATTTAATGTGCATAATTCAAATTTGAACTACAAGCACATGCTCAAGTGCACTAAAGTTTGTTGAAAAATCACATGTGTGTCTTTGGGTGAATTTATAGGTCCCCTGCAAGAATGGGAATGAAATTCAAACATCTGGGCATAGTGGCTTGGTCGGGAACATTGAGAAACTTGGTTTTTAAATTCCTGTAAATGGCGTCATTTCATGGCACCAACATTCTGTGTAAAAAAATTAGCCGCGTTTGGACAGGCTTTGGTATAAGCTTCTTGCATACCGAAGTTTCTCTCGAGAAGACTCATGGTTCCCGAGGGGGCATTTCACCTTTGTGTGCTAAACGTTATACGCTGCATCCCCCGTTGATTTATTATAGAGGCAACATAGAACTATATGAATGACGTGTCAAAATTTGGAATTATTCCAGGTTTGTTTGGCCTTTTTATACATTATTTGAATTTCTGGTCATTTAATGTTCATAATTCAAATTTGAACTACAAGCACATGATCCAATGCACCAAAGTTGGTTGAAAAATCACATGTGTGTCCCTGGGTCAATTTCAAGGTCCCATGCAAGAAATGGGAATTGAGTTCAAACATCTAGGCGTCGTGGCTTGGACGGAAATATTGAGAGACTTGGTTTTTTAATTCCAGTAAATCCAAAACATGCGTGAAAATCATGAAACTTGGCATGGTGTCATGACATGGCACCAACATGATGTGGTAAATTGTTTGGTCGAATTGGGACAATATTTGGTATAAGCTTCTTACAAACCGGAGCTTCTCTCAAGAAGGCTCATCGTTCCCAGAGGGAACGTGTCACCTCCGCGTGTGAAACAACATACACTACCTTCTCCCGCCCTAATTTTTTTGACAGAGGCATCTTAGACCAAATAGGAGTTTCGTGCTAAATTTTGGAATTATTATGGGTTAGTTTGGCCTTTTATATATTAATTGAATTTCTAGGCATTTAATGTGTGCAATTCAAATTTCAACTACAAGCTCATGCTCCAGTGCAGCAAAGCTGGTTGAAAATCACATGTGTGTCCTTGGGTGAATTTCCAGGTCCCATGCATGAAATGGGAATGGAATTCAAACATCTGGGTGTCATGGCTCAGCCGAAAATATTGAGAAACACTACTGCAGGATGCTACGAACGCGACACTACGATCAGAGACCCTTCGACGAAACTGTGTGCGATGCCATAATCGCAGACGATGGTGTAAAAACCCGTCAAAAAAGGTGAAAACGTTTGAAGTGGAGGATGCATCAAACATGGTTTATATTTTAGTTGCGTGTGCGATGCAGGGCATACGGTTCAATTCAATTAACTATTTGGGATGAGGAGGAACAAAAGAAACAGGCAGCCAGATGAAGGTGTTTGTGATATACAGCATACGGTTGGCTCGGATGAACTATTTGTGATTAGGCAACACAAAAGAAACGGTCAGCCAGATCAAGGTGTGTGCGATATATGGCATGCAGTTCGCTCGGATGAACTATTTGCATTAGACAAGATAACAGAAACAGTTCAATATAACAATATGTGTGAGATATACGGCAAACATGTTTGTAAACATAAATGTGTGCGAATACCAATAATAACACAGACGATTGCTTCTAATAAGACATATGTGATATGCTCAGTCTACACAACATGTATTGGCCATTGGGTGACGGACAGTCATCCGCGTAGGCCATAAGGATGGGAAGAGGGCCTCCTATATCAGCAAGGACTAGCTGTTCCACCAATAGCTCATCTAATAGAACTCTCAAGTTAATCGTGCTTAGGCTGGAGCAACCATGATATGGGTGACCGGATGGGAAGTTGTCAAAAATTCAAAACCCACTGATGGGATGGATCATGGAGGTCCTTAGATCGTAAATGTCACTTAAGGACCTTTGTGATACATCTCATCAGTGGGTATTGAATTTTTTTTGTTTTTTTAACACATGTTAAAGAAGGTCTACCGCATTACTTTTTGACAATGTGCGATACGTGGCATACAGTAGATCCATCCAACCTGTTTGTGATGGAATAAGCCGTGTGTGTTGTGGGGTGGAATTAACTTCAAGGTCCTTGTTTTCAAAAAAAAAATTAACACATGTTAAAGAAAGTCTACCGCATTACTTTTTGACAATGTGGGATACGTGGCATATAGTTGATCCATCCGACCTCTTTGTGATGGAATAAGCCGTGTGTGTTGTGGGAAAACGCTTGCTAGTATTCAACCATTTGCGGTTGATGAATTCATCACCGACGGGTTCCTTAGTGTGGTCCGTGTTCATCTGATCATCATCTACTTCTTGTGCTAGCTCGATGCTCCTTATATGCTAAGTTTCCATTAATTAATGGCGTTTTATGAACACGCCACCATTTCCTGCCATTTCCTCACATGTTTCCCGCACCCAGCGATATTGCACATAAGCCTAGGTGGCGCGCGAGACACGGAGGCGACAAGCGTAGCCTGTAGCACATCCACATTTTCCTAGCATGCCAACCCACCAAAGAGCAGCATCTGCCATCAATCTCGTCAACGAGGAAAACGAGCAGGGACCACGGCCCGTCGAGGCCGAGGCGCTCCCCGGCAATGCGATGGAGGACGCCGTGGTGTGCGAAATCACCAGGGTTGAGCAGACCTGTGGCGCATAGCGCTTGAGCGCCGCGGATCAAGATAAGCATGTCAGCACCGACAGGCTACAGCTCGCCGCACAAAATGATCGATGGTGCGCCGCAGAGCAAGCTAGGTACGTCCGCTCCGATAGGTTGCGGCTCGCCGCACGGTGAGACTGTTGGAGCGCCGCAGAGCGTGACGCACAGCGCGCCGTGTAGCAAGAGCGGATCCATCGGCGCTTGCCTGCTGTCGACACGGCGTCGCAGCTGGGTATACGTCCCGCGAGTACCCCCATTCCTCGCCAGGAGTGGGCAGAGGCCCTCAGCACCGTACTTGCACCAGAGGCCGGCCGCGCTGTACTTGCACTGGACGCCTGCCGCGCCGTTCACATGGGTGGCTCCGTTCACCTTGTCTGCGGCCAGCTGGATGCCAACACGCTGGTCCGTAGGCTCGACTGCCTCCTTGGCCCAGGTGTCCACCTCGGCGCAGTAGAGGAACATGGTCGTCGCATCCTCGAGCTAGTGATCTCTGATGAAATAGCCAACTTGGAGCTCGAGATCACGCTCTAGATGTACCGCGGGCATGTCGACCGCTTGGACGAACGCCTGCACGAGTTTAGGCAGAGCCAAGAGCTACTTTAGGTAAGGGCTGCTGGTCATGGTCTCATGGACGCGTTTTATTTCGTTGAGTGGTTTCGACGTGGATAACTATGTATTAACAACAATCATAGTATTGCTCTGTTAATTGCTCTGTTTGAATGTGTGTACTCTATTTTCCGTTCTTATATGTTCTGTTTCAATGTGTGTATATACGCCTTCCATTCTGTATATGTGGATGATAACAGCTAGTTCAAATTAGCATACAAAAATAGATAGAAAATGGAATTCATAATATATGTGTATATATATATATATATATATATATATATATATATATATATATATACAGTCGGTCTATTCTCATAACATTATGAGAATAATATTCTCATAACACTTCTGAACTGCATTGAAAAACTGCATTGGAAAGCTATGCGCACTGCTTCCTTATTCTGTCGTGAACCACATAGAGGTGCAGCAGGAAATCTTCATCTAGCAGTGTTTCTGGCTAGTTTGATCGATTTCTATTGGTTTATTTGTGCGTGCGCTGATTTAATATGTGGTTAAGCACTGAAATCAGCGAGAAAACGATTGAAATCCTTTGATTTTGGCGGATCTGCGTCCGTTCTTCCGCTGGTTCAGGTGTTTAGCATCTTGCTGTTGGCTGTTCGTATTCTATTTTTATAGCGCGGTCCTAGCGTGTTGCCATTATCGCGTTGATGTTTGTGTTATTCTGCGACAGATTAATCTGCTAATAGGATTGAAATTTTAGTATAATTTGTCGGGTATATCTCTGTTCTAGCGGAAAAACCTCTGTTCTCTGTTCTTCCCCGTCCGGATCGAATTTGTTGCGTTTTGTATGTAATATTCGGTTTGTTTTCGGCCATTACGGGCTGCCTTTTGATCTATCCGTATGAATTGGAGCGGATTTAAGTTGTTAATTTTGAAGAATTTAAGTTTTTTGTCCATGTTTTTTGCGGCGGCACTGGCTCTGGTCGTTTCTCAGAGATGTTTTTTGAGATTTTTTTGCATTATATAGTTGTTAGAACTGCATTGCAGGCTGTGTTTTTCGTCTGTGAATCGCGGTCAAGAGCGGTGGACTGCAGTAATATGCAAATGTGCGGTGATTTTTTGTAGTGCGGTGAACTGCATTAATATGCAATGTGAGCCTGTATCAACTACATTACAGCCACGGGGGTGTGGGGGGGGCTAGTTTGATAAGTTTTTTTGCTTGGTCAAGCGTGGTGGACTGCAGTAATACGCAATGCGAAATGCACATTGTTATGTAACCGCACTGCTTTATTTGTCGTTTTTTTATGTTGTTTCCTTTACATATATATATACTGGTGGGTCAATTGGTTCCCCTCCCACCTTATCCCTGGCGGCTCCCATCTCACCTTATCCGTGGCGGCGCCACTCTTCCTCCTCGATCTGTTTTTCTCCCAACCAGATCTGTTTTTCGCCTGGCAATGGATTGCGCGTGCGGCTGCCTCGCAAGGTTGGAGCCGATGCTGGAGACATGCGTTTTTTCCGAAGGTTTGGTTCTGAACCAGAGGCAGCGGCACAGCGCGCTCTGTTCCCTTCTATATTCTTCAGGTATTGGATTTCGGGCTCCATTCGTCCATCAGATGACTGACGATGATGTCAGTGTTTCATGGGTATGTATTTCTCGCATATTCTTTTTCATGTGTTGTTTGTAGTTAACACTATCTGAATTTTTGTAGTAGCATTAGTTTCTGAAGAAATATTTTCTTCACTAAGTATAAGTGAACTGCTTTTTTCACACAAAAGTTTTATTATGAACATTGTAGGAGCAGCAGCAATTTTGTCTAGTCAATATTATTATGTGTTGACATCAATATTTTTTTATGAAGATTGTAGCAGCAATTTAGTTTCTGAAAGATTGTAATCTTTTTCTTATTTGTTCTTATTTTTTTCTGTTCTTGTTGTTTTGCTTGCAGAAATTCCCTTCTGGTCTAGTCAGGGTAACAGAAAGCTGTGTTAATTTGGTGTTGGTCAGCAAGAATGGATATCACGATGTTGATGTTATGTATTCTGTTGGCTCTGATGATTGTTTGGTTCTCAAAGATGGCTGGAAGGAATTTGTGGAGGAAGCTGGTCTTCAGGCTGGGGATGTTGTGATGGCTATGTTTTATAGGCATGCAAAGTGTTTGGACATCAAGTTAAATTTGCTTTAGATCAGTCTTGCTTGAGCAGCAGCAGCATGAGACATTTTTGTTGTAATAATTTGACATTTTTTGCGTTGCTTCTAGTGTATGTTCTTTATGAGAAATCTGAGTATAAGTGAACTGCTTTTTGACATATAGGTTTTCATGTGCATCCTATCAGCAGCAGAATTTGAAGAACATCCATACTGGAAACCCCCACCGAGCTTTTCCTTTTTTTTTAACCCAGATACGGAACTAGAGTTTTTTTTGATAAAAGAGGACTGCATCAACCTTCTTAATAGAAGAAGTTTTGTGAAAGAATACTCTATGTGAACTGCTCTGATAGTTTTGTTTTTTATGTGTACCCTAGCTACATCAGCAGTTTTGAAGCAATATACATACGGAAAACAGACTACTTAGAACTGCATATAGTTGATAGATAGAAACCACGGTTCTGCGCTCATAATTAACATAGTACACCATCAAGCAAACTAACGCAACATAAGCAAACATTGTCCCAAAGCAAACTACAACGAAAGCAAACTAATCTACATACGCAGAGGGAAACTAATCGAGCACTTCCGACAGGAATCCTTGGCTTTTCAGCATCTGTCCTGCTTCACTAGTTCCACCCGTTGGAGTTGGAGGTGGAAGTTGATACCCCCTTGCCCCACCCCCTCCAGGACGACCTCGGGCGCTTCCTGGTCTTCTCTGTTTCAGCGCGCGCGAGGCCTTTCTTCATCGTGGTGATTCGGTTCCATATCTCGAACGCAGCGTAGGCGTCCTTGGCAGCATACTCGATGTGCTTGGTGCTGAGAATCGAAGTCCACAGGCTGTGGTCGTGGTCTGTCATCTTCATCTTCATGTCTGCGTACTCGTCGTCGATGATGGCAGCAGCTACATCGCCAAGCGAGTCCAGTGGCTTCGTTCCATCAGGCACCCTCTAGTTCGTCTGGATGTCGACGAAGTTGGGGATGTGGAGGTTGCAGGCTGCGAGCTTCTCCTTGTCCTGCTTGATGGCGAAGCCAGCGAACTCGAACCTAAGGAAAGTGAACCGCAAGTTATACCTTTCGGAACTGAATACATGGGCATATAGAACTGCAACACGTACTCGGCAGAGAGAATTGCTTACCTTGGGTCACCGAGGAACCTGTCGAAGGGGATGCATCTCCTGCCCAATGTACCACATACCTGGAAAAGAAGCACTGGGTGGTACTTGCCGATGGATAGTTGAACCAGGGCCGCCCTCTCGTGGTCGGGTGTGTACTCCACGTCGATGCCAACGATCTTCTGGCGGCGCCGCTGGAGAACTGTCTTGAACTCTTCGACGTACGTCGCCATGGCGGCGACGTCGGTGGTGTAGATCACCTTTAGCTTCGTGTTCCCGTGCGCATGCACGTCGTCGTAGGTCCTGCTGAACCCCATTGCTGCAAAGAGGAGGAAGAGGAGGAGGAAGGCGCAGCGTCGTGTGTTTTGTGCGGACGGTCTGGTTGATGGAGCGCGGGATTTAAATGGGAGCGGCAGCAACTTCTGCCGAGGCCACGATCTCGTCGCGCAACCGTGTTGGCGATCGTGGGTTCGTGATGATCGTGGCGTTCGTGCGGCGTGAAACCGGCGGGATAGAGGAGGGGAGGGGCGCGGCGCTTCGGGCGATAGTGGGCGCATTTATTTTAGGGCAGGCGAACCGAATCGTCCGCCGTAAGCGAACTGCATCGCTTCAGAAGCGGAATCGTTTCCCGTAAGCGAACTACATCGCTTCAGAAGCCGAATCGTTTTTTTTACATTTTTTGCACTAAGCGCACTGCACTGTGTACTCGAAGGTTACTGCACTGCAAGCTTTAAATGCACCACGCACGCACTGCAGTGTATGTGAATCCTAGTCTGACTCTACATTTTTTTCTTTTCTAACTGCTTTTCTGTATTGATTCACGTTCATGTCAGATTCTATACGACTAAGAGAACTGCATTCTCAAAATGACATTCCGATGTCAGGTTTTTCATACAGAAGAGAACCGCATTCTGAGAGTGGCATTCTCATCTTATTTTCTTTTCATACAGAAGAGAACCGCATTCTGAGAGTGGCATTCTCATCTTATTTTCTTTTCATACAGAAGAGAACTGCATATGTTGTATCTATTCATTTTTGAACTTCAGTATTACATGTTGAATTTCCTTTTTTTCAGTCCACTGAACACAAGCTATATATATTATATACGATATGATATATATAAATGATGAAGTTAATATGTTTTTTTAAATGCAAAACTGCATATGTGTTTGATCTACATCCTTTTCCTGGTGCTTCTTCGCAGATTGTGCACTGCATTTGTTTCAACAGTTGTTGATGCTTCTGTCTTGCTCTTGTTGTTCGCATTACCCCTCGTAACGGGACCGTGCGACCGCGATGCTTGCCTACGCACTGGATTCTGCGTTCTGTCTCTCCCCCTCGTTTTTGATGATGGTTCTTCGATTTCTTCATCTGCTTCTTCTTCTTCCTCGTCTTCTTCTTCTTCTTCCTCACCTTCCTCCTCGGTTTCATCAGCTTTGCTCGCTTCCTCACTGTCTTCTCTGTCAGCATCTTCTTCGTCATCTTCTTCATCTTTTTCCTCTGTTCTATTTGGACAAGTTCTCGCGTTATGCTTCTCTCTCTTGTTGCAGACACTACATAGTCTTCTCTTTGGCGTATCATCTTGTTGGTCAGCTTGGTGATTTGTGGTGGCATTTTCAGCCTGGATTTGTTTCAGCCTCTCCTCAGATGTTCTTGAGTTGTATCCCGCAATCTTATTGCATGATTTACACATCCTTACCCCCAGTGGTCTTCCTTCGCTGTCCAGTTCTGGCTCAGGCCTGCTATTTTTTTTAGGGCTTTTTTCATTTGCTGCAGCTTTTTTATTGGCTGATTTGCTCTCTTTCTTTCTCCCTTTTGTGTTTGATGAAACAGGCGGGGGAAGAATTGTGTCATCCATATTATGAACTGCACCATCAGCAGCATGTTCGTGCTCCTTTCCTTGTTCTTCACCCTGCGCATCCATTATCTTCTCTGCCTCTTCTTCTTCATTTATTACGTTCACTTCTTGTATGCGTTTTCTCATCCCAGCTAAAGCTCTGTTGTACCCTCTATCCGATATGACACCTCTGTTCACCAGGTCCATTGCAGTTTCTGCAAGTAGTCTCCTACGACAGAACATCGAACTCCCATCCGGAGCAGTTTGCTCATAGTCTCTGCGGTCAAAAGTTGGATTTTGGCGTGCGTTCCGTGTGTATCTCTTCAATATGTACTGTTCAGGTATCTTGTCCACCTGCAGCTGATCCAACATGCAAATGATGTGCACGCAGAACAGGCCTGCAGCAAAAGAAATTTGTTGGGTTATCCGTGCCAGCAAACTTCACATAAATAGGCAACATTTTTTTTATTTTTTTGGTTTTATGAACTGCATTATAAATAGGTCCTGGGTCTGCTGCTATAGTGAACTTCACTATATATTTTTTTGTTTTTAATCTCTTTTTTTTGCTACCAGCAATAAGTGAACTTCATTTTGTTTTACGTGTGCTTATTTTTTTGTTTTCCTGTCTCACTTACCTGTGTGGGTCCACAGCTTGCATTCGCATTCGTAGATACCGTTCGTCACATCAGCAACCACCTGGAACTCGTGTCTTGCCCAATCAAAATCATCAGACCGGTTGTAGTGGCGCACCAAATATTTCGTCGGGTTGTCAGTGGACTGCTCTGATCTGAATGCAGTGCTGCGGTAGTGCGTTTTCTTGAAGTCAGCAAAGACCGCCCTGGTGTAAATCTTGGAGAGCTGAACCTCGAATCCAAACTGAGTAGTAATCTTTATTTCCGTTTGTGAAACAAAGAAAACCAGTTAAGTAGTTGTCTTTTTCGCAGCAAAAATCAAGAAAGCGAGTAGTGTTTTTATTAATTGCTCATCCATCTTAAAAACTTTGCTCTGTTTATATACCTCGTTAGCTATGGTCTCCGCGTGCTCGACGCCCTTCCTTGTCTGGATGCACCTGTCCACCTGGGACGCAAAGATGTGTAGGTCGTGTCTTTCCTTGCCAAAGTTCCTCTTCAAGAACCGGTTCATGCTTTCACTTCTCTGTGTCGACGTCATCCGTGCACAGAACACCTCCTTGTAGTAAGCCGATATCCATTCTTTTCTGTCTGTCCACAGTGCCTTCATAATCTCATCATTTTGCAGGTTATACTTTTCCATTAGCTCATGCCAAGCGCGTTCAAACTCTGATGGCATCAGTGGGTGGTTGAGAACGGAGGTCAGCTCATCCTTGAATTTCTCATACGCTTTGTACCGCAAGGACAGGTGATCCTTGTATTTTTTCAGTATATGCCAACGGCATAACTTGTGCAGCGTGCCTACGAGCGTACTTTTTATCGCGGCATCCATGGAGGGGCATTGATCTGCATGTTTTTGAAAAAATAAAACAAGCAGCGAGTTATTGAGAGAACTGCATATCCTTTTTCTGCTTTTTTTTTCATTGGATGTAAGAAATGGACTACAAAACTTGGCAGTGAACTGCATTGTTATTTAATTTCACTATTTTTTTCAGCATACCTGTGAGTATGCAGATTGGCCTCTTGTTGTTCATGGAACGCAAGAACGTTCGGAACACCCACTCGAAAGTCGGTATCGTTTCGTCTCTGATGAGAGCCACAACGAATATTGTGCTTTGGATGTGGTGGTTGACTCCAACGAAGACGGCCAGAGGCATGTGGAACTTGTTGGTCTTGTAGGTCGTGTCAAATGTGACACAATCTCCAAAATCCTCGTACGATCCCCTGCAGCTCGTGTTCGCCCAGAATATGTTGCGCACACGGTTATCGACATCTTTGTCGTAATCATAGAAGAACTCCGGGTTTATTTGCTGCATCTTCTCAAAGAATGCCAGGAGTTTCTTCACATCGTCCTCTGTTTCCTCCCTCGCGAATTGGTGCTTCCTGCAGTTTGAAATAATAATATACTTGCAGCATTAGGGACATACAGAAAATGCACAAAGCGGACTGCATGAAATAGATGATATATCGTTTTTTGTTTTAGTGAACTTACCTGTTCACCCAGTCACGGCTGGTGCGCCCCATAAAGTGCAGTCCTCCTGACATCCTTGACAGGGTTGACATCATCTGCGTGTGCGTGAGGTTGTCGCTCTGCATGTCCTTCACTAGTTTATCGAGCAACAGATCATCCGTCTTATGCGAGTGCATGTGCAGAAGCATAGCCGGGATGTCAATCATCCTGTGGTTGTGATTGAGCTCAATCTCTGCTATCACAAACACATCCTTTATTTTTTTCAATCTCATCCCCGCCTTGCAGCCAGTCCTCTTTGATGTTTTTTCTCGCTTTCTGTCATAATCAGTGACAGTTTGTTTGCTTCTGCCTTCCTTTGAGCACACGATGTATCTGTTTGTTCTGTATCCACCGTTTTTGCGTGTGCCGAAGCCTACATGCCTCGCATACGTGTTGTAGAATTCTCGCGCCGCATCTTCTGATGTGAACTGCATACCTTTCATAGGCACAAGTTCTTGGAGCATGTTCTCATCCTGCACACAGACAACATGGAATGTTTCTTTTTTTGTTAACGAGAATGCACAAGGTGAAACTACGCGTAATAAGTGAAATGCAGTAGTCAGGAAAGGATGCTTACGTGCGTGTACTGTTTTTCTTCTAACGGTGTTTGCAGCTCACCGATGTTTATTGGGCATGGAGGGGTGACAACAGACCTGTGTAATTGAGTATCACGAGGAGGCAGGAGTGTGGAGAACTTTACTTTTTTGGTTGCTTGCGGCCCTCCTTGATTCTGCTTCCGATTCTTTTGTTGGGCAGTAGGCGGCCTTGGTGGAATTCCACTGTCCCTTTGTCGATGAATCGTTTGCACATGGACCTGCCGAACTTGCTGGGTTTCAACATCGGCTTCTGGAGGTGCTATATCATCCGTTCTGATCTGCTGACCAAATGTTTCAAAGACACGCGTGTACCTTGGCTGCATAACTGTTATGATTTGCTCTTCGTCATCATCCTCCTCCTCATCATTTTTCTGCGCGTGTTCCCCCATGAAGACCAGATCGTCGTCGTCCTCCTCGTCATCCTGCGGGTTTTTTGTTTCACTGCCTTCTGCATCTCGAATGATGTTTGGTTCACTGTTTTCATCTTTATCCTCGACATCTTCCTCCACGGAGTAGGCAGTTATGTTTGTTGTGTTAAAGAAACCCCTAGGTAATTCAGGTGTTATCCATCCAGGCATCTCCCACTCTTCTCTTCCAATGCAGTTCAGGGGCTCGGGGTCGTAAATGATTCGAGGCATCTTCTGTTTTTGAGGTATAGTAAATTCCTGCAGGTTATTAAGCCAAAGCTTTTTTTATGCACGTCAACAATGAAATGAGCTGCATCTTTCGTACTATATATCATTATATTTTTTGCAACGGTAAGAAATTGCACTTCAGTTTGTCATTCTACAGCAGGGGCACTGTTAGTTAACGTGAAGAAACAATGCACTTCAGCTCTAGGAACAGCGCTCAACATATTTAAGTCATTGTGGACTGCAATTTTGATCCATACAGCGTTTTTTATTTTTCGAAGTATCCTTTTCTGTTTTTCTACTTGGAGACACATGTGACTGCAGTCGACGCAAGATGGGGGACTGCATGGGTATAAAAACGGCACTGCAAACTGGATGTGGGGGCTTGGTATGTTGATTTTCTTACCTTATATGCAGTTCCCTCCTTCTGCAGATGCAGCTCTTGCTGCTGTTGTCGTGCAGTCCACCTCCGCTACAGGAACTCATGCACTTTTTCCACCTTCGCCATTGTTGCGGGAGAAGGCTGGACGTGCACCATTGCAGTTCGCATCCACGACGAATGCGATGTAGTAGTCAACCTTGCAGTTCGCTTCCCCCTGTCATGCATGGCTGAGGCTGGATGCTTCAGGGGCGGATCCTCCAGGTGGTGTTGGGGTGAAGGTGAGGTGCGGCGTCGCTTCCTAAACGCCGCCGCGGAAATTTCGTCCCCGACGGACTGCATCGCCGGCCGCTTTGGCACGCGCTCCGCGCGCGCTACGAGGCGGGGGAGGGGTGGGGGAGGACGCCGGCCGCCGTGCTCTCCCGCGCTAGGAGGCGGGGGAGGGGTGGGGGAGGACGCGGGCCGCCGGCCGCCGTGCGCTCCCGCACTAGTAGGTGGGGGAGGGGTGGGGGAGGACGGTGGCCGCCGGCCGCCGGGGCGCTCCCGCGCTAGGAGGCGGGGAGGGGTGGGGGAGGATGCGGGCGTCGGGCCTCTCGCGCTAGGAGGCGGGGAGTGGACGAGGAGGGTTGTTAGGAGGATAAGCCTGTTGTTAGGAGAATAAGGTCTTAAGGGGTGTTATGAGAATAGACCCACCCTATATATATATATCTATATATCTATATATATATATATATATATATATATATATATATATATATAAATTATTCATTAGTTCATCACAGAATATATATAATATCATCACATATACATGATGATACTTAACTACTATGTACAATGCATAAAATTGAAAGCAAACAATACTAAAACTAATAATCACTCCTGATGTGCGGTGTCATCCCATCGCGGAGGTAGTACTCCTCCTCGCAGTGTGTGACGTACTGATCTACCTCTTGCTGGCGGACGAGCGCGGATGATCTTGCCATTTCGGTGGGCGCCCACCGGAGCTCCTCGTCGGTGGCACGCTGGACCTTATCGGCCCACCTCCATGCAGCTATGAGGCGCCTAGCGCCTTTGGCGTACCTCATGAAGTACCCGTCTTCGTACACCTCCTCCGCATGACGACGCGCCCGCCCCCAAAGCTTCACCTTCTCCTTTTTCCAGGAGGCAGCACGGGCTTCACAGGCCGCCTAGTACATGGTTTTCTCCTCCGCCATCTCCTTCTTGAACGCCACTTGCCTGGCTTTCTCAGCCGGTGATAGTGACTTCCACAAACAAAGAATGTACTAGCTCCAAAACCAATCCAAAGTTGGGGGGTCCGACGCAACCTTGTCAGGCGGCGTAGGGGTCCTCCTCGTCGCGACTCATCGAATGAGCGTCCTCGGGGGGTGGCGACTCTTCGTCGGCGTGTGGGCAGACCAGCTGCGCCATGGCAGAGCTTTGAGAGACAGCGAGAGAGAGAGAGAGAGAGAGAGAGAGAGAGAGAGAGAGAGAGAGAGAGAGAGAGCAGGGGCGAGTGAGGGGATGACGTAGATGAGAATGCAGGCAGACAACGTGAGCAAGGTAGAATATATTAGCGGCCGAAATCAAGATCAACGGGAACAATACACACGCATGTCGCCGGAATTTATGATGATTGTAGTTTGAATTACAGACGATTGCCGCATTATAATCCGTGTGTGAACATAATAGCTGACGGTTTCCAATACAGAACCGTGTCTGATTAATAACCCCTGCCATTCACCTTCCAAACCTCAAGGTGGGAAATAGAATGCCAATCGTTTGAGGGCCGGTTGTCTCGCCAGATCATTACATTTTCTTTTTTGAACACCAGATATTTAGATGGTCTGAAGATTTTATAACTCGCATACATGTACACAAAAATATTATTTTTCAAATCGTTATGGTTAGGCGTTGCATGTAGATGTAGTTCAAATTTTAATTACGGTAATTAAATGGCTAGAAATTCACTTAAATGTCTTTATAGGGTCAAACAAAGTCACAAAGGGTTGAAAATTGAATATGTGGCTTTGAATGGTGCATTTTGAACACACAAAAATTCTCGAGTTCAAATAAATGAAATCCTTTTGTAACACATGAGTTTTCGTCTGAAACCCTTATGCATCGAAAGAGATTGTCCATTTTGAACACGAAGTTCGTCCACTTTTTGCCGTAACCCTCTCAACTTTTTAGCATATGCTATGTGGGTGAAATGATGATACCATGCCAACTTTCAACCTTTTCAGAGTTCATTTGTAGTGCTTTACAATTTCAGGGTCATTTAGCTTTAAAAAATCAGTAAATGCATGAAAAATACCAAATGAAGTGAGAATGGGTTGAAAATTAATGATGTGGCTCTGAATGGTGCATTTTGAGCACACAAAAAGTGTGGAGTTCAACTAAGTTCAAATAAATGAAATCCATTTGTTACAGATGAGTTTTCGTCCGAAACCCTCATACTTCGAAAGAGATTTTCCATTTTGTACACGAAGTGCGTCCAGTTTTTGCTGTAACCCTCTCAACTTTTTAGCATAAGCTACGTGGGTGAAATGATGATACCATGCACCCTTTAAACCTTTTGAGAGTTTATTTGTAGTGCTTTCCAATTTCAAGGTCATTTAGCTTTAAAAAATCAATAAATGCATGAAAAATACCAAATGAAGACAGAAAGGCTTGAAAATTGATGATGTGGCTCTGAATGGTGCATTTTGAACACACAAAAAGTCTGGGATTCAAATAAGTTCAAATAAATCAAATCCATTTGTAACAGATGAGTTTTCGACCGAAACCCTGATTCTTTGAAAGAGATTATCCATTTTGTATACGAAGTGCGCCCAGTTTTTGTCGTAACCCTCTCAACTTTGTAGCATATGCTATGTGGGTCAAATTATGATACCATCCCAACTTAAAACCTTTTCAGAGTTCATTTGTAGTGCTTTCCAATTTCAGGGTTTTTAGCTTTTAAAAAATCTATAAATGCATGAAAAATACCAAATGAAGTCAGAAAGGGTTGAAAATTGATGATGTGGCTCTGAGTGGTGCATTTTCAACACACAAAAAGTCTGGAGTTCAACTAAGTTCAAATAAATGAAATCCATTTGTAACATATGAGTTTTCGTCCGAAACCCTGATACTTCGAAAGAGATTGTCCATTTTGTACACGAAGTGCGTCCAGTTTTTGACGTAACCCTCTCAACTTTTTAGCATATGCTATGTGGGTGAATTGATGATACCATGCCAACTTTCAACCTTTTATGAATTCATTTCTAGTGATGTCCAATTTCAGGGTCATTTAGCTTTAAAAAAAATCAGTAAATGCATGAAAAATACCAAATGAAGTGAGAAAAGGTTGAAAATTGATGATGTAGCTCTGAATGGTGCATTTTGAACACACAAAAAGTCTGGAGTTCAAATAATTTCAAAAAAATGAAATCCATTTGTAACACATGAGTTTTTGTCTGAAACCCGGATACTTCGAAAGAGATTGTCCATTTTGTACACTAAGTGCGTCCAATTTTTGACGTAACCCTCTCAACTTTTTAGCATGTGCTATGTGGGTGAAATGATGATACCATGCCAACTTTAAACCTTTTCAGAGTTCATTTGTACTGCTTTCCAATTTCAGGGTCATTTAGCTTTAAAAAATCAGCAAATGCATGAAAACTATCAAATGAAGTCAGAAAGGGTTGAAAATTGATGATGTGACTCTGAATGGTGTATTTTGAACACACAAAAATTCTAGAGTTCAAATAAGTTAAAAAATGAAATCCCTTTGTAACAGATGAGTTTTCGTCCGAAACCCTAATACTTCGAAAGAGATTGTCCATTTTGTACACAAAGTGCATCCAGTTTTTGCCGTAACCCTCTCAACTTTTTAGCACATGCTATGTGGGTGAAATGATGATGCCATGCCAACTTTCAACCTTTTCAGAGTTCATTTGTAGTGCTTTCCAATTACATGGTCATTTTGCTTAAAAATCAGTAAATGCATAAAAAATACCAAATGAAGTCAGAAAAGGTTGAAAATTGATGATGTAGCTCTGAATGGTGCATTTTGAACACACAAAAAGTCTGGAGGTCAAATAATTTAAAAAAATGAAATCCCTCTGTAACATATGAGTTTTCGTGTGAAACCCGGATACTTCGGAAGATTTTGTCCATTTTGTACACGAGATGCGTCCAATTTTTGACGTAACCCTCTGAACTTTTTAGCACGTGCTATGTGTGTGAAATGATGATACCATGCCAACTTTAAAACTTTTCAGAGTTCATTTGTAGTGCTTTCCAATTTTAGGGTCATTTAGCTTTAAAATCAACAAATGCATGAAAAATATCAAATGAAGTCAGGAAGGGTTGAAAATTGACGATGTGGCTCTAAATAGTGCATTTTGAACACAAAAAGTCTAGAGTTCAAATAAGTTTAAAAAAAATGATATCCCTTTGTTACAGATGAGTTTTCGTTCGAAACCTTAATACTTCGAAAGAGATTGTCCATTTTGTACACAAAGTGCATCCAGTTTTTGCCGTAACCCTCTCAACTTTTTAGCACATGCTATGTGGGTGAAATGATGATACCAAGCCAACTTTCAATCTTTTCGGAGTTCATATGTAATGCTTTTCAATTTTGGGGTCATTTAGGTCAAAAAATTCTGTAAGTGCATGAAAAATACCAAATGAAGTCAGAAAGGGTTGAAAATTGACGACGTGGCTCGAAATGGTGCATTTTGAACACAAAAAAAGTTTGGAGTTCAAATAAATAAAAATTGAAATCCCTTTGTAACAGATGATTTTTCGTCCGAAACCGTGATACTTCGAAAGAGATTGTCCAGTTTATACACAAAGTGCATCCAGTTCTTGTTGTAACCCTCTCAACTTTTTAGCACATGCTATGTTGGTGAAACGATGATACCATGCCAACTTTCAACCTTTTCAGAGTTCATTTGTAGTTCTTTTCAATTTCAGGGTCATTTACCTTTAAAAAATCAGTAAATGCATGAAAAATACCAAATGAAGTTAGAAAGGGTTGAAAATTGATGATGTGGCTTTGAATGGTGCATTTTGAACACACAAAAAGTCTGGAGTTCAAATAAGTTCAAAAAAATGAAGTCCGTTTGTAACAAATGAGTTTTCGTCTAAAACCCTAATCGCAAACGGTGGTTTAAAAGAACCGTCAAAAAAGGTGCAAAACGTTTGCGATGATGGATGCATCAAAAAATGTCAGATTTTAATAAAAATTATCTACAACGTCACACACAGTTGGCTTCTAGGAACCGTTTGCGATGAAAATATCTGGGTCTATTTAAGTCTCCCCCCTTAAGCTTCGGCGGCTCGTCTGCTCCAGTGCCGGCAACCGCTGAATCCACGAACCCCGATCCCAATTCCCGCACCCCCTTCTTTCAAATATGACGCCATGGAAACGCTTTGTGAAGGCCCGTACAATGGCCGCATCCCCCCAGAGCATCGCCCCCTGCGCCGAGAGCGCGGCCGCCTACGCCGAGAGTGCCACCGCATCTGCATTGAGCACGGCCGTTTCCGGTGAGAGGGTATCTGCGGTAGCCGACAGGGCAGCTGCAGCAGCCGAGACGGCTGCAGGTGCTGCTGCGACAGCGGCTGCAAACGTCGAGAGCGCTTGAGCTGCCGTCCATGCTGCCAATGTCGCCCTGGCCCGGGTCGAGGCCATCAACGCTAAATATCGAGTATGCACACGCCAAGATATTCCAGGACACCTCGGACTCTTGCATGCAACCCAAGTCCAAAAAGGCGGGGGTGGCCATGGAGCACCTGCTTCCTCATGAGGTCGTTGAGCGAGAGCTGGAGATGCAGGAGGCGGCGGAGATCGAGGAGCGCCGGGAGGACGAGTTACGCGTGGCCGAGGTCGAGGTAGAGAAGAGTCTGTCCGTCGAGGAGTCGGCGGTGGACTACCAACACGGGCTCTGGCGCAACCACTACTACGAGTACTACAACCTTGAGGACGACACCGAGGACGAGGACGCAGTCGACTTCAGCAGGGGGTTTGCGAAGTCCACCAATGGAGGCATGTCACCAGGACAAGTCATCGACGTCTCATCTCACACTGTCGATGCATAGGCCGGCGCGGCTGCGGATTTGTTAAAATTATGCGTACTTAGGCTTTGTTTTTAATGCTGTCTTTTGTTAGAGCAATGTTTAGGTCAACTGGCTCCGTTTAATTACTAAAATTACTCAACTCAGTAAGTGTGGTTTGTCTGCTGTATGCTCTTTTGTGTGCCCAAATTAGCAAGCGATGTTAAATTATGCAATGACGTACCCGTGGAAATTTCCACCAAAATTTGAATTATCAAACTCATCACATGCGCGTAAACCATAAGAATTGTTTGCGATGCACACAATCATTTAAAGTGAATGGTCCGGCAGCACCGCGCGCAAAGTTTCCCTCCACATTTCCAAAATTTTGGCCTACCGCCAAAATATCTACCCCCGCCCCCTCCCCCCTTCCCCACCCCCTTTTATCCCCGACCACAAGTCACATTTGCCCTGTTTCCTCCTTCCTTCCTTCCTTCGTAAGCTATAGCCGCTTCCTCGCTCTCGCAGTCTCGAATCCTACCGCCGGGGTCGCCATGCTCTTCTTCCAAGACCTCTCCAGCGGTTCCTCCTCCGATGACGACTCCTTCACCACCCTGGTATGCCTCTCTTCTCTCTCTCGGGCTATGACTTGGAATGAAGGATTTTTGCCGGCGGTTGATTTGAGTCATTTCTTCCTCTTATACCTCCCGAGTACCATCTGTGGCAACGAATGGAGCGGGGTGGTTGAAGATCAATCTGCGCATTGTCACCATCAATCTCCATGCGTGAAGCTAGTTGCGTTTGAATTTGTGGACAGTGGGAGGAAGTTTCTGGCATGTGCAGAGAAGGTTGGACCCTCTTTCATTGTTACAAATCATTTGTTAGATGTGATTCAGACACTGTCATGGTCCCAACCCAGTCATACCACACCTTCAACCAAACGCATCCTAAGACAATGTCATAGTTTATACCTAGCATCTTAAATTGTTGCCATCTCATCAGCGGTGCCATTAGAAAATTATTTGGCACCGCTTCAGCAGTTTGTGCAGCCAACTTTGGTCCACACATCCGAACAGCCAAGCAGTAAAATACTAAATCTTTATGGCACAAAGGAACTGGGCATCGGAGCAACTACGTGCTCAGGAGTCAGGTTCCCTGATTTTTTTCCGCTGCATCGGCTCGCTAGTGCAAGGCACCAGTGCGAGATGTAGCAGTAGTTATCTTTACACCACTTTTGACATACATAGTGGACGGCCTTAGTGCTATTAGTTCTGTGTTACTAAATTTGTGCACATACACAGCTGTTAGTATCAATTTGATGTCATCCAAACACTGTCTCTATGCTGTTGCATTTATATTTACCTTCCTCAAAAATGTTCAATTTGTTATTTATTGTACATGAGTAAGAACTTGTAGCGTTGTTGTAGTTAATTACAGCTTCTGATGTTCCAGAATTTGGTTGTTGTCTCAGTAGCAATTAATTCATTTGCACATTGATATTTTTGAAAAGATATGTCATAATTAAGATGTTTCTTCAGTTTTTCAAAATAAGCATTGGTGATTTCTATGTTGCTATAAATTCATTTCCCCTACAATTATTACTGGTCTACTTTCAAATATTATAGGATGAACGGAAGTATTCTTACTTGGATTGGTTGATCAAGAGTGGCCACAGTCTTTGAAGATGTACCCAGCGAAGCTCTGGAGCATGTATGAGGAAGAGAATAGGCATAGGCTTAGAGAAACTGTTGTCAACGCTGAATAATATTTGAAGATGCGGGATAAAAAGTGGAAGGTGGAGAATGAGCTCAATTTTTTTTTAAATCAGACTTTGCTAAGATGGTGTTGGCGAAGGAGGAGGCACTTTCCTAGTTGGCCCGTGCAATACAGGTTCTTACTGAACTAAAAGCAGAGGTGGATAAGGCGAGCCTGGATGATCTCGATTAGGGAAACGAATATATTGTCCTAAAATTGTTCTTATGAAGTTGAACTAGCTATATGTTCTATTGCGCTGTTTTCATGTAGCTATCATACTGTGATGTTATAATATATTTATGTGCCTAATATGAAATTGGCAAACAATGTTCTATATAAAATGTGAATTTGCGTAATACTGAAATTATTAATTGTAAACTAATAAACCTGCTAAATGTGTCATGGATCTTTGCAAACGGTTCTAGCAGTAAATGCGCTTGTGATGGATAGCCCACTGCCACACAGTTTTCTTCATCAAATCGTGTGTGATATAGTTGATAAAAGCAAACAGTTAACCAAGGTAGAGCGTGTGTGATATCTACACCTTTCACACACGAGCCTACACATAAAACTATGTGGGATGTACATACGAACGGAAATGTTTTCCCTGGATTGCCTGTGTGGGTTGTACATAAGAACGGAAATGTATTCCTTGGATTGACTGTGTGCGATATACATACGAACAGAAAGTTTTCCCTGGATTGACTGTGTGGGATGTACATAAGGACGGAAATGCATTCCTTGGATTGACTGTGTGTGATATACATACCTACGGAAATGTTTTTCTAGGATTCACCGTGTGGGATGTACATACCTACAGAAATGATTGGGTTTCGATGCCTCACCCGATCGCACACGAGCTCATTTGCTGTCCCAGGAGGGCCTATCCTCGACGATTTCTGGGTTGTGTGGGAAGGACCCCCTATCGCCCACACTCACTAGGCGACGGTTCCAAATGCCTTCACGAAAAGGGGTTTAAAACTGTTTGTATAGCACCGATGAGTACTAGTGAAACTTGGTTTTTTAATTCCTGTAAATCAAAAAACACACCTGAAAATAATGAAACTTTGTATGTTGTCATGACATGGCACCAACATGTTGTGGTAATTTTTTAGCCGAATTTGGACTAGCTTTGCTATAAGCTTCTTGCAAACCGGAGCTTCTCTCAAGAAGACTCGTGGTTCCGAGAGGGAACGTGTCACCTCCCTGTGCGAAATGACATACACTGCCTTTTCCCGCCTTGATTTTTTTACACAGGCAGCTTAGACCAAATAGGAGTTTCATGCTAAAATTTCGAATTATTCCAGGTTCGT
This sequence comes from Secale cereale, assembly GCA_902687465.1. Taxonomy (NCBI): domain Eukaryota; kingdom Viridiplantae; phylum Streptophyta; class Magnoliopsida; order Poales; family Poaceae; genus Secale; species Secale cereale. Next base: position 419,819,451 of record LR738715.1, read on the forward strand.
TTGGCCTTTTTTATACATTAATTAATTTCCAAGGCATTTAATGCACATAATTGAAATTTGAAGTACAAGTGCATGCTTTATTGCGCAAAAGTTAGTTGGAAAATCATTTATATGTACTTGGGAGAATTTCTAGGTCCCATGGAAGAAGTGGGAATGGAATTCAAACATATGGGCGTCTTGGCTCGGCCGGAAACATCGAGAAGCTTGATTTTAAAATTCCCATAAATCTAAAACTCGCCTGAAAATCATGAAACTTGGCAGGGTGTGATGACCCGGCACCAACATGTTGTGGTAAATTATTTGTCTGATTTGCGAAGGCACACACATTAATAATCAACAAAGTTATTTTGGAACAAGTGTTGTCACGTTACAAATCTGAAACACAAGTATTATTGAAACCGTGGGTGTTCTACTTACCATTTACGTGCTGCCAAGCGTCCCCTTTTTTATTGGCTAGGATGTGTCGTGCGGGGTACTCCCTTAGTTTCAGTTTACAAGTCATGTGTGTATACCTAGGTTGCCAATTTTATCACTGTAATATAAACTATTGTAACGCCCAGGATGCGGCTATAGCACCTATGTGTCGAGGCACGACTTAGAGTCATAACTGCATTCTAGAATGGTCTCAAGCATGGTATCTTTACACAACCAATGTAATGAACATGATGAAAGAGAGTTTAATTGTTGGCTTACACTCGCCATGTCACACAATTAATACAATAAACATACATTCATCCAAAGAACACAGAGTCCGACTACAGACGAAAACAAATGAAGGAAAAGATACCACACAGGCTAATCCCGATCGGTCCTAGTAGGAACCACTACTGATCGTCGGGGTACGTCACGTACATACACCCACGCTCTTCATCGAACTCCCACTAAAGCTCTTGCACATCTCCTGCGTCAAACTCTGATGTACCTGCATATGTCTGTGTAGTAAATTGTGAGTCACGAGGACTCAGTAATCTTGTTCCTCGGTATCAAAACTATCAAGGCTTTTAGGTGTGGAGAGGTTATAAAGTTGTTGCGGTAGCACTAAGCATTGTATGAGGCTAGCTTACGAAGTCAGAGCGAGATGAGAACATATTCCAACGATCGCAACTAGTAGTGATCAAGAAGTTATCATGTCTACTTATGTTCATGCATAACCCCACCATGTTCACTTTCTGAACCCTTTCGAAAAGATACCATCACGGTTTCTCACACAGGTAGTGTATTCTTATTGAGTTATGGTGTCAAGTTATCTACAACCGGATATTAACAAATTCCAATCTTCCACATAACCATGGGCACGGCTTTCGAAAGATCATAACCCTGCAGGGGTGTCCCAACTTAGGCCATCACAAGCTAGCACAGCCAGCGGAGTAACAACTCCTAATTGGGAAGACCCGAGTGTTCTCGGATTCCCGTGCACAAGATATTTCGACAAAGGTAAAACTAATCCAACAAGACCTTTCGACGTGCCGACACCCTGACAAGAGCCGCGTGTATCCTGTCTCAGGCCACGGTCGGATGAGCGAAGCGTACAGGTGCCAAATACCCCAAGTTGCCAAGGGGTGGCCCCGCACAGTGCTTTAAGTTGGACCAACACTAATGAGCAGCATTGGCCCGTGGGTTGATTAAGAATCCACGGGTTAATTACTCCCCATGCAATTTTTAGTTATTAGGAAAATGGTGAAACCAAGGTTGGGCCTTGCTGGAAAAGCTTTAAGCAGAGCGAATTATCGAGGCGGGCACATAAACCCCAACCATGTTAGGAACGCAATATCAAGAACCATAACACCGGTTTGTCAGATCCTAAGGCGGCATGAGTTGAACAAAACACCAAGAAAAAGGCCAAGTGTCACACCCTGATTTTCATGCCACATCACTTAAGCTAATAATCATGCTAAAAATGTGGTTTGACAAAAACTTTTGAGTGTTTTGGACTTTGCTTGATTTGATTTTTGGCTGCTCTTTGCTAGTGCTCCGAAAATCAAATAAATCCTCCAACTCTTATACTTCATCTCCTTGATCCAAAACCTTTTCCCAATGAGCATGCCATGTGTATAGACCAGTATAGTATTTTCATATAAAAATATTTTGGCCAAATAGTATTTTTTAAAAATAGTTTTCCAAAAACCCCTGAATTGAGGTTTGTACTGCAAGTACCTTATTTAGGGTGTGAAAAATCTTTCAAAAGTATATTTGAATCCTATTAGGTATAGGACTCACATAAACCACAAAATTATAATTTTAAAAGTCATTTTTATATTTTATTTAAATGCTTTTTCTTTAGGCCAGAAATGGTCTTTAATAGGTAAAAATTATTTAACTATTTCAAAAATATTTTCCAAAATTCAGAGAGACTCCTAGGACATATATTGTCCATATATAAGAGTTTCAACACCTGGTCATGTTCAAAATATTGGACAAATCCTTCCAAAACCCTTTCTGGATATTTCAAGCTTTTGAAATATTTACAAAGGAATTATTCTCCAAAAATTCCAGGGAAATTCCATCATGTCAAATATTACATATTTGATGATCTTACAAAGCCTAAAGCCTTGAAGATCAAGAGAACATCATCTAATCCCCTCAAAACCAGTTATGTCCATTTTGGAGTTTGAGCAACTTTACATTTGCCAAACTTGTCCAAATGCTCTCAAACTTGGTGCACATGCTAAAATGGTCTAATTATGCAACTAGACCAAATGGCACAAGTATTGGAGAAGCATAACTTGATCTAAGTGCCCCAAAACCCTTTCTGACCAGATCCAAATTTGAACAACTCTACATTGCCAACTTTTTACTTGGGGCCTCAAATTTTGTGGGCATGCTCAAAACCCCAAATGATGACACTACACCAAGTGGTGCATCAAGGAGGGATGATTTGCTTAACTTAATCTTGGAAAATCCATTTCTGTTGATTTCTAGGGTTTACAAAAGTTGCATTGGCAACTTTGCCCAAATTAGCTAAAATTTGGTGGAAGGGCCTAAATGTATGTGCCATTTCATCCTGTTAAGTCTCATGTCAATTGGACTCCATTTGCTTGCCCAAAACATCATCAAACACCTTCTGGCACTTTGCCAAAATCACCTTTTGATCCACTTCCACCACTCCCCCTTTCCTCAAGTTTTTACCACAACTGCTCCTAGTCACCCTCTACCTCCAGGAACTCCTTCCCCTCCTCGGATCAATGATTGAGGGGTGAAAACCCTCAATTTATCTCCCTGGACAGCCCCTCTCTCCCTCTTCTTCTGCCTCTCTCCTCTCCTATTGGCTCCCCAGAGCATCCAAGACCACCTTCCTATATTTTACTACTCCCTCTACCCCCTAGACACTATTGGCCACGCCCTGGGCGCCAAAGCGATGCCAATGGCAGCCCTATGCGTGCTCTGGAGCGCCCTACAGTGCTCTGGCGTACTGTAGCCGGCCCCCATCCCGAAGCCCCGATAGCCTTGGGCCTCCCCAGCATGTCCCCCGTGGTCGCCTCGACGTCTGGGACATGGCACGTCGCAGGCCCCCACCTGACCCTCTCTCCTCTCCCCTCTGCGATCTCGCCCGAGCATGGCCTGGACCGCGCCCACGGTGCACCACGGCCACGCCCATTTAAGCCACCCTCCGAGCTCGCTCTCGCCACTACTGACCCCCCATCTCTGTTGTGCATCTCCCAGACACCCTCGAGCTCTCTCCCGTGGCCTCCTACCCCCTCCATGGCCGGCTCTCCCGCGTCTCCAGGAGACGACTGCGCCGGCGGCCGAAGCCCTCCCTTGCCCGGCATCGGGCCAGAGAAGATGGCCAGGGGCGACGAGACGACCTGTGGCTGGGCCCCGCAGGTCAGCGACCCCGCCAGCCGCCACGTCGTTTAAGTGGAGGCGGGGCGGCAGGAAATCGCTTTCCCAGCACAAAAATGTATTCCGCGAAGGCGCCTCCGACGTCACCACCCCCTTATGCGCGCGCCCGAGCCGTTGGGCCGGCCCAGTTACTAAACGGCTATCTTCCGCCCAGTGCGCAGCATAAGGGTATAAACCCTTTCTCTTTCCCTTTTTCTTTTTCTGTAAACTTCAAAAAACCCATAAATAATTCAAATGAACTCCAAATTTGATGATTCAAATTTCTAGTAGTTCATAAAATCATGCTCTATCACATGGTGCAACATGCACATTTTTGCAGAGACTTTTTCTTCACAAATATTTATCAAATGTCATTATTCTATTTCTATGATAAACTTTAGAAAATCACAGAGAGCTCAAATTTGATCCAAATGCAATGGTTCAAATTCCTAGGTGCTTGTAATATCAAAACTTAGTTTTGGAACATTTTTCCTAATACTTTCTGTACCCCACAAAATAATGGCCTATTTCTTCATATTTGTCAATTTTGCAAAATCCTAGGAAATTCATTTGAACTCCAAATCTAGTGAAACCAACTCCTAGATGCTTCTAAAATCATGATTTGTTAAATGGGTGACCTTGCTCATTTTCCAAAAATATATTTCTGTACACTTCTTTCAAATCCATAAACCCCTTGATTCCATCATATTGAAATGTTCCAAAATATCCATCGATCCAATACCTATGAAACCACCTTGGTCATTTCTCATATGACCAGAGGTATTCTAGAAAAGTCCAACTCCTATTTTTAGAGCACTTTTATTTTTGCCTTGTTGTGTTGCTCATTATGATTGTTTCCATCGTTAGTTGACGAAATAAACGGAGTACTTGGAGATGGACCAGAAGGTTTGAAGACTCGGAAGGACAAGGCAAGCAGCCCTTTGACCATGTTCGAGAAACCTTTTTATGCATGTCTCATAGCACCTTATTATCACTGCATCGGAATCATGTTGAGGTGGTGACCACTTTGGTTGGTTCCTTCGTTACTTTACTATTGAAACTTGCATCAAGGATGACCCTACCTTCCTATGAGCGTTATGTGCGTGGGAGTAGATAGGTTGCTATAGTAGTGGCTACGCAAATGGGACGGGAATATGCATGGAGACGGAGGCTGAGTACCTTCAAAAGACTTTTCGAAAACCCCGTCGGGTGCCATTTATGCCCGAGGGAGATGATGAGTTGGGTAACCACTTGATGACGAAGTGGTGTACCGAGGCAAGTGTGTGTGTTGTTTTGAAAACGGATTGGTTTAAGTTGCGATCGTTATTCCAGCCTTATATGCGCAACCACTCTACCCTTATATGGGAAAGGGCATTATTGATTAACTAGGTCGATACTAGCATGGTGCCCGCATTACTAGTGACGGGGGTGACATGAGGTCACTCTCGGGACGGGGACGTGCTTGGATAGGTGGCCATGAATGTTTTCACAGGGCACCGAACACACCGTTGGTACCCCGTATCAGTGGTATGTGATGAATATGGGAGCGAGGCTCCACAATTTTTAAGACGTGAAATGTGGGAACGGGGGCTGCTACCAATCGAGTGGACTCCATGTTAGTGTTGTCTAGAGAAAGATAGTGATCGGGTGCTTACCCCGGGTACTTGAGGTACAGCGGGTCGTGGATGACACGAAAGTTCCCCGGATCTAGTGGGTAAATTGTGCAACCTCTGCAGAGTGTAAAACTATTCGAATAGCCGTGTCCACGGTCAAGGACAGTTGGGTAACCGCTCTTGGGCTATGTCCAATGTTTGCAAAACCTGGTGTGTGTGTGTTTGTGTGAGGTAAACAACACGGTTCCGTGATATTGATGATGTGATTCTTGAGGAAGTCACGATGAGCTTGAGCATGAGTTGATTACAACTCTTTCCCAATATTGATGTCTGTGACCTCCTGATGCTTGTTGCAGACACATGCATGTCCTTGTTATGTTGATCATACTTGCGTATGAAAAACTAGCTTTCCGCAAAACTGCCAATTTAGCAGTAGAGCCTTGCATAATTATTCTGTCATCACACTTGGGTTGCTTGCGAGTACATTCATAGTACTCATTGGCTTGCCGCTTGTTATTTTATTGGCCAGGCAGGAGAGAATAGGATATGATGAAGATTTATTGGTGACGAGCATGCGAGCTAGGATGCTCCCCAGTCAGAATGCCTGTAGGGTTAAGACAGATGGCATGGGTCCAAGTTGTTATTGAAGATTTCCGCTGCGATGATTTACACTCAAGACTTGACCATAATGGTCCTATTTGTGTAATACGGTATGTATGGATGTAAGACTCTTGTTATTCAGCTTCTGTGTGTTCAGTGAGCATTGATCTCTGGGATCACTGTACACGTGCATTCGGTGATCACGACTTATGAGTCGGGGTCCCAACAGAGCTGGTATCAGAGCCATCCTGACTTTAGGAAGCCTTAGTTAGCATGGTCGTTAGTTAGGGTAAAACTATCTCAAAAACTATTACTAGTTTTCAAAACTATCTATACTTCTCTCCCCTTCTCAGTTTTTCGAAAACTAGGCTATACTTGATCTCTTCCCATTCAAAACTTTGGTCGCTAGAACCCTTATGCCCCAGACCACTAGACTTCCTTGCAATCCACGTGGATAATCTAGAAGGAGTACACCTTGCCAAATGCTCACCCACTTCTTCTGAACACAAGAGTGGCGACACCATAACAAGACGATGCCAACACAAGATACATCCTCGAGGAATGAGGACCTGAAGACCCAGAAGATGGTGACACCCTTGACAGTGCCCCAAGATGATGCAACCTTGGCCTACGACGACCAGGGTATAGGTTATGCAAGATCATGATATACCTCGCTAATAGAGTAACCTTGTCACTACCGTTGTTGTGTCGGCAACCACCGGTGGATGAGAACCTCGCCATTTGGCCCGCCTCACTATAGTGAGCAGGAAAATGGTTCTCTTCGTCCCCCGCTCTTGGTGTCGATATTTTCATCAACGTAAATGACATGTTGAACCTCTACTATGCCTTGTTAATATCATTGCATAAGGGATTGCCTACCTGGTACCCTCGACGCCCCAGAAGGCACAAGGGCTCGTCATGATTAGAAAGACAACAGAAGACCAAGTCAATGCCAGCTACGAGGAGACACCTTCGCCGCATCACCTCACAGGCGAGAAGTTGTTGAAGATTCTTCAGGCTCAACCCGGATCGTTCATCAAACAACTACAAGGGACATAGCAACACCTGAGGAAAACTCAGAAGACTGCACGAGGCACAAGTCACGACTACTGAGTCCGAGAACCCCTAGGGTAGGATGAGTCGTGTACCCGCTATGCGCAGTCGAGTCCGTATGATGGTTCGAATAGAACCATGATTGTGTGTTGCTTGCTTTTATTTGTTTGTGTTTTGATATAAGTCACACTTTTGCCCTAGGTAACAAGTACATGGCTATATCATCTTCCTTGCCTTGTTTCTTTTGTTTCGGCTTTTTGCACCTGTTTGTTTGCACTTGCACTATAGAACCCCCTTTAGGCATTCCCCTCTTCTATGCTACTTTTTCCCTCTCTTCTCTCTCCTCAACTGAAGACCCGCAAGACAAGAAGTACCAAGGATTCCAACTCGGCGACCAACTAACAATGAAGACCTCTGCTACGACCTCCACGACCAAGTGCAACCCCGTAGAATTATGTTTAACCCTCCAGACTAGTAACCCATTCCTAGACCCTTTGAGACTTCACGAGATACTCCAACACGAACCCTTAACAACGTGCCTAACCCATAGAATTGGGAGAGAACCAGTTAAGCCTCTACAACCTTGCACAACACTGGGTTCGTAATGGAACTAGTGGACACAGTGAGTGAGCACATTTTCATCCTAATATAGCACAAGAACTGATGATGCCATAGTCACACCAATATGAGGATATAGGACAGATGATTTGGTGAATTTATATTAGTGACTTTGAGGAATTATCTGAGGCCTTGATGGATTGTGAGGTTTTCATGTTGGTGGGATCATGATTAATGGAGTAGCGTAACTTTCATCACCCCAGAGTAACTTGGATTTGCAGGGCTATTGTGATCGCAAATTGAAATTCTTGGAGGTATAAGGATTTGACTTGAGCAGATGATATTGATGGGAGATGGATGACATTACGATAATGAGTTTGGGAAAAATGTAGGAATTCTTGTCGGACATGAGATTTGGATTTAAGTAGGTGATTCTGGTTGGGTATAGATGCTAAGAATGTCTACATGGTTCGGAGTAAATTGGACTCAGACTGTAGATCTTGATCATGATACCATGTTTCTCGGTGAATGGCAAACTAGGAGATTGGAATTATTTGACGGAGTTGATTTAGGGATCTATATAATCATGACCTTGGAGTTTACTTGACCATGGTGGTGGGAAATTGGTGGGCTTACTATAATAATGCATAGCCCTTCCAAGTATTTGGGTATTATAGCGACTTGAGATCTTGAGGAACACCGTAGACATCGGATTTGTAGAATTGTTGGATTATGTGGTGATCATGGAAGTTAATGGCCTATTAGAGTTGACCCATAGGATGGAAACAATATCTTGGAGTGGCATATGACGTGTTTCCTTAGAATAGAGATGCATTATCATGAGTCTTGCAAGAATAGGTTGAGTGCTTGGATTGTGGAATTTAATTTAAGCTTAGCAGCATGTATAATCTACCCATGGATTTTAGGGGTAGACATACATATGGATTTGGGGATCGTAGACAAGTACAATTTTGTTAGACCGCCTCTTGGGAGTCATGAGGATATATATGGCATGAGTGGTGATTGAAGTTGGTCTATACGAGAGGATGCATCTAGTAGTATAAGGTTATTCGTTTGGAGTTCTAGATGGAGCTATTGGCATCTCAGAAACCGTGCCTAAGGATAAGATAATAAACGTTCACTCACTCATTAGAATCCTTGAAACCCTTAAGCCCCACCAAGCCACAACATGGTCAGATCCTGACAACGGGACTTGGCTCTAAGTCAAGAAGACCCTTGCCAATACTCAACGGAGACCACCACCAATACCCCAGCCTACCTTGCGTACCCCGTAGACTTCGTGGAGTACTTGGACAAGCTTGGTAACATCATTATTTAATGACCTACTTGTCTGCCGAAGACAAAGAAGAGACGGTCAGCTGGATAGAAGACAATTGAAGACCGCCATGTCAAGAAGGAAGAACTACACCAACCACCGTCAGCAAGAAATAAACTTCCGCGTCGAAGACCGGGCGTATCCGCAAACCACTCCTCTCGAAGGAACCAAGCATTTCCATGTCGAAGGGACGCTCACACCAAGACTTATCGATCTTCTTCAAGTTCACTGCAAGACGAGTAGTAGACGGCTACCAGCTAGATTTACCACCTGGGATACCCACCTCACACCAAGTTTTTCCACGATTCACCACTCTGGAAGTACTTCTTACTTCCTAACTAGCCCGGTCCCTGCAAGGACATCGATCAGCGAGCCCTTGACGTCTAGCTCAACCTAACCTATGCAAGAGACCCCTCAGCAACCTGCTTCAAAGAGGGCAACATGCGAGAAGCCACACCACCAAGTACTTCAAGGCTCCATGCAGAACCAACAAGAAGAAGTGAAGACTACCCCATATCCAAGTTTTCGTGTTCCTTCCCACGCCTAGTATGGGAATCTCGGGGACGAGATTCTTGTAAGGGGGGTAGGTCCGTCACACCCTGATTTTCATGCCTCATCACTTAAGCTAATAATCATGCTAAAATGTGGTTTGACAAAAACTTTTGAGTGTTTTGGACTTTGCTTGATTTGATTTTTTTCTACTGTTTGCTAGTGCTCTACAAATCAAATAAATCCTCCAACTCTTATACTTCATCTCCTTGATCCAAAACCTTTTCCCAATGAGCATGCCATGTGTATAGACCAGTATAGTATTTTCTTATAAAAATATTTTGGCCAAATAGTATTTTCTAAAATTAGTATTCCAAAAACCCCTGAATTGAGGTTTGTACTGCAAGTACCTTATTTAGGGTGTGAAAAATCTTTCAAAAAGTATATTTGAATCCTATTAGGTATAGGACTCCCATAAACCACAAAATTATAATTTTAAAATTTATTTTTATGTTTTATTTAAATGCTTTTTCTTTAGGCCAGAAATGGTCTTTAATAGGTAAAAATTATTTAACTATTTCAAAAATATTTGCCAAAATTCAAAGAGACTCCTAGGACATATATTGTCCATATAAAAGAGTTTTAACACCTGGTCGTGTTCAAAATATTTGACAAATCCTTCCAAAACCCTTTTTGGATATTCCAAGCTTTTGATATATTTACAAAGGAATTATTCTCCAAAAATTCCAGGGAAATTCCATCATGTCAAATATGACATATTTGATGATTTTACAAATCCGCAAGCGTTGAAGATCAAGAAAACATCATCTAATTCCCTCAAAACCATTTCTGTCCATTTTGGAGTTTGAACAACTTTACATTTGCCAAACTTGTCCAAATGCTCTCAAACTTGGTGCACATGCTAAAATGTTCTAATTATGCAACTAGACCAAATGGCACAAGTATTGGAGAAGCATAACTTGATCTAAGTGCCCCAAAACCCTTTCTGACCAGATCCAAATTTGAACAACTCTACATTGCCAACTTTTTACTTGGGGCCTCAAATTTTGTGGGCATGCTCAAAACCCCATATGATGACACTACACCAAGTGGTGCCTCAAGGAGGGATGCTTTGCTTAACTTAATCTTGGAAAATCCATTTTTGTTGATTTCTAGGGTTTACAAAAGTTGCATTGGCAACTTTGCCCAAATGAGCTCAAATTTGGTGGAAGGGCCTAAATGTATGTGCCATTTCATCTTGTTAAGTCTCATGTCAATTGGACTCCATGTGCTTGCCCAAAACATCATCAAACACCTTCTGGCACTTTGCCAAAATCACCTTTTGATCCACTTCCACCACTCCCCCTTGCCTCAAGTTTTTACCACAACTACTCCTAGTCACCATCTACCTCCAGGAACTCCTTCCCCTCCTCAGATCAATGATTGAGGGGTGAAAACCCTCATTTTACCTCCCTGGACAGCCCCTCTCTCCCTCTTCTTCTGCCTCTCTCCTCTCCTATTGGCTCCCCAGAGTATCCAAGACCACCTCCCTATATTTTACTACTCCCTCTACCCCGTAGACACTATTGGCCATGCCCTGGGCGCCAAAGCGATGCCAATGGCAGCTATATGCGTGCTCTCGAGCGCGCTATAGTGCTCTGGCGCACTGTAGCCGCCCCCCATCCTGATTCCCCGACAGCCTCGGGCCTCCCCAGCATGTCCCCCGAGGTCGCCTCGACGTCTGGGACACGGCACGTCGTAGGCCCCCACCTGACCCTCTCTCCTCTCCCCTCTGCGAGCTCGCCCGAGCATGGCCTGTACCACGCCCACGGTGCACCACAGCCACGCCCATTTAAGCCACCCTCCGAGCTTGCTCTCGCCTCTGCTGACCCCCTCTCTGTTATGCATCTCCTAGACACCCTCGAGCTCTCTCCCGTGGCCTCCTACCCCCTCCATGGCCGGAGTGCCGCCGCCGACCGCCGCTCGGATTCGGGCACCTCGGCCCCTCTTTCCTTCCCCTTCCTTTATTCCAGGTACGCGCCCTCCTCAGGGAGTCCCCAGGGACGAACTAGTCCTCCTCTTGGCCTGGGAAGTCTTCCCGGCGTGACGCCGCCGAAGCCCCGCGGCCGCCGCGGCCTCCCTGTGGTGGCGAGGCTGTGGGCTTCCTTGGGCGAGCCCGCAGCCACCCTCGGGTGCGGGAAGGGGAGCCGGAGCTCCTGGGCTCGTCGGCCGGCCCTCCCACGTCTGCAGGCGATGACTGCGCCGGCGGCCGAAGCCCTCCCTTGCCCAGCGTCGGGCCGGAGAAGATGGCCAGGGGTGACGAGACGACCTACAGCTCGGCCCCGCAGGTCAGCGACCCCGCCAGCCGCCACGTCGTTTAAGTGGAGGCGGGGCGGCAGGAAATCGCTTTCCCAGCGCGGAAATGTATTCCACGAAGGCGCCTCCGACGTCACCACCCCCCTGTGCGCGCGGCCGAGCCGTTGGGCCGGCCTAGTTGCTAAACGGCTATCTTCCGCCCAGTGCGCAGCATAAGGGTATAAACCCTTTCTGTTTCCCTTTTTCTTTTTCTGTAAACTTCAAAAACCAATAAATAATTCAAATGAACTCCAAATTTGATGATTCAAATTTCTAGTAGTTCGTAAAATCATGCTCTATCACATGGTGCAACATGCACATTTTTCCAGGGACTTTTTCTTCACAAATATTTATCAAATGTCATTTTTCTATTTCTGTGATAAACTTTAGAAAATCACAGAGAGCTCAAATTTGATCCAAATGCAATGGTTCAAATTCCTAGGTGCTTGTAATATCAAAACTTAGTTTTGGAACATTTTTCCTAATACTTTCTGTACCCCACAAAATAATGACCTATTTCTTCATATTTGTCAATTTTGCAAAATCCTAGGAAATTCATTTGAACTCCAAATCCAGTGAAACCAACTCCTAGATGCTTCTAAAATCATGATTTGTTAAATGGGTGCCCTTGCTCATTTTCCAAAAATATATTTTTGTACACTTCTTTCAAATCCATAAACCCCTTGATTCCATCATATTGAAATGTTACAAAATATCCATCGATCCAATACCTATGAAACCACCTTGGTCATTTCTCATATGACCAGAGGTATCCTAGAAAAGTCCAACTCCTATTTTTAGAGCACTTTTATTTTTGCCTTGTTGTGTTGCTCATTATGATTGTTTCCATCGTTAGTTGACGAAATAAACGGAGTACTTGGAGATGGACCAGAAGGTTTGAAGACTCGAAAGGACAGGACAAGCAGCCCTTTGACCATGTTTGAGAAACCTTTTTATGCATGTCTCATAGCAACTTATTATCACTGCATCGGAATCATGTTGAGGTGGTGACCACATTGGTTGGTGCCTTCGTTACTTTACTATTGAAACTTGCATCAAGCATGACCCTACCTTCCTATGAGGGTAATGTGCGTGGGAGTAGATAGGTTGCTATAGTAGTGGCTACGCAAATGGGATGGGAATATGCATGGAGACGGAGGCAGAGTACCTTCAAAAGACTTTTCGAAAACCCCGTCGGGTGCCATTTATGCCCGAGGGAGACGATGAGTTGGGTAACCACTTGATGACGAAGTGGTGTACCGAGGCAAGTGTGTGTGTGTTGTTTTGAAAACGGATTGGTTTAAGTTGCGATCGTTATTCCAACCTTACATGCGCAACCACTCTACCCTTATATGGGAAAGGGCATTATTGATTACCTAGGTCGATACTAGCATGGTGCCCGCATTACTAGTGACGGGGGTGACATGAGGTCACTCTCGGGACGGGGTCGTGCTTGGATAGGCGGCCATGTCTGTTTTCATAGGGCACCAAACACACCGTTGGTACCCCGTGTCAGTGGTATGTGATGAATATGGGAGCGAGGCTCCACAATTTTTAAGACGTGAAATGTGGGCATGGGGGCTGCTACCAATCATGTGGACTCCATGTTAGTGTTGTCTAGGGAAAGATAGTGATCGGGTGCTTACCTCGGGTACTTGAGGTACCGCGTGTCGTGGACGACACGGAAGTTCCCCGGATCTAGTGGGTAAAGTGTGCAACCTCTACAGAGTGTAAAACTATTCGAATAGCCGTGTCCACGGTCAAGGACAGTTGGGTAACCGCTCTTGGGCTACGTCCAATGTTTGCGAAACCTGGTGTGTGTGTGTGTGTGTGTGTGTGTGTGTGAGAGGTAAACAACACGGTTCAGTGACATTGATGATGTGATTCTTGAGGAAGTCACGATGAGCTTGAGCATGAGTTGATTACAACTCTTTCCCAATATTGATGTTTGTGACCTCCTGATGCTTGTTGCAGACACATGCATGTCCTTGTTATGTTGATCATACTTGCGTATGAAAAACTAGCTTTCCGCAAAACTGCCAATTTAGCAGTAGAGCCTTGCATAATTATTCTGTCATCACACTTGGGTTGCTTGCGAGTACATTCAAAGTACTCATTGGCTTGCCGCTGGTTATTTTATTGGCCAGGCAGGAGAGAACAAGATATGATGAAGATTTCTTCGTGACGAGCATGCGAGCTAGGACGCTCCCCAGTCAGAATGCCTGTAGGGTTAAGGCAGATGGCATGGGTCCAAGTTGTTATTGAAGATTTCCGCTGCGATGATTTACACTCAAGACTTGACCATAATGGTCCTATTTGTGTAATACGGTATGTATGGATGTAAGACTCTTGTTATTCAGCTTCTGTGTGTTCAGTGAGCATTGATCTCTGGGATCACTGTACACGTGCATTCAGTGATCACGACTTATGAGTCGGGGTCCCCACACCAAGCCTTCCACCCATTATCAAGTATATATGTGCATTAATTAAATAATGTGTTATCCCAAACAATCCATGTTCCAACATGAAACATCTTCGATCTTCACCTGCAACTAACAATGATATAAGAGGGGTTGATCAAAAGCGTAACTTAGCCAATCAACGGTTTGCTAGGAAGGCGGTTAGAGTCTTTCATGGCAACATAGGAGGCTAACAAGACAAGAATGGGTAGCGTGACATAGCTATAGAGCAAGACAACTAGCAAGGCAAAGATAGAGGTGATATCTAGGAACGGTCATCTTTCCTGAGATTCCACAAGGAAGAAGAACGAGTCCATGAAGAAGACAAACAGACGTAGTCGAACAAGTCCTCACAACTCCAGAACGAAACCGAAACTAACGAGAGAAGCAAACAGGAAGAAGCAAACAACATGGTAAACACACAAGCATAAGCATGGCATGATGCACAAACAAGTATGATGCATGTCCGGTTTAAATATGCATGGCATGGCAAAGTGCATAAACAATACTACAAGTTAAGTGGAGCTCAATATGCAACGAGTTGCATATTGACGAAACACCACATTCACATATTTAGTTTGATCTCGTTTATGTACACACCAAGTTTAAATGTTGGTTAACATGGCAAGAGGTAACATAGCAAGAGGTGAAGCATAATAAAACTACACTATCTAAACAATTTAAAGAGGGCCGAAATCAACAAACAATAATTCTGAAAAATCCCCACATGTCATTTAGTAATTTTAATGCAAACAACAATTTTAAACATTTTAAATGTTGTTATCATGATGCGGATGACATATACAAGTTTTATGCAATTTTGTGAAAAGTTGACATGAATATGATAAGGAGCATTTGGCCGCCACGACGGAAAGAAAGGGTTGCCATGGTGGCGAAATCGGAAATGGTGCCACGGCAACATTCCGATGATCTGACAACATGTTGAGATGCCGATGCAAAAGAAGGCGGTGTGAGCGTGTCATGCAAGATGGTGGGGTGTTCCCGGTTACCGGGTTCCCACGGGTCGGTGGCATGGAAACGGGGAACGTGCAAGCGACAATTCAAACACGATGCAAACACAAGCATCTCATACAACATGCATTCATTCTCGGAAGGTCGTCTCGGCATTATACCTTTAAAGCGTGCATTAGAGACGGAACGAGATCGTAGTGGACGTAGTGGTTCTCGTGATGGTAGTGGAAGTAGTCGTTCACGGTTCGTAGTCGAAGTAGTGGTTCACGGGGCGTCGTAGGAAGTATTCGTTCATGTTTCGTAGTCGTACACGTCGGCAGTAGTTGTACACTTGGTCTTGTTGGATCCACGGCGATGGTAGTCGTACACGGTTCATAGTCATACACTCTATGTAGATGTTCGGGGTCGTCACCATTCGTAATCGATGTAGTTGAACTTGACGATCAGTGGATGTCGCAATGCTTGCTTTTCGGACTTGCCGATCTTGACGAACCCAACTGGGGTACTTGCAGGTCGTCGTGGGAAGTAGATGGACTTGGCGGTGCAGCAGATCAGCAGATGCAGGAGAAGGCGACACGATGCGGGGGCTTGGCGCAGCGACGAGGACCTGCCGGATCCGGCGAGACAGCAAGAGCGTAGGGTCGGTGGAGCTTGGCGCAGATCCATGGCATGGCAGAGCTTGGAGGCGGCTTGGCGCTAGAGATGTTGATGGGGAGGTGTAGAGGAGGAGTTCATGGGGTCGAGCGGGACGCAGACGAAGCCAGGAGGTGAAGGCGAGGCAACACAACGGCGGCCTGTCCTCACCGGTGCGGCGGACGACATAGCAAGGAGGAGGCCTACGACGGGGCTTCGGTGGAGCTGGAGCAACGGGAGGCGAGCCTAGGGCGAGCACGCAGGCGGAACGGAGGGAGGAGGAGGCATGAACGGGATGGCGCTGGTCACCAATGTCGGCCAGCGGTCAGGCGACCGAGGGGCGAGGGAGGAAGGACGAGGCCTCGCCCTCTTCTGGCGGTGTTGAGGGAGGAAGAGGAGGACAAGGGGATCGGGAGGAGTTGGGGATCGAGTGGGGTTGGCAGACTAGGGTTAGGTTAGGAGGGAGGGCGGCTGGGCTAATGGTCTGGCCCAGTGGTTTGGGTGCGGGCTGGCCGCACAGGAGGCTACAGCTGGGCTCCCTTCTCCCTCTCCCTTATTCTTTTAGCAGAAAAAATAGAGAGAGTTCAAAAGAATTAAGAGAAGAGGCCATGAACAAGAATAAAATGATGGGACATATTTGTAAGGCTTTATGGAATATTTCCAACCCAACAAAAGTGGTTCCAACAAAATAGGGGAAGTTAAATCCAAAATTATTTAACTTGCATCAAAGGATTTTGAATGGAGTCTAGACTTTAGGAGTGTCCAAGTATGTTCAGGATTAAGGCGGAGCTTGGGAAAATGATAAAAGAATTTAAGGACAAAGTTTGAGGTCAAGAAGTGAGATAACAAAGGCATGGGGATTTATTTTGCAAGTGTGTTAAAGGTAATTCCACATGAATGGAATATTTTATAATAGCTCCCTAATATTGGGAGGATTAGTTATAAAGAGATATCACAAGTGAATTCCCTCGATTTAAATGGATCGAAGACCCATACAATTTATTTATTTGAGTTGCAAAGATTTGATGACATGATGACATGATGCAATGCCAAAAATAAACAGAGTAAGCAAAAAGAAACACACGGTGACAATGAAATAACTAAAAGTCTTCTGGAGCGTCGGTCTTGGGGCATCACAACTCTCCCACACTAACAGAGGATATCGACCCGAGATCCTAGGGATGGCACTGGAGAGAAATGGAAAAAGGAAGAGGTAAAACAAAGTTCCTTCTTTGGCAAACGAGTGAAACCACGAACCTTGGAGGGTTGAACAACTTGAAAGAAGGAATACAATGGAGATGAACGAGATTGCAAACACTACGTTGGACATGAGGAACAAGTAATAAGACGAGAATGAAGAGCTTAGGTGATAAGATAGACATTGAAACCACTCCGATTAAAATAAGATAGAGAAGGAATAAGAACGGAAGAATTTGGGCAGCACTCCGACTGAAAATGGAAGGATTTAATATGGACTTGAGAAGATGGGATGATACTTGCTGAAATCAAAAACACACTACCTCCGGAACTATTGAAACAATCGCACAAGTGGCAAGAAAGATTTTAGACAGCACTCTGGTTGAAAAGAGATACCAAACTTGATAAGATGAGAGAACATGGATGGAGGACACGACACTCCTGTTAACTGGGCCAGACAGGAAAAGAACATGATCTTGACAAAATGAGATGATGGTTCGAAGAGAGCAATATCACAAAGCCTCCGGAACAAATAATAGAAGTCGGATTGATGGAAGAAAAGAACAGGGAAGACAATTCAACTTCTCCCACAATTAAATTTGAAAAGCATCCTTACAAAGATGGATTGATCAGAGTTGTTAGAAAATCAAAAACGAAAAGACTAAGCTTGTTGTGGGCTTATGGAAAACATCTCAAAACTTGAGGTGACAACCGGCCACTAACGAAAACATTTGATTGGATTGAGATCAACAAGGAGACGAAAAATTTATTTCACCCAGTGTCAGGCCCAAGATGCAATTCTATCCCGATCACGTGACACTTACGTGATTGGGGCACAACCGCATTTCGGGCGCTTAGCAAGATGGATATCATTACATCGTACCATTACATATATACATGGGGGATACAACAATACATACAAGTCATATGAATACAACAACATGAATACAAGGCATCCGACTACGGATGCAAACATGAAAAGCACAATGACATCCATCTGCTATCCCAGGCTGTCGACCCGGAACCTGACCCAAGACTGAAGAAGAAGAACTCCAACAAAAGAACAACACTCTCACGTCAAGTCATCGGAAACCTGCACCTACAACTGTTGTTGTAGTATCTGTGAGCCACGAGGACTCAGCAATCCCATAACCATGGGTAACAAGACTATCAAAGCTTAATAGGTAGGGAGAGGTAAAGTGGTGAGGTTGCAGCAGCGGTGATGCGGAGCATCCCACGATCATCCCCATGTTCACTTCGACGAGACCTCAACTACACACAATTGGACACAAGGTTAACTCGCTCCTCTTCGAACCTCCACTTTCTACATGTGAGACATGGCTACTACCTCAAATATATGTGCTATGCATGACCAGGAACCAAGAGGGAGGCCATGGAACATCTAGGAGCATTGGAGAAGACGGCGAGGACACCAAGTACAAGGATCAAGAGAAGCTGCTGGAAAAGCTACAGGCTCCGGACGTCCGGCCTTCACCAGACGACCGGCGCGTCCCAGGCGACCGGACGACCGGCAACCACCGGACATCCGTAACAGCGATCACAGAAGGAAAATAGCGGAAGTCCGAAGACTTCCGGACGTCCGGACCCTCGCGAGCCACCGGACGTCCGGTAGCCGTCGGACGTCCGCTACATGCTGTCTGCGCATAGTTATAGGGCCAAAGGCCCATGTATCCCTCTCCCACTTACCCCTTCGTGGCCCTAGACTATATATACTCCTCCACCTCCTCCAAGTGAGGGTTAGCTTAGTGATAGCTCATTTGATACCTAGAGATTTGCTCATCTAGTGGTTCATCTCCTTGTGAGTGACTGCACCCCTCCACGGAGAAGATCCACACGGATTCAAGACCTCTGCGGAGAAGATCCTACGGGATTCAAGGCCCCTCGCGGGAAGATCCTACGGGATATCATCAAGACCTCCTCACGGAGAAGAACCGGTTACCCTTTGTATCGTCCATTGTTGATCATGGATCTTGTATCTCTTTGTGTTTCGAGGATCTAGCATATGTGTGACTTGTTCTTGTTGGTTTGAGTGATTCTCTCGTGTTTCCCCTCGTGTTCCCCTCTTGTGTTCTTCGTGTTCATCGTGGGATCCCCTCCATTTCGTGAAAGATCGGCCATCTAGGGTTTCACCCTACATCATTATGGTATCAAGAGCCACGGTTTCTCACGAATTTGGAGCCCCCTCCACCATTTTCTAGCTTGTTTTTGTTGTGTTCTTCCCCAATTTCGAAAATTCCCCACCAAAAATAGCCCCAAATTTTTTTGTGATCTGTTGGTTTGATGACGTTTTGTTGATTTTGATCCATGGATTTGCTTGGTTTCAAGTGGATCTAGCATTTCCCCAAGTTTCCCCATCTTTCATCCACGAAATCTCATCAATTTTGACCCCCAAATCATCAAATTCCGCCCAAAATCGCGTCCCGGATCTCAAATCTCGCGTTGACCCCGACCCACCGGACGACCGGCGTTTTACCGGACGTCCGGACCCTCACGAAGCACCGGACGTCCGGAACTCACCGGACGACCGGAACCACATATACAGAAGAAAATACCGGATTTCCGGTCTTTTCCGGACGTCCGGTACCCCCAGATTTTGACTTTTGCTGATTTTTGTTTTGGTCATAACTAATTCATACGAATTCTGATTTGGACGTTCTTTAGCTCGTTTCGAAGCTCTTGACATTCCCCATACCAGAAAAATACTACCATCATCATTTGACTCCATAAAATTTTGTCAAATTTGGCAAGTTTGCCTAGGCCTTCCACCATATCATCCGCATAGCCACCATAGCCTTCCGCAACCTAACCCTTTTTGTCCCCCATAGCATTTATGGTTGATTGAGTAGTGATTTGAGTCTCCTAAGGTGTTTAGGCTACTTAGGGACAATTGCTTCTTCATCAACCACCACCACCACTTCCGCATAGCATAGCCCACTATACATTACCAACCCAACCTAACCCAATTTTGTTGAGCTTGTTTGAGTTGTGGCTCATGTCTCCTAAGGTGTTTCGGCTACTTAGGGACCGTGACTTCAACTCCGACATCATGTATAGCCCATCATTCCACTTCCGCAACCACCACGGCATTGCCTCTATCACCATTTGACATTTGTCCTTGAGATTTTGAGTTGTGGTTTTTCCGTTTCCTAAGGTGTTTCGGCTAATTAGGAACGGGTCTACATCAAGAATACCGCCTCTCATCATCGACTCGGACGGTAACCTCGACGACATCATTGTATATTCCCCTTGCAATTGCATTGTTAACCCCTAGCCCATTTTGCGTCACTTGCCTATCGAGACTAGCCTTTGAGTATTGCCGGCAACGTTATTTGTGCACATTAGTAATCATCGATCCGCCCTTCCATTGTATACATACCATATCATCTTGGTATCATCATATCATCCCTTGTGTCACAAGATTGTTCCCGCATATACACAATTGTTATCTTGGTTTGTGCATCGTGGCCATATAAAAAAAGATTTTAAGCAAAAAGAGAAAGACAAAGAAGCTTGTAAGCAAGAGCCATAGCATCGCATCATATCATATCATACTTGATCATCTTGGATCATCTTGTGCTAAAAGCACCGGAACATCATACACATAGCATACTTGGGATAGAAAGTTCATACATTTTACATCTTATAGGTTGTGCACAAGTGTCGTATCCGCCTATTGAGCAATCGTGCTAGCGTCTCTCTTGAGTTGTGCAACACGAGCATTTTCGTGGATTCCACATTTTGGCTCATTCCTTGGTTGCACTACTCCATCTATCTATCCGTGTGTATGTTTCCGTGTGCCACCCATATTGCTATTGGTCTACTTGTTTCACTTGCGAATTTGTGAATCTTTTTCAACTTTATTGACTCTTGCTAACATTTTGCATCAAATTTTTGTGCCACTATCCTCACCGAGCTCCACCATAAGCTTTACTTGTGTAGGTGTGAGAAACCGACAAGAATTGGTACCAATTGTGCTATTTCCTTGTTCCACATTTGAGTGATCATTGATCCATCTTCAACATCGGTCAAGGTACATTTGGTATAGTTCTTCTCTTTCTCCCACTCATACTTGCTAGCGTCTTGTGATGGATAGGCAAGGCATTTCATCTCCGGTCTTTGACATCGACGGCGCGAACAAGGACATCCACGCGAAAACCATCGGACTACAACGAGAAATGCAAGAGTGCTTGGGCAACATCGCCATCGAACTACGACACTTCGAGACAAGGACAATGGCTTCCTTCGACGACTTGTGCGACTCCTTCAACAAACAAATGGCGGAACTCCGACACTTGGTGGTCGATTACAAGTCTGCTTCCCCTTCGTCATCCTCTCGGCGGCGACGTTCAAGTCACAAGTCTTCAGAGCGCAAACATGATGCAAGTGCAAGTCTTGCACGTCCACACCGCCATGGCGACCATCGACATCGTCATGAAGGGCAAGTCACCTCCAAGCATCATGTGCACGACGATGACGAACGACATCTACCAAGAGCTCAAGCACTACAACGACACCATCAAGATGAAGATGCTCGACACGCGCAAACATACAAGTCCGAAGACGCTCTACTTCACGCCAAGCCCAAGCTTCAAGAGAACATAAGAAGACCGCGAGACAAGCACAACCAACACGAAGCTACGGCTACAACCACCACTTCGGCATCTTCGCCAAGTGCTATCAAGGCATCTTCGCCTTTGGACGTATGGCATCTTCGTCTACTTCCCGTGAGTTCGCCTACATCGACATCTCCAATTACAAGGCGACCACCTACGAGCGAGAGCGACACTTCCATCTTCGGAAGCTCCCCACATCAAGACGGTGTCAAGAAGGTCGAGAAAGGGCCATCCCCTTCGACCAAGGTGACGAGCATGAACCTCTCCAACAACATGAAGACTGCGCCCAAATATGACTACTACTCCGAGTCAATGTACGCGAGCGCACATGAGTCCTCTTTGATCTCAGAGGAGAGTGATGATTTTCCACCTCCTACGGCATTCATCTTTGGAGGCGTTATGGATGAGGAGACGATTGGAGTTGAGCATGGAGACGTTTGCACCTACATCTCTCCGACACCCACATATGACGAGATGCCCCAATTCCCATGTGAGGAGAGCCACCACCACATGAGTGATACGAGTGACTCCACCATATGTGACATTGAGTGCATTTCCTATGAGAGGATGAGTGTAACCACCACTAGCCCCACACATGAGAGCATGCCACACATCCTATGTGAGGTTGAGAGCCATTTGAGTGACTCCACCAACCATACGAGTGAGAGCATCCATGAGGGAGTGAGTGAGCCACACCACTTAGTGAGTGAGGTAGTTGATAGGGCGTGTGAGGCCACTATGATTTTTAACGACTTAACCTCTACTCCGAGTGTGTTTTCTTTGGTGCTAGGTCTCCTACATGACGACAATACTACCCTCAACGAGTCCATCCCTCCAATAGACAAAGCGATGGCCATGGTGGAAGAAGATGCACCCCCACATGGTACCATCAAGTTGCAACCTCACCTACAACACATGAGCGGAGCTCTATTGGTAACATAGGTGATGGTGTGTCTTTCGTCCCACTTGTGGACCATCTTACCAATGATTGCTTGCATGATGTTGACACACCTATTACCTTGCTGCATGCTAGTGCGACTTCATCATGTCATGACTTACCTATTTATGATGAATATGATGATGAGCTTGTTGAGTTGCCTAGTTGTGATGCTATGCTCCATAGGATCTCATGTGAAAATTCTTTTGGTCACATCATGTTTGACAACCCTCTAAACTTGTCATATGCTATGAGTGAGATTTCTCATATTGTTTCATATCAATCTCAACATAGTAACTATGCATGCCAAATTAAAGTAATTCCTATTTGCACTTGTGGCATAGATGACAAGATGATGGTCATTGGCTTGTGTTTCTCTTGCGATGATATTGCCATGCTTCCTTTACATGACTTGCGCAATTCATCTACTATGCCATGCCATGATCACATTGTTCCAAATATGCTTTGCTATGGATGTTGTCAATATTCTCCATGTGAACTTTCCAATAATGTTCATGAGGAGACCCCCATAGTTTCCTCATACATACTAGGAGATCTTGATGCATTCCATACCTTGCATGATTACCATGATTGTGTGCACCATATGCATTACATGAATAACAATGCTCTACCTACTTGTCATGATGCATTACACCATGTGAGTCTCCATTATGCCATACATAACAACAAACCTCTCATGATGGATGACATGTTTCTATATCACGCATCTCATTTATTTGAGCATTGGATATTATGTGCTAACCAACACACACACGTGCGCATCATGATGGATGATGTGTACATATACCACGCACACACAATTTTTCCTTTGTCTTTGTTTTGCGTAGGTACTCATGAACATTTGTCAACCTCAAAATCCCATGAGTTGACAAAACGAGCTCTTGAGAGCGATGACAATTTGGGACCACATGGATTGTCCTTACCACCGTTCTCTTCGCGCAACCACTACGCGCATCTCTTTTACTTGGCTCTCACACGACTATGGGCTATTTACTATTTGTCATCTTATGCCCCTTCTATCGTGTTCACTTTGCATGCTATACCTCTTGCTATGACTTTGCCATGCAATTGTGACCCTTGCTTGCCTTTACACATGGTTCACCATTATGCTACTTCTATGTGTATTTGCATGCTTGGTGGAGATACTTGTAGCTACTACCATGATTTCTTTGTGCCCCACGCTTTTGATGCTTGTTGTGTTGGGAGAGTCATGATGCCCTATTGCTATTTACCTATGGCCTCTCGCCAATACATTGATCTTATTTTGCTCATATCTTGCTTTCATGCTTGTGCTATGCCATGTGCATTATTCATGCCTACAATTTGCACACATGACATGCTTGCCATGATTACCTCTAGTACGTTGCATCTTCGCACTACTAGCTTGTTTGACTTGATTGCTATGATTGCTTGCTATGTTGCATCACCCATGTTCCACTCTTACTTGCTTTCTTGGGTTGATGACATATATGTTCATGCATTTCACATGATATATCTTGATCATTGTCACTTGTCTCCAATAGTTGCATCTCTCATATTAACTTATAGTGAGTGCAACCATGCTATGCTTGTTGATCTCGGAGACTTTGACACCCTTCTTGTGATGCATACTTGCTTGATTGAGCCTATTACACTTGGTTGTTCTCGCATCTTATGCCTACTTACCATGCACCACACCCTTGTACTTTCTTATGATAAGAATGATGCAAGCACTTGTTGGGTATTTTCCCGCACGAATGCTAGGTTTTGCATTACGGCTAACCTCATTTGTTTTTCTGAGTGTTTGTCATGTTCTTTCATTTTGAAGGATTCACAAGGCGGTACCATCATGAGGCATCTTGGGCATGTGAAGGCATACACGTTGCGCGACACCAACATCTTCGCGATCATACATAAGGTGCATTCCTTCTTTGTGAGCCATCCTCACATATGGATATTGGATAGGCCATACTTTCATTGTTGTTTCCTTCTTGTTGTCTACATGATACATCTACGGGATGGAGGACCGACATTGAAGATGGACCATATGCATGCACCACCGGTCTACCACTCTTGCAACGACATCGAGCATTGGTATATCAAAACTCCTTTGACACATTGCACCAAAACCTTCATATTTGTTGATTGTGTGCTGACATGCCATGCTCCATGGACATATCATTCCCATAACAAATTTGCATCTTGCGCATGGATTGACTCACATTATGATTGCCTTGTTGCATCTTGTATTCCCATGTCATCCATGATATATGAGCTTGTGCATTTCCTTAGGAAATTTGTTGTGATCTTCCTTGATGGCATATTCATACATATTGATCACATTGCCAAACATCAATTGCATGATCACATAGTCATATTGAGCACCATTGCCATGTTCATTCTCTTGATAAACCATCACACTATGACATCATTTTGCACAATGGTAGAAATTGTAGCTTTGTGCACCATGCCAATTACCATACCTTTGTGTGCACAACAAATGAATTTGCTCACATGAATGCTTTACATGTCATTGTACATCGTTTCGATAAGCATCTTGTGCCTTGCCATGCCCAAATTTGTCACACGGACCCATTCTTACATGATAGACACTTGTGCGCTAACCATTGTATTTCCGAGTGTCGTTTGTGTTTGCTCTTCTTGCATGTATACCACTCCGGCGACACTTTGGACTACTTGGATTACGCCAAGTCTTCATCTCGGTCCAACTACAAGTCCGTCCACAACAACGGTTTCCATGGTGATGAGCTTTTTGATCCGAGGTCGGATCTTTCCCAAGGGAGGGGAGATAATGCGGAGCATCCCACGATCATCCCCATGTTCACTTCGACGAGACCTCAACTACACACAATTGGACACAAGGTTAACTCGCTCCTCTCCGAACCTCCACTTTCTACATGTGAGACATGGCTACTACCTCAAATATATGTGCTATGCATGACCAGGAACCAAGAGGGAGGCCATGGAACATCTAGGAGCATTGGACAAGACGACGAGGACACCAAGTACAAGGATCAAGAGAAGCTGCTGGAAAAGCTACAGGCTCCGGACGTCCGGCCTTCACCAGACGACCGGCGCGTCCCAGGCGACCGGACGACCGGCAACCATCGGACATCCGTAACAGCGATCACAGAAGGAAAATAGCGGAAGTCCGAAGACTTCCGGACGTCTGGACCCTCGCGAGCCACCGGACGTCCGGTAGCCGTCGGACGTCCGCTACATGCTGTCTGCGCACAGTTATAGGGCCAAAGGCCCATGTATCCCTCTCCCACTTACCCCTTCGTGGCCCTAGACTATATATACTCCTCCACCTCCTCCTAGTGAGGGTTAGCTTAGTGATAGCTCATTTGATACCTAGAGCTTTGCTCATCTAGTGGTTCATCTCCTTGTGAGTGACTGCGGCCCCTCCACGGAGAAGATCCACACGGATTCAAGACCTCTGCGGAGAAGATCCTACGGGATTCAAGGCCCCTCGCGGGAAGATCCTACGGGATATCATCAAGACCTCCTCACGGAGAAGAACCGGTTACCCTTTGTATCGTCCATTGTTGATCATGGATCTTGTATCTCTTTGTGTTTCGAGGATCTAGCATATGTGTGACTTGTTCTTGTTGGTTTGAGTGATTCTCTCGTGTTTCCCCTCGTGTTCCCCTCTTGTGTTCTTCGTGTTCATCGTGGGATCCCCTCCATTTCGTGAAAGATCGGCCATCTAGGGTTTCACCCTACATCAAGCGGCTAAGCAAAATATATGGTGGCTAACTTACGAGTACAAGAATAAGATGAGCATCTACGCAAGCGGTCGCAAACTAGTAGTGATCGCTAAAGATCCTGAACTACCTCCGAGTCAAACATAACCCCACCGTGTTCTCTTCTCAAAGTGAAAAGAGACAGTCACGGTTACTCACACAGTTGTGTGTTTTACTTCGGATCCTCTATCAAGTTTTCTACAACCGGACATTAACAAATTCCAATCTGCCATATAACCGCGGGCACGGCTTTTGAAAGATCATAACCCTGCAGGGGTGTCCCAACTTAGCCCATCACAAGCTCTCATGATCAGCTGAAGTAATAATAATTATTACCCCTTATCTTAGGGACAATCCGATCAGGCTTGGCATCCCGGTGCACAAGACATTTCGACAATGGTAAAACAAGTCCAGCAAGACCTCCCGGCGTGCCGACACCCTGATAGTAGCCGCGCGTATCTCGTCTCAGGGCACAACCGGATAGGTGATCCTACGGGAGCCAATCCTCGAGTTTCCCCATGGTGGCCCCGTAGTCTCCCCGTTTGGGACCAACACCATCA
>LR738715.1:419846513-419889561 GCA_902687465.1 Secale cereale
CCCCCCCCCCCCCCGCTATGTAGAAGAATCCTCGGGTAGCGCTAACTCCCTATGCAATCTAATAAATTAATTAAGTTGTTATTATGAGCAAAATAAAACCAATGTTGGGCCTTGCTGGAGGAGTTTTATTCAATGACGAAGTGTCAAGGGGTCCCCATATACCCAACCGTGTAAGGAACGCAAAATCAAGGAACATAATGCCGGTTTATCAGCGCCTAAGGTGGCATGAGTGGAACAAACCACCGAACAAAAGGCCAAGCCTTCCACCCATGCCCAGTATATAGGTGTGTTAAATAATAATAATAGATATTGTGATATTCCAACAACAAGTTCCAACAAGGAACGATCTTCATCTTCACCTACAACTAACAACGCTATAAGAGGGGCTGAGCAAGCGGGTAACATAGCCAAACAATGGTTTGCTAGGAAGGTGTGAAAGGTTAGAGGTTTCATGGCAACAAGGAGAGGGGCTGACAATAAAGATGGGTAGTGCGACATGTAACGATAGCATTGAGACACTAAGCATGGCAATGATAGTAAAGGTATCCAAGGGTATGGTCATCTTGTTCGAGATCCCGCAAGGAAGAAGAACGGATCCATGAAGAAGACGAAGAAGAAGCCTTGAAGACGAACCACGAGTAGACGAACGAATCCTCACGATTGCAACGGAACAAGCACTAGCGAGAAGAAGCAAGCAATACAGTAAACACACAACACAAGAACATGACAATATGCTGAACCAAGTATGATGCAAGACAAGTCTATATATGATGCAATACATGGCAAGGTAGGAAGCACTCAAAAACAACACAAGAACATGACAATAAGCTCAACCAAGTAGGATGCAAGACAAGTCTATATATGATGCAAAACATGGCAAGATAGGAAGCACAGAAAAACAACACAAGAACATGACAATAAGCTCAACCAAGTAGGATGCAAGACAGTTCTATATAGGATGCACTACAAGTCTATACAGGAAGCAAAACATGGCAAGGTAGGAAGCACAAAAAACCAACACAAGTGTATATATGATGCAATACACGGCAAGGTATGATGCAAGACAAGTCTATACAAGAAGCAAAACATGGCAAGGTAGGAAGCATAGGAAAACAACACAAGAACATGATAATATGCTCAAGCAAGTATGATGCAAGACAAGTCTATATATGACGCAATACATGGCAAGGTAGGAAGCACAGAAAAACATGACAAGTCAACAAGTTTAAATGAGGCCATAAACTACCTATTACAAATCCGGTAAGTCCACATATGCATAGTTTGAAATTAGTCCAGAACTGAACAAACCTTATGTTCAAGTTGTTAAACAGCAAGTTAACATGCACCATGATCATCTACACGAAATTCTAGTCAAGTTACATATGAATTTTGTTTAATTCGGAGCTACGGTCAAGAAGATATGAGCAAAACATGAAAAACATGGCAACGGTGCAAGATGCACCCAAACATCAAGCAAACATACTCCAAACATGTAAGCAAGATGATATTATGATTCTACAAGCAAAATCACACAAGTTTCATATAGGAAACACTCAAAACAGAGCAACGGTGTAAAAGATACACATGAAACAAGATATAACAACAAGCTGAAGTTAACAGCCACATAGCAACTTTGGAGCAAGGTAAATATAGGCTACAACACCCAAACATGATAAAAAGAAGCATGAACATGAAGTAGACATATCCTACAGCAAACAACTCCATTGGAGCAACTACATAGGAGGCATGGATCAATAGCAACAAGCTACAACATTTTGATCATGACGTTAAAACCTGACAGTAATATTTTATAGCAACTTGGGAGCAAGAAATAAATAAGCTACAGCAACCCATATGAGCAAGTGAGGACATGGATGGATAGACAACACCATGTACAACAAGGAATGATCAATGGCCACCCAAAAACTAACATGGATTTGCCTAGGGCATCAAGCAAACATAGCATCAGGATATGACAGATTCCAGACATAGTAGAAATGTCACTAAGTATAAAATAGTTATGTTGACATGGCATGTTTTCAAGCATGTTTAAGTCACCTCAAAGCATATCATGGAAGGTTAAATGCACCACATCAAAGACCATATTATGGTGCTTCTAATACATCTAGACATGTGGCATGAGGACAAACACATCAATAGCAAAGAGCAATTGAAATCAGCATTCCATAACAAGTTTCAGCACCTAACAGCCAAATGCACTTTTGCAACAGAGACTAACATGGCAAGATGAACTCAAACAAGCATGCTACAACAACCATCATGTAGTACACTTCATAATGAACATTTTGACATATCATTTACATCATTTGGATAAACATGCACCAAGTTATCATATCTCAAACATGGCATAAAAATAACAAGTAACAGCAGTTTATAACAAGTAGCACTCTTGCAACTGATATTAGAGCATCTAGATGAAGTCAAACAAGCATGGCACAATGGAACAAAGTGTAGAGCATATCACCACGACCATTTAGACATATCATACACTCAATTTGGACAAACACACAAATAATTACAGCCACAGGAACATAGCAATAAAATATTCATTTTCTTGGACTTAGTGGAAAAAAGGGGCAACCTCGGGATGGACATGTCCGGTCCAGACGGACACGTCCGACGGCTGGGGCCCGCGTGGCAGCGTCTCAGTGAGGTGGCGGACATGTCCGAGCTCCTCCCGGACACGTCCGTCGGTGGCCTGGGCGCGGGGCCCACTGGCAGGGTCACGGCGGAGTGGATCGGGCGCAGGGTGGGTGGATCGGGCGTTGTGGTGCTCCTTCGGTCGGATCTCGCCAGATCCGGGCCGGAGACGGTCGGCAGCGAGGTCTCCGGGCGGCGGCCGACCGGAGGGCGCCGGATCTGGCCGGAAGACGGCCGGCGGCGAGCTGAAGGCGGCGGGGCGGAGCTGCGGCCGTGGGGGCGCCCGATCTCGTCACGGGCGGCAACGGAGGGCGGCGGCAGTCCCGGTCGGCGGCGGGGCGAAGCTTGCCGCAGGGAGCGGCGGAGGCCGGCGCGGCGGTGCGCGGGGATGCCGGTGGCGGGGCTGGACGCTGGAGGCACGGCGCGATGCGGGAACGAGCGAGGGGAGCAGGGAGGCGCAGGCGCCTCAGGCCCGGTCGCGGCGCGGGCGGGCCTGGCCTGGGCCGAGCGGGCCGCGGCTAGAGGCGAGGCTGATTTGGCGGTGGGGAGGCAACGTGTCGAAGCCTGAGTGGCGGCGGCCGGCTGGAACGGCGGCTCAAGCCAATGGAGGCTGGCCACTTGGCGGCGGTGGGCTGGCCAGGCGCGGATTTTGAGGGGAGGCTGATGGCTGGAGGTTAGGGAAGGGTTAGGGATGCCAAATTTGGCATGGGGAGTCTATAAATAGACATGGGGACTAGGGTTTGGGGGTTTGGAGGGGTTTTTGAGCCCTTCGATCGCGATCCGACGGATCCGATCGCGAGGGGAGTTTAGGTTGGGCCTAGAGGAGGAATTGTGCTGTGGTGGAGGGGCCTTGAGCTTAGAGAAAAGAAGAGAGGGAGAGGCCCGCGGGAGTTTTCGGAGACCGAAAACGTCCGACAAATTAACTGGCGACTAGTGCCGCTACATATAACCGTTGGGCTATCAAACGAGCTCCGAATGCGATGAAATTGACAGGCGGTCTACCTATGCTATAATAAGACCACACGCCAAGTTTCAACCCATTCCGAGAACGTTTTCCGGCCACTCACAAAATAAATATTCGGAGGCGCCGCGGGCGCGTGCAAGTGTGTCTGGGCTCAGAACGGACAACGGAAAGGATGAGGGGACTCGGGCGGATGCAAGTTTTGAAAACATGCTGATGCAACACACATGATGACATGGCAAGATGCAACACGCAAGCAGATGACATGGCAACGACGACGTATAACTGACTGACACCTGGCGCACTGGTCTTGGGGTGTCACAACACTCCCCTACTAACAAGAGATCTCGTCCCGAGATCTTAGGAACGAGACGGAGGGGAAAATGAAAGAACAAAGTTCTTCGAAGACAAAAGAGTGAAACCAAAGAATGTTCAGGCGATGAGCCACTCAAAAGGACGAATACGACGGAGTAAACGAAGTTGCAAGCACTTCATTAGACAAGAAGAACAAGGGATACGACGAGAATCAAAGAGGTTGAAAGGCACGAAACTAGAGCTAAAGGAACAAGAATGAATTCGAAACCACTCCGGTTAATAAGAGATAGAAGGAATCTAAACGAAGTAATTCGGGCAGCACTCCGGCTAAAACTGAAAGAAATAGCACACCGGTTGAACATGAATGGAATAGGACAAGAACCTGAGAAGATGGAACAAAGCATGACGAAATGAACAAGACAATGCCTCCGGAAGAATTGAAAAATGGAATGAAAGAACCGAGAAGAAAATGAAAAATTTCACCACGAAAGAATTTGAAAGAGAATCTTCAGGATAAAATGCTTGAACGGAGTTGTTGAGAAAATCAACAACAAAAGAATAAGTTGTTATGGACTTATTTAAACATCTCAAGACTTGAGGTGAATTATGCCGCAACCAAAATATTGAATAGATTAGAATGAAGAGAGAAATGCACAACTCCACTTCAAAAGAATACAGAGAATTATTTGCACTCGAGAGGCAAAAGAATAATGCTAGATCTTCTCCAGAAGAATTTGCAGAACACTTGAAGAATGAATTATATCATGAAGGACCACCGTGAAGAACTCCGATAACAAAAGAATGATAAAAGATGAAAAGAATAAGATTAAAGCATTGCGATGATTAGTCGGGGTTCCGACGAGATAACCGAGAAAAAATGAACTCCGGAAAAAATAAAAGATGAAAGGACTTGGGACTAGAATTTATTCATCAAGAATAAACTCCGAAGGAAGGAATGAATCAACTCAATGAAAAGAATAAGAATTATGTCATGCTTATCCTCCATCAATTAAATTGATGAGAAGCAATGGATTCGCATACTACTTATTCTTGTTGAAATGATTAAAGAGGGATATATCTCAAACTTGAGAAAGTCTTCATGAAACACCGGTAGAATTGGAAAGAACGAATGAATTGATATGATAGCACTGGAAAATAACTCTTGAGCGAACCACCGTAAGAATTGAAGCCGATTGAAGAAAAGAGCGAACCACCGGGAAGAATTAAAATCGAATGATGAAAGAGAACAAACCACCATAACGAATTAAAATTGAGTGAATACAAGAGAATGAATCACCGGGAAGAATAAAGCACTTGAGGACAATTTGAACGAAGAGATTGTGAACTGATTAAAGAATACTTGAACAAGCACCGGAAGAATGTGAGACGAACGAAAAGGCATCAATGAAGAATATTTGGAGGACAAAGTTGAAAACTGAGAACGAAGAAATCTTCTGAAATGATGGCCTTCGGAGGAACACAATGAAAAGAATTCCTGAAATACTCCGGAAGAATGAAAACAAGAAAGGTTTAACCAATGTTGAAAAAGAATTAAAAGCGATCTTCAAAAGGGCATATGACTGATGGAATCCGTACTTACGTCATCTTGAAAAGAATTTCGGAACACTCCAGAAAATTAGAAGAGTCAGGTAAGATCCTGGAAAAAGACCTGTGGGTTATGAGCCCACCGAAAGAAAAGAAAAACACCTTTGAAAAGGATTGTAAAGGAGATAATGCACCGGAACGATTAAAAGACTCGAATGAGGTGACGACCTCAAATTAATTGGAACACGGATGATACTCGTTAGATGTCTTCGGAACTCCGGAATAATTAATTAGCGAGAGGTGAACGAGCAAGGTTAAACAATTGAGCCGAGGGAAAAAATATGATGAGCACCGAATACAAATTGGAACCACGAGAAAAGAAAAGAGATGTATAATGATGACGAGACGAGAATTCACCGGTTGAAATAATTGAGGAAGGAATGCAGAGGATCACACGAGTAGGAAGGATACTCGATTAAGGACTCCGACTCCAAAAAGAAAAAGGGTGGGTGGGTGGGAAAAAGAAAGACCACATCGGACGGGGAAAACACCGTCGGTTGAAAGAACTAAGGGTTGAACTTGCAAAGAAGAAGAGGGTTGAATCCACTTGACGAGAGATGCACCAGATGAAAGGACTAACATCGCAACAAACGAAGAACTAACCACAAGATCCTAAAAAAATTTGAAGGGGAAGAGGAGCAATTCAAAACACCTATGTCAAGATTCCTCACCAGAGCGACGAAGGGGCAGGGGAGTAAAAAGAATTCCTACTCTCCGATATAACTAGACTCCGAAAAAGTTTTCTGCTCGACTCAACTACAGCCAAGCTACGATCAATCAAGGGGGCTCCTATGGTCGGTCGAGGCTCTAATACCAACTTGTCAGGCCCAAGATGCGATTCTATCCCGATCACGTGACACTTATGTGATTGGGGCACAACCGCATTTCGGGCGCTTAGCAAGATGGATATCATTACATCGTACCATTAGATACATACATGGGGGATACAACAATACATACAAGTCATATGAATACAACAACATCAATACAAGGCATCCGACTACGGATGCAAACATGAAAGCACAACGACATCCATCTGCTATCCCAGGCTGCCGACCCGGAACCTAACCCAAGACTGAAGAAGAATAACTCCAACAAAAGAACAACGCTCTCACGTCAAGTCATCGGAAACCTGCACCTGCACCTGTTGTTGTAGTATCTGTGAGCCACGAGGGCTCAGCAATCCCATAACCATGGGTAACAAGACTGTCAAAGCTTAATAGGTAGGGAGAGGTAAAGTGGTGAGGTTGCAGCAGTGGCTAAGAAAAATATATGGTGGCTAACTTACGAGTACAAGAATAAGATGAGCATCTACGCAAGCGGTCACAAACTAGTAGTGATCGCTAAAGATCCTGAACTACCTAAGAGTCAAACATAACCCCACCGTGTTCTCTTCTCAAAGTGAAAAGAGACAGTCACGGTTACTCACACAGTTGTGTGTTTTACTTCGGATCCTCTGTCAAGTTTTCTACAACCGGACATTAACAAATTCCAATCTGCCACATAACCACGGGCACGGCTTTCGAAAGATCATAACCCCGCTGGGGTGTCCCAACCTAGCCCATCACAAGCTCTCACGATCAGCTGAAGTAATAATAATTCTTACCCCTTATCTTACGGACAATCCGATCAGGCTCGGCATCCCGGTGCACAAGACATTTTGACAATGGTAAAACAAGTCCAGCAAGACCTCCCGGCGTGCCGACACCCTGATAGTAGCCGCGCGTATCTCGTCTTAGGCCACAACCGGATAGGTGATCCTACGGGAGCCAATCCTCATGTTTCCCCGTGGTGGCCCCGCAGTCTCCCCGTTTGGGACCAACACCATCAGCACTGGCCCCCTGCTATGTAGAAGAATCCTCGGGTAGCACTAACTCCCTATGCAATTTAATTAATTAAATAAGTTGTTATTATGAGCAAAATAAAACCAATGTTGGGCCTTGCTGGAGGAGTTTTATTCAAAGACGAAGTGTCAAGGGGTCCCCATATACCCAACCGTGTAAGGAACGCAAAATCAAGGAACATAATGCTGGTTTATCGGTGCCTAAGGTGGCATGAGTGGAACAAAACACTGAGCAAAAGGCCAAGCCTTCCACCCATGCCCAGTATATAGGTGTGTTAAATAATAATAATAGATATTGTGATATTCCAACAACAAGTTCCAACAAGGAATGATCTTCATCTTCACCTGCAACTAACAATGCTATAAGAGGGGCTGAGCAAGCGGGTAACATAGCCAAACAATTGTTTTCTAGGAAGGTGTCAAAGGTTAGAGGTTTCATGGCAACAAGGAGAGGGGCTGAAAATAAAGATGGGTAGCGCGACATGTAACGATAGCATCGAGACACTAAGCATGGCAATGATAGTAAAGGTATCCAAGAGTATGGTCATCTTGTCTGAGATCCCGCAAGGAAGAAGAAAGGATCCATGAAGAAGACAAAGAAGAAGCCTTGAAGACGAACCACGAGTAGACGAACGAATCCTCACGATCGCAACGGAACAAGCACTAACGAGAAGAAGCAAGCAATACGGTAAACACACAACACAAGAATATGACAATATGCTCAACCAAGTATGATGCAAGACAAGTCTATATATAATGCAATACATGGCAAGGTAGGAAGCACTCAAAAACAACACAAGAACATGACAATAAGCTCAACCAAGTAGGATGCAAGACAAGTCTATATTTGATGCAAAACATGGCAAGATAGGAAGCATAGAAAAACAACACAAGAACATGACAATAAGCTCAACCAAGTAGGATGCCAGACAGTTCTATATAGGATGCACTACAAGTCTATACAGGAAGCAAAACATGGCAAGGTACGAAGCACAGAAAAACAATACAAGTCTATATATGATGCAATACATGGCAAGGTATGATGCAAGACAAGTCTATACAGGAAGCAAAACATGGCAAGGTAGGAAGCATAGGAAAACAACACAAGAACATGACAATATGCTCAAGCAAGTATGATGCAAGACAAGTCTATATATGATGCAATACATGGCAAGGTAGGAAGCATAGAGAAACAACACAAGTCAACAAGTTTAAATGAGGCCGAAAACTACCTATTACAAATCCGATAAGTCCCCATATGCATAGTTTGAAATTAGTCCAGAACTGAACAAACCTTATGTTCAAGTTGTTAAGCAGCAAGTTAACATGACCATGATCATCTACACGAAATTCTAGTCAAGTTACATATAAAGTTTGTTTAATTCGGAGCTACGGTCTAGAAGATATGAGCAAAACAAGACAAACATGGCAACAGTGCAAGATGCACCCAAACATCAAGCAAACATACTCCAAACATGTAAGCAAGATGATATTATGATACTACATGCACACAAGTTTCATATAGGAAACACTCAAAACGGAGCAACGGGCTAAAAGATACACATGAAACAAGATATAACAACAAGCTGAAGTTAACAGCCACATAGCAACTTTGGAGCAAGGTAAATATAGGCTACATCACTCAAACTTGATAAAAAGAAGAATGTACATGAAGTAGACATATCCTACAGCAAACAACTCCATTGGAGCAACTCCATAGGAGGCATGGATCAATAGCAACAAGCTACAACATTTTGATCATGACGTTAAAACCTGACAGTAAAATTTTATAGCAACTTGGGAGCAAGAAATAAATAAGCTACAACAACCCATATGAGCAAGTGAGGACATGGATGGATAGACAACACCATGTACAACAAGGAGTGATCAATGGCCACCCCAAAACTAACATGGATTTGCCTAGGGCATCAAGCAAACATAGCATCAGGATATGACAGATTCCAGACTTAGTACAAATTTCACTAAGTATAAAATAGTTATGTTGACATGGCATGTTTTCAAGCATGTTTAAGTAACCTCAAGACATATCATGGAAAGTTAAATGCACCACATCAAAGACCATATTAGGATGCTTCTAAAACATCTAGACATGTGGCATGAGGACAAACACATCAATAGCAAAGAGCAATTGAAATCAGCATCCCATAACAAGTTTCAGAACCTAACAGCCAAATGCACTTTTTCAACAGAGACTAACATGGCAAGATTAACTCAAACAAGCATGCTACAACAACCATCATGTAGTACACTTCATAATGAACATTTTGACATATCATTTGCATCATTTGGATAAACATGCACCAAGTTATCATATCTCAAAAATGGCATAAAAATAACAAGTAGCACTCTTGCAACAGAGATTAGAGCATCTAGATGAACTCAAACAAGCATGGCACAATGGAACAAAGTGTAGAGCATATCACCACGACCATTTAGACATATCATACACTCAATTTGGACAAACACACAAATAATTACAGCCACAGGAACATAGCAACAAATATGCATTTTCTGGGACTTAGTGGAAAAAAGGGGCAACCTCAGGATGGACATGTCCGGTCCAGACGGACACGTCCGACGGCTGGGGCCCGTGTGGCAGCGTCTCAGTGAGGTGGCGGACATGTCCGGGCTCCTCCCGGACACGTCCGTCGGTGGCCTGGGCGCGGGGCCCACTGACAGGGTCACGGCGGAGCGGATCGGGTGCAGGATGGGTGGATCGGGCGCTGTGGTGCTCCTCCGGCCGGATCTCGCCGGATCCGAGCCGGAGGCGGTCGGCGGCGAGCTGAAGGCGGTGGGCCGGAGGGCGCCGGATCTGGCCGGAGACGGCCGGCGATGAGCTGAAGGCGGTGGGGCGGAGCTGCGGCCATGGGGGCGCCCGAGCTCGTCGCGGGCGGCAACGGAGGGCGGCGGCGGTCCCGGCCGGCGGCGGGGCGATGCTCGCCGGAGGGAGTGGCGGAGGCCAGCGCGACGGCGCACGGGGATGCCGGTGGCGGGGCTGGACGCGGGAGGCACGGCACGATGCGGGAACTGGCGAGGGGAGCGGGGAGGCGCGGGCGCCTCGGGCTCGGTCGCGGCGCGGGCGGGCCTGGCCCGGGCCGAGCGGGCCGCGGCCGGAGGCGAGACTGACTTGGCGGCGGGGAGGCGACGTGTCGTAGCCCGAGTGGCTGCGGCCGGCTGGAACGACGGCTCAAGCCAATGGAGGCGCACAACTTGGCGGCGGTGGGCTGGCCAGGCGCGGATTTTGAGGGGAGGCTGATGGCTGGAGGTTAGGGAAGGGTTAGGGATGCTAAATTAGGCATGGGGGGGGTCTATAAATAGACATGGGGGGGTTTTTGAGCCCTCCGATCGCGATCCGACGGATCCGATCGCGAGGGGAGTTTAGGTTGGGTCTAGAGGAGGAATTGGGCTGTGGTGGAGGGGCCTTGGGCTTAGAGAAAAGAAGAGAGGGAGAGGCCCGTGGGGGTTTTCGGAGACCGAAAACGTCCGACAAATTAACCGGCGACTAGTGCCGCTACATATAACCGTTGGGCTATCAAACGAGCTCCGAATGAGATGAAATTGACATGCGGTCTACCTATGCTATAATAAGACCACATGCCAAGTTTCAACCCATTCCGAGAATATTTTTCGGCCACTCACAAAATAAATATTCGGAGGCGCCACGGGCGCGTGCAAGTGTGTTTGGGCTCAGAACGGACAACGGAAAGGACGAGGGGACTTGGGCGGATGCAAGTTTTGAAAACATGCTGATGCAACACACATGATGACATGGCAAGATGCAACATGCAAGCAGATGACATGGCAACGACGACGAATAACTGACTGACACCTGGCGCACCGGTCTCGAGGTGTCACACCCAGAGGATAAATGAAGAACTTGGGTCATTTATAAGCACCATAAATAGCAACAGTCCTTAGGCAAAGCTTTTAGGTGAAATACAACACAAGATGACTTCAACGAAGAAATTGAGGGGTTGGCAGGATCTCCTGAACAAAGAAAAATGACGGGTTTAAATATCTCATTCTTGACAACTTGTGAATCATGAAACATGAAAGAAGTTGTCAAGAATGACATAACGCCACCTCAAAAGAAAAGGTAGAGAAAATTGCGCTTCGGAATGCAAGAAGAAGAATACTTGAGCTCCTCCAACAAGAATCTTGATGAACACTTGAGGAATAAAAGAAACCTTTGATGAACCACCATGTTAAACTCCGGTAAGAAAAGAAATGGTAGGGAATGAAGGTTGAAAAGAACAAGAAGAAACCTTGCAAAGATTTAGATGGAGCTTCATGACAAGATAACGAGAAAACTTGAACTCCGAAGAAGAAAGATGAACAACTTGAAACCGAGATTTTCTTCATCAAGAACAAACTCTGGGAGAAGGAACTAATCACTTGGATTAAATAAGAATAAGAATTATGTTATGTGTATCCTTCATCAATTTAAATTGATGACACACAACGGATTTGGCATACTACTTCTTCTTCTTGAAAATGATTGGAGAGAGATAGCACAATCCAACGGACCACCGATAAGATTTTTGGAAAGAATGAATGAATTGATATGATAATCAAAGGAAAAGGAATTTTGAATAAACCATCGTAAGAATTGAAACAAACGAAGAAAAGAGAACGAATCAACGGAGAGAATTAGAAGGAATGAAGATACATGAGGCAATTAAGATACAAGAGAACGAAAAGATCATGAGCTGACTAGAGTATTTTTGAACAATGCGCCGGTAGGATTGAAGAACGAGGTATGGAAGGTGAGAATGAATAAATCTTCTAAAATGATGGCCTTGGAAGGATGAAAAATGGACATGACTTGTGAAATGCTTCGGATGGGTATGAAAAGAATTCCTCACAATCGAAACAATAATGAGGATGGGATGAAGCTAGAACCATGAATCTTCAAGAGAACGAATCAAGATTTAGGAGAAATTCTTCTTCGGTCTTCAAAACCTGAGAATGATGATGAGATACACCACCTTGGATTATTGCGGTACTCCGGAATGAAGAATTAAAAGGTTGAACCAACAATGAAAAGAATTTGAAAGGGATATTGGAGAAGGCATGTGACTGATGGAATCCATTCTTACATCACACTTTGAGAAGAATTTGAGAAACTTTGGAAAAATTAGAAGAGTCGGGTAAGATCCTGGGAAAAGACCTGTGGGTTAGGGCCCACTCAATAGAAACACCGTTGGAAAAGATTGCTTGAAAGAGAGATTGCACCGGTTGAAATAAATGGCATGGATGAGGTAACAACCTCGAAATAGATTGAACGGACTAAGAATGGAAATGCGAATCTTCTGATATATATTGTACAATCCGGATATGAATAGAGAGAGGCGAATAAATAATAGAGCCTTGGATAAGAAATTCCAACATGGAAAAATATGTGAAACAATAGGAAGAGATATGACCAACACCAAAGCTCGGATTTAGTCCACCGAAGAAGAAACGAGAAAGGAGAATGATAAACTTGAAGCTTCCTGGGCATCTTCACAAGAAATCGCTGGATAAGAACATTGAAGGAAAAAATGAAGAGACTTCACATGAATATAATGGATACTTGATTAAGAATTCAGGCTCCATAAAAAAAGGTGTGAGGGTGGGGAGACACAAAGACAACTTGGGATGAATGAAAAACCAAGAATTGGTCTTGCACATGTTGAAAGGACCCCGGTTAACTTGAAGAGAAGCACGCTGGCTGAAAAGAATTTAACATAACAATCTCGGTGACCAAGAAGGATTAGCACTCACATAGAAATATGAGAACACCGCTTAGGAAAGGTATGGAATCAACACTTGAAAACGAAGCAACTTGAATACCCCAACTCAAAACAAAACAAAGGATTTGGCTTGCAAAATAAGCTGGAACAAACGTATGATAGAGATTTCATCCAAAGTTTTCATGATGAGCCACCCCCCCCCCCGGCACGACATTACAGCGGACATCATGAATGACTATGAAGCGTCCCCGAATAGGCTTGGCCAAGGATTCATTAAGACACGATGAGACCACTGTAAAATCGATCGTGATAAGCGAACCACTAGACGTTCGACCCCAACCTCATATCATGTCTTTCTCGAAAGAAATCCTTGAGCTACTTGAATTCCCACCTACAAACTCCCGAAACTTTCTGGTTATGCAATCTTGTGTTAGGGATACAGGGGAAGCACAAATATCTCACCCAACTAACAACCCCTACATCCAGTTGTATCCATCCGTCAACACATAACCAAGCACCTTCGGAAACCGTGTACCTCAGTCCTTCGAAAAGCATCCGCTATACTAGCTGCGGCAATACTCCCAAACTATCCCTCCAGTACTGGGTGACGTCGAGGTTATCTCACCACCAGACATGCATAAAAGAGATTTCGATGTCAGCGACCTCTAGTATTCCGAAACTACAACGATACAACTATGACGACAACACCTCAGAGCTCAACTCCCCGGGACACTGCCACAATCCCTAAATGATAGGAGGCACCAAGAACAATGTTCTCATCACAAAGATATCGGAACAATCCCAACAATACCCGCGTGATCCTAAAAAAATTAGTGAAAAAGAGGAGAGTGAAGTCAAAACTTCTACGTCATGAGTTCTCACCAGAGCGAGGAAGGGGATAAGGAGTAAAATAATTCCCGCTCTTCGATATATATATATATATATATATATATATATATATATATATATATATATATATATATATATATATATATATATATATATGACTCAAAACATTTTTTTTCTAGACTCAACATCGGCAGTGGTTCGATCAAGCAGGGGATCCTAGGTCGGGGAAGGCTCTGATTACCAACTTGTAATGCTAAGGATGCGGCTATAGCTCCTACGTGTCGAGGCACGACTTAGAGTCATACTCGCATTCTGGAATGGTCTCAAGCATGGTATCTTTACACAACCCATGTAATGAACAGGATGGAAGAGAGTTTAATAGTTGGCTTACACTCGCCATGTCACATAATTAATACAATAAACATACATTCATCCAGAGAACACGGAGTCCGACTACAGACGAAATCAAACGAAGAAAAAGATACCACACAGGCTAATCCCGATCGGCCCTAGTAGGAACCACTACTGATCGTCAGGGTGCGTCACGTACATACACCAACGCTCTTCATCGAACTCCCACTGAAGCTCTTGCACATCTCCTGCGTCAAACTCTGATGTACCTGCATATGTTTGTGTAGTAAACTGTGAGTCACGAGGACTCAGCAATCTTGTTCCACGGTATCAAAACTATCAAGGCTTTTAGGTGTGGAGAGGTTATAAAGTGGTTGCAGCAGCACTAAGCATCGTATGAGGCTAGCTTACGAAGTCAGAGCGAGATGAGAACATATGCCAATGATCGCAACTAGTAGTGATCAAGAAGTGATCCTATCTACTTACATTCATACATAACCCCACCATGTTCACTTTCCGAACCCCTTCGAAAAGAGACTATCACGGTTACTCACACAGGTAGTGTATTCTTATTGAGTTATGGTGTCAAGTTCCAATCTGCCACATAACCGCGGGCACGACAATCATAGTGGAAGTGGTGGTTCTCACGACGGTTGTGGAAGTAGTTGTTCACGGTTCATAGTCGAAGTAGTGGTTCATGGGGCGTTGTGGGAAGTAGTCGTTCATGTTTCGTAGTCGTACACGTCGGAGGTAGTTGTACACTTGGTTTTGTCGGATCCACGGCGATGGTAGTCGTACACGGTTCGTAGTCGTACACTCTCTGTAGATGTTTGGGGTCATCACCGTTCGTAGTCGATGTAGTTGAACTTGACGATCGGTGGATGTCGTGGTACTTGGTTTTCGGACTTGCCGATCTCGACGAAACAAACGGGGGTACTTGCAGGTTGTCCTGGGAAGTAGATGAACTTGGCGGTGCAGCAGATCAACTGATGGAGGAGACAGCGGCGCGATGCGGGGGTCTTGGCGCGACGATGAGGACCTGCCCGATCCGGCGAGACGGCAGGAGCGCGGGTCGGCGGAGCTTGGCACAAATCCATGGCATGGTAGAGCTTGGAGGCGGCTTGGCACTAGAGGTGCTGATGGGGAGGCGCAGAGGAGGAGGTCATGGGGTCAAGCGGGACAAGGACGAAGATGGGAGGCGAAGGCAAGGCAATGCGGTGGTGGCCTGTGCTCACCGATGCGGCGGACGACAAAGCAAGGAGGAGGCCTGCGACGGGGCTTCGATGGAGCTGGAGCGATAGGAGGCGAGCCTAGGGCGAGGGCGCGGGCGGAACGGAGGGAGGAGGAGGGACGAACGGGATGGTGCAGGTCGCTGACGTCGGCCAGCGGCCGAGCAAGCTAGGGAGGAGGGAGGAAGGACGAGGCCCCGCTCTCTTCTGGCGGCGTTGAGGTAGGAAGAGGAGGACAAGGGGGTCGGGAGGAGTTGGGGATCGAGCGGGGTCGGCAGACAAGGGTTAGGTTAGGAGGGAGGGCGGCTGGGCTAATGGTCCGGCCTAGTGGCTGGGCTGCCGGCTGGCCGCACAGGAGGCTGTAGCTGGGCTCCCTTCTCACTCTCCCTTATTCTTTTAGCAGTAAAAAATAGAGAGAGTTCAAAAGAATTAAGAGAAGAGGCCATGAACAAGAATAAAATGATGGGACATATTTGTAAGGCCTTATGGAATATTTCCATCCCAACAAAAGTGGTTCCAACAAAATAGGGGAAGTTAAATCCAAAATTATTTAACTTGCATCAAAGGAGTTTGAATGGAATCTAGACTTTAGGAGTGTCCAAAGATGTTGAGGATTAAGGTGGAGCTCAAAAAAATTATGAAAGAATTTATGGACAAAGTTTGAGGTCAAGAAGTGAGATAACAAAGGCATGAGGATTTATTGTGCAAGTGTGTTAAAGGTAATTCCACATCAATGGAATATTTTATAATAGCTCCCTAATATTGGGAGGATAATTTTTAAAGAGAAATCACAAGTGAATTCCCTCGATTTAAATGGATCGAAGACCCATACAATTTATTTATGTGAGTTGCAAAGATTTGAGGACATGATGCAATGCCAAAAATAAATAGAGCAAGCAAAAAAGAAACACACGGTAGCAATGAAATAACTGAAAGTCTTCTGGAGCATCGGTCTTGGGGCGTCACAACTATATAACACAAAAATTATACCGTTTGAAAATAGAACATCTATAGTTTACAATGGTATGTTTTTTGCAATATATGACTTCTATTAGGGTGGTCAAATTGACGACTTAGGTGTACGTGTACGCCTTGTAAACTGAGAGAGAGAGTAGGTATTTGAGTACGGGAGGCGTGCGATCAGACCCCTGCATGTGCTCCCTTTGACCTCTATCCGCCGCCCACCTCCCTCCCAAAGTCTCCATTAATGGCGCATGAGCCCCTGTTTCATGGCGTGGCTATGTCTCGCTCGACTGAGATTTAAGAGAGAAAAAGAAAATATGAAAAGAAAGTTTTGCACGGATCTTGATGTAAGATCCGACAGACCTATATAGCATCGACTGCAACTTATAGCAAGACTGATGAATATAAGGACGATGACAGTGGATAATAATTGTCT
This sequence comes from Secale cereale, assembly GCA_902687465.1. Taxonomy (NCBI): domain Eukaryota; kingdom Viridiplantae; phylum Streptophyta; class Magnoliopsida; order Poales; family Poaceae; genus Secale; species Secale cereale. The sequence continues at coordinate 419,863,483 of LR738715.1, forward strand.
TACATATTTAGGAAGATAATTAAAAAATCCATATGTGGCAACACCCGAAATACACAAGGGCAAAAGAAGAAGGAATTAGTCTCCGCGGCGAGCGGCGATCTGGCTCGATGATCTCTACTTTCTTGATGCGTTGCTGCAGGCCACAGGAACTAGTCACCGTGGCAAGCGGCGATGAGCTCTTTCGTGTCCTCAAGACGCTGCTTGAGAGCATCCATGGATTCCTCCACCAACCTTTGGCACTCGATGCGGAGCATGTCATTCTCGTCCATAAGTTTCTTAACGATGACGTCGGTCCTCTTCAACAAGGCAGTGGTCTCCTCCTGCTGCTCTACACATCCGACGATCTACACCCTAAGAAGGTCGCGCTCGGCCCAGAACTTCACAGTGCCCTCCCTTAGTTGCCGGATCACGCCGGTAGCCTGTTCAAACGAGGCTTTCTTGTCGTCCTGCAAACTCGCATAGCTGGAGATCTGATGCATCTGGCTATGGATGATCGCATTCATACACATGTAAGAGTCTTGGCCTACCCGCGAGACATTTTCCCAGGCCGCCGCGGTGCGGGAGGACATCTCTTCTACAATCGTGGCGCGGCGGGACATCTCTGCTGCTTTCGGGGCTAGACTAGTCTGCTACATCGATGGCGCGGCAGGGCCTCCGTGCTGCTTCGGCAGCACGGCGGGACCTCTGTGCAGCTATGTGAAAGTGCAACTAATCCCCGGGTGGTTTTGGTAATTAATAACAACATATATATCATTGAACTAATATTATCTTGAGAATCATTTCAGAGAAGTTCGATGATATGGGTATGGAAATGTCTGAAGAAGTGGACCCCTCAAAATGCTAAGACAAGCATTGGCAAAAGCTCAAGACTCCATTTTTGGTTTAGTGATCAAAGATCACATTGAGTCCATAGGAAAAGCCAATACTATTAAAAGGGGATGAGGTTGTGTTAATGTTCTTGTTGCTCAAGTGCTTGGTGATCTAACTCCCTCAACTATCAGCACTATTCACTACTTAACACACACCCATAAGTAATCTCGGTCAAACCAACTCTGTCTCACCGAGATGAAGTTATCTCTACAAACCCTAACATCTCGGTCACACCGATTTATCCAACTCAGTCCCACCGAGATGAACCACTTCAGTTGTTTCTCCAAACCCTAGCTTCTCGGTCAAACCGATTCTGAGTTTCGGTCTCACCGAAAAAGGGCTGCCAACCTTCTGTGATCAGTTAAAATCAATTCGGAATATCCGAGTTCATATTTTCGGTCTCACCGAAATGGCAAACCCTAACCTTTGACTCACTTCGGTCTCACCGAGATGGTATTTTCGGTCCCATCGAAAATCCCAACGTTCACTATATTTGAACTTTCGGTCTGACCGAGTTTTCACTTTGGTCTGACCGAGATTGGTCAAATGTGTGTGTAACGGTTGGATTTTGTGTGGAGGCTATATATACCCCTCCACCCCCTCCTCATTCGTGAGGAGAGCCATCAGAAAGTACTACCATTCCTACCATACACTTTCTGAGAAGTGAACCACCTACCCTTGTGTTGAGATCAAGCCATTCCATTCCTACCATATGAAACTTGATCTCTAGCCTTCCCAAGTTGCTTTCCACTCAAACCTTTCTTCCACCACAGCCATATCAGTGAGGAGAGTTGAGTGTTGGGGAGTTTATCATCTGAAGCACAAGAGCAAGGAGTTCATCACCATCAACACCGTCTATTACCTTTTGGGGGGTGGTGCCTCCTAGATTGGTTAGGTGTCGCTTGGGAGCCTCCGTCTTGATGATGTGGAGTTGAACCAAGAAGTTTGTGAGGGCAAGGAGATCGCCTACTTCGTGAAGATCTACCCCGAGTAAGGCTAGTCCTCCGTGGGCGTAGGCCGTGATGGAATAGACAAGGTTGCTTCTTCGTGGACCCTTCGTGGGTGGAGCCCTCCGTGGACTCGCGCAGCCGTTACCCTCCGTGGGTTGAAGTCTCCATCAACGTGGATGTACGATAGCACCACCTATCGGAACCACGACAAAAATCTCCGTGTCACCAAACTGCGTTTGATCTTCTCCACCTCCTTTTTACATGTGCAATTTACTTTCCGCTGCATATACTCTAGAATTGCATGTGTAGGGTGTTACTTGAATTGATCTTAATTGTGAAACTGCCAAAAACATTGCATGATCTAAAGGCAGATTTTTTATATTGTCAAGTAGTCTAATCACCCCCCCTCTAGACCTACTTTCGATCCTACAAGTGGTATCAGAGCTTTGGTCTCCATTGCCTTGGTTTCCATTGCATTGGACTCCATAAGCTTGGTTTCACAACCTAGGAGAGTATGGCGTCTAGTGAGGGTAATTATCGTAGAGGTCCTTACTTTGATGGTACAAATTTTGCTAGTTGGAAGCATAAAATGAAAATGCATATTCTTGGTCATAACCCAGCCGCATGGGGCATTATCTGTGTTGGCATGCAAGGTGACTTCTTTGAAGAAGGAAAAGTTCCGGATCGCGAAGCTACACCCGAAGAATTGAAGATGTTGCAAAACAATGCTCAAGCTTGTGACATTCTCTTCAATGCTTTGTGTCCCGAAGAGTTCAACAAAATCAGCCGTCTTGAGAATGCTAAAGAGATTTGGGATACTTTGGTTGAAATGCACGAAGGTACTGAATCTGTGAAGGAATCAAAGCTAGATATTCTTCAAGGTCAACTTGACAAGTTCAAGATGAAGGATGGTGAAGGAGTCGCTGAAATGTACTCTAGGCTTGCTCTCATCACAAATGAGATTGCAGGCTTAGGAAGCGAAGAAATGACCGACCGATTCATCATTAAGAAGATTCTCAGAGCTTTGGATGGAAAGTATGACACCGTGTGCACTTTGATCCAAATGATGCCAAACTACAAGACTCTCAAGCCAACTGAAGTCATTGGAAGAATTGTTGCCCATGAAATGACACTTAAGGATAAGGAAGAGCTTCACAACAAGTCAAGTGGTGCTTACAAAGTTTAAGTGATGCTCCTACTACCTCAAGTGACAAGCTAATTTCCAATGAAGAGATAAGCCTAATGGTCAGGAACTTCAACAAGTTCTACAAGAATAGAGGCAAAGAAAGAAGCTCAAAGTCTAGATCATATGATGGAAAGAGATCTTCTAGTCGTGATCGAAACTGCTACAATTGTGGAAGACCCGGACACTTCTCAAATGAGTGTACGGCTCCCCACAAGAGAAGAGAAGAATCTCCAAGAAGAAGAGCAAGAGATGAGTCACCTCGGAGAGAGAGAAGGAGTAGAGATGATCGTTATGAACGAAGACCCTCTCGGAGAAGCAAGGATTCAGAGAGGAAAGACAAGTCATCAAGGAGCTACACAAGAAGAAGACATCAAGCTCATGTTGGTGAATGGGTCTCCGGCTCCGACTCTGACAGTCAATCCGATGGAAGCTATCACTCCGACTCCGACTATAGTCAAGATGAAGGTGTTGCCGGACTTGCACTCGTATCCTCCAACTCCAACTCCTACGACTTATTTGATTCACCAAATGAGGGAATTGGAAGATGCTTCATGGCTAAAGGTCCCAAGGTAACACACCCTGAATTCATTGACTTTGATAGTGATGAGGATGACTTACTTGGTGAAGATGAGCTCTTGCATGATAAATCTAGTGAGCTTAGTAATGATGAAAATGCTAGTAGTCTTTATAGTCGAGAAGAGTCGAATGACAATGCTATGAAGGAGATTGAGCGTCTAACTAAAGAACTAAACACTCTTAAGTTAGCTCATGAAACAACTCAAGAAGATCATAGAGAGCTCCTAAGATCTTATGAGAAGCTACGCTTCGAGAAGCTCAGTCTAGAGCAAGAACATGAGTTTCTAAAAGCGATCAATGACGATCTTCGAAAGAAGAGTTCTTCATATCTTACCAAACGACTTCTCTTGTCTAATTTCTTGCCACCTATTAAGACTAAGCATGACAAGCATAAGAAAAATTCTTCCTCTAGTAGTAACAATAACAATGTTAAATCCAATATTGTTGCTTCTAGTAGTTCTCTTGATTCCACTAACAATGTTTCAAGCCAAGTTACACTTGAGCAAGAAAATAGCTTATTGAAGGAAATCATAGAGAAAGGCGTCTACAAGAGTCTTGCCGGAAGCAAGAACTTTGAGGAGATTGTTCGCAAACAAGGAAGACACCGGAAGAATCAAGGGATTGGTTTTGAGCGAAAGTTCAACGCCGAAGGTGTTGAGTGGGAAGAAGGTCAATACCCTACTCCACAGTTTGTCTCACAAAAGGAGAAGTATGATCCTACTTCTTCCAATGTGGAACAAGCTCAAGATGACCTTCCACCACAAGACCACAAGCTAAAGGCCAAGGACAAGCTTCAAGAGGAGATTGATGCATTCATTGAAGCACCTCAAGCCATGGTCAAGTGGGTTCCCAAGGACACATCAAGTTCTACTTCGTCAAGATCAACTACAACACCAAGGATTCCCATCAAGATGATGTGGATCCCAAAGAAGAAGAACTAGTAGGTTCTTGAGGGTGACTCCGCCAACAAACTTCACTCATATTCATTTTGGCAAGAACTTGTGCAATCAACTTCCACATCATGCACTTGTTCATGGAGTCACAAACCCTCTTGTTGGTAAGTCAAGGGACAAGGTAATCATTGCTTTCATGGACATCATCTCTTGTGTACTTCACTCTATGTCCATGGATATTCTTGTTTGTTCCTTGTGGGACTAACCCATGTAGGTATTGAAAGTGCCCTAATCCAAAGGATTGCTCCCAACTCTTGATGGTCTACATCAACATTGAGCATCCACATCTTCAACATCTACATGAAGTCTTCTACGACAACCCAAGGTTAGTTTGACCCTTTAAAAGGGGTTCTCACATCTAGGGGGAGCTTTGCTCTAAAAATTGAGCTAAAGCATCTTCAAATGATGTGAACACATAAATGCTTTATGTAAAAGTGGTAACCCCACTTGTGCTTAAACGATGAGTATGACCTATGATCAAATGTTCTCATTTGGCTCCTAAGTCAATATACTCATATATAGATGACCTAGTCATCGACAATTTGTGTGCTAGTAGCTAGAGTTTTGGTTGTGCATGTTTGACACATATTTCAGTTGCTATCTTATTGTGTGAGCATGTTGAATGCATGATTCTATTCATTCAAGTACATCCATTTGTGGTTTTGATTGTTTTGGTTTCTTTTTCTGGCCAAATGGATGGACAAGAATGCCTAAGCACCTTCCCTAGCTATCTATGCTATCTTGTCTCAAATTCTATTCATGCTTATATCACAACTTTGAACAAGTCTTTTTCGGACAGTCCGAGTGAGGAGCACTCGGAACCACCGATTCGTCTAAGGCTGACTTCCAAAACCTTCTAAGTCCATTTCGGTCTGACCGGCTTCCCAATCTCGGTCCAACCGAAACACTTAGATTGATCTAGGTTTCATCTCGGTGAAACCGAGTTCAAAATCTCGGTCTGACCGATATGCGTAACTGCACTGCAATTATGCATCTCGGTGACACCGAGTTTTTCAACTCGGTCCCACCGACAGCACGGGGTTATATATACTGAGGGCTGCGCGCGATCTATTCCTTTCAAACGTTCGCCCTCCAAGACCCCTGCTGCCGTCGCCCTGATCTAAGGATCGTCGCCGTCGTCGCCTGTGTGTCCTCGCCGCAGGTCTCCGCTGCCGTCAACGGTTTTTCAGCCATGTCAGATGTCAGTGACAGCCAAAATAGGTCTGAATCACCGTTTGCTGAAATTCCAGAGGCAGATACAAGTCCTGCTAGCATCTCTAGTGATGATGGTGAGAGGAGCACCCCTAGTGGTTTGCCTCCCGCAGCTACGAGAACCAGGAAGAAGAGAACTTCTGATGATGAGGATTCCGACTTTGTTGCTGAGGAAGTTACCTCCAAGCCCAAGAAGAATGTGGTTGCCAAAGAGCACCAAGGGCAGCAAACAAGGAAAGGCACAAGTAAAGTGAAGCAATCAGCAGTTGCCAAAAAGCTCATCTTGGAAGAGCCAGCTCCAAGCAAGGTGAAGAAGACTTCCAAGAGGAAGAGAGTTGTATATGCTGAACCTCAAGATGTTGCTGAAGAAGAAGAAGAAGAAGCAACCCAGCCTCCTCCTCAGAAAGCTAAGTTCATGGGTGATGCCATTCGGGCTCAAGCCTCCTCCAAGCCCAAGAAGCCTGCTCAAGCTAAGGCAGCTCCAGCGAAGCCCAAGAGGACAACCAGAAGCATTCCAGCTTCTGAGAAGAACAAAGGTGAGATGCCACCGTCTGAATCAGATGAAGAGCATGTGTTGCTCAAGCTCCGTCCCAAGTTGCCACTCCACAATGATGCTCATCCTCAAGCTGAGGACATGAAGGCAAGGAAGGACAAAGGTCTCAGGCTATGGAGACAGTCTGATCCATATGCCGTAAGGAGAAGGACTGCTGTGGACCCCAGATTCCACACCAGAGAGCAGCAGGATTTCTATGAGACCGTGCTAATGGATAAGAAGCCCATTGTTGCTGACACCAGATATGTTGACTGGAAGTACATTGACAGTGAAGAGCACCGGGACTTCTTTCCCCATGTGCATGAGAGCTTTACTGCATGTGGAGTTGCTGATTTTGTGGGTCAAGAACTGACAGCCTGGAATGACGAGATGATCATGCAGTTCTATGCCACAGCCCACTTCTATCCTGATGGCAAGATCACCTGGATGACTGAAGGTCAAAGGTTTTCTTCAACTGTTGAAGAATGGGCAGAACTTCTGAACGCTCCTGTGCAGAGAGAGGACGACATTGATGTCTATGGGATTCCTAAGAAGAGTCATGATTCTATGAAGAATATGTACAAGGAGATCCCAGCTGCTGATTTAGAGGGATGGAAGCTCGGCTCAGTGTATTATCTCCAAGCAGTTCTGACCACCACTAACACTATTCTGAGGCATACTTTGATGCCTAAGTCAGGTGACCACCGGATGATACGAGGCTATTCTATCAACATGCTGCACATTCTCGATGAGAAGGCACCTTTTAAGGTGATGGACTTGATGGTAGAAACCATTAAGAGGACTGCAGCTGACCAGAAGAGGTCATGTGGGTTTGCTCCGCAGATACAGATGCTCATCAACGCCAAGTTTGGCACGGGCAAATTCATGTTGGATAGGAAGCACTTGCCACTGCAGCCAGAGCATGAGGACAACGTAGTTGTGATGGATGAAGAGGATCCCACCTCAGTTGAAGGGCAAGCCAAGATCGAAGCTGCAAAGAAAGCCAAAGCTGACAAAGAGGCAGCAGCAGCAGCAGCAGCTAAGCCAAAGAGCTTTGGAGAACAGATTCTTGAAGCAACCCAGAGAATTGAACAACGCCTGGCCAGCATTGAGCAATCTCAGGAGAGCCTTGAGAGGATTGTCGAGGACAAGATCCACGCTCTAGACGTGAAGCTGACTGAGATTCAGGTGTCTGTCAACAAGCTTGAGGCAGACATGGAGGAGACTAGGCAGGAGAGAGCAGAGCTTATGCAGGATGATCTAGTCCAGGACTCTCATCGCCAGACTGCTCAGATTCCCAGAGGATCCAGATCTGCAGCTATCCCAGTGACAGACTCCAGGGCTACCACTTCAGCACCAGCTACAGCTCCAGCAGTTCCTACAGCTCCAGCATCCACTCCTCCACCGCAGACATCAGCAGAGGTCTTCGCAGATACAGCTATCTCTACACCGACATCGACCCAGACGGGAGCCGCCAGTAGAGCCCGCAGTGACGTTTAGCTCTATACCCTTTCGAACTTTTTGGTAACTTGTTGCCAAAGGGGGAGAAATTGTTATAGATCATAGGGCTTCGAGAGAGAGAGTGCTCTTTCGTCTTTTCGTTCTTTTGCCGGTTTTCCTTGAGATACATTGGTTTCTTTTGGTTCCAGATACTTTATGTGTGCTTGCTACTACGTTTGATGCTACCTTAATGAGTGCTTAGTCATACTATGCCTTAATGTGTGCTTATTGCTTATCATATGCTATTTCTTATTGTATGGCTATTTACTCTTGTCTTGGTGATTAAGTGCATGTTATTCATTCTTATCATTTTGTGCGCTCCACCAAGATGTATGTGACATGGAAGAGTGACCCATAATCCTAATCGATTGTGCATTTGCATTCAAACGCAAATTTTAAATAATGCACAAATTTAGGGGGAGCTCTTGTTTATCACATACTTCTCAAAGCGACGATATTATTCATTGATTATATCTTTTGTCGAAGCTTTGATCTATATGTTGTCATCAATTACCAAAAAGGGGGAGATTGAAAGTGCAACTAATCACCGGGTGGTTTTGGTAATTAATAACAACATATATATCATTGAACTAATATTATCTTGAGAATCATTTCAGAGAAGTTCGATGATATGGGTATGGAAATGTCTGAAGAAGTGGACCCCTCAAAATGCTAAGACAAGCATTGGCAAAAGCTCAAGACTCCATTTTTGGTTTAGTGATCAAAGATCACATTGAGTCCATAGGAAAAGCCAATACTATTAAAAGGGGATGAGGTTGTGTTAATGTTCTTGTTGCTCAAGTGCTTGGTTATCTAACTCCCTCAACTATCAGCACTATTCACTACTTAACACACACCCATAAGTAATCTCGGTCAAACCAACTCTGTCTCACCGAGATGAAGTTATCTCTACAAACCCTAACATCTCGGTCACACCGATTTATCCAACTCAGTCCCACCGAGATGAACCACTTCAGTTGTTTCTCCAAACCCTAGCTTCTCGGTCAAACCGATTCTGAGTTTCGGTCTCACCGAAAAAGGGCTGCCAACCTTCTGTGATCAGTTGACATCAATTCGGAATATCCGAGTTTATATTTTCGGTCTCACCGAAATGGCAAACCCTAACCTTTGACTCACTTCGGTCTCACCGAGATGGTATTTTCGGTCCCACCGAAAATCCCAACGTTCACTATATTTGAACTTTCGGTCTGACCGAGTTTTCACTTCGGTCTCACCGAGATTGGTCAAATGTGTGTGTAACGGTTGGATTTTGTGTGGAGGCTATATATACCCCTCCACCCCCTCCTCATTCGTGGGGAGAGCCATCAGAAAGTACTACCACTTCTACCATACACTTTCTGAGAAGTGAACCACCTACCCTTGTGTTGAGATCAAGCCATTCCATTCCTACCATATGAAACTTGATTTCTAGTCTTCCCAAGTTGCCTTCCACTCAAACCTTTCTTCCACCACAGCCATATCAGTGAGGAGAGTTGAGTGTTGGGGAGATTATCATTTGAAGCACAAGAGCAAGGAGTTCATCACCATCAACACCGTCTATTACCTTTTGGGGGGTGGTGCCTCCTAGATTGGTTAGGTGTCGCTTGGGAGCCTCCGTCTTGATGATGTGGAGTTGAACCAAGAAGTTTGTAAGGGCAAGGAGATCGCCTACTTCGTGAAGATCTACCCCGAGTAAGGCTAGTCCTCCGTGGGCGTAGGCCGTGATGGAATAGACAAGGTTGCTTCTTCGTGGACCCTTCGTGGGTGGAGCCCTCCGTGGACTCGCGCAGCCGTTACCCTCCGTGGGTTGAAGTCTCCATCAACGTGGATGTACGATAGCACCACCTATCGGAACCACGACAAAAATCTCCGTGTCACCAAACTGCGTTTGATCTTCTCCACCTCCTTTTTACATGTGCAATTTACTTTCCGCTGCATATACTCTAGAATTGCATGTGTAGGGTGTTACTTGAATTGATCTTAATTGTGAAACTGCCAAAAACATTGCATGATCTAAAGGCAGATTTTTTATATTGTCAAGTAGTCTAATCACCCCCCCTCTAGACCTACTTTCGATCCTACACTATGACTACATGTCAGCTGCTTTCACGGCGAGGTGGTACATCACTCGTTCTTCTGCTTCCATTCTCGCCTCTCCCTGGTGGTAATCTCTTGACCCAGAACTTGCGCTGGCCATGGCAGACGCAAGGGAACAATGATGAATTACTCGTTTGTTTTTGTGGATGAGGAGTTGAGGAGGAATGTTCAGTCATCTTGGAGTAGTAGTATTCATAACCGAGTACCAATACGTTCCTAAGTGAGAAAATGTTTAGGTTTTGATCGGTGTGAATAGGTTTGCAATTAAATATAGCGTGGAAGTAATTTGGAATGTGATGGGATGCAGGCTCAAAGTTTATTGACGGTTCAATAATTTCTAAGTGCGGCACTATTCCCAGACGGCGTATGATACGTCCAAAACGTATCTATAATTTCTGCTTGCTCCATGCCTCTTTTGGGTGATATTGCTATGTTATTTATACACTTCCATACACTTTTGATCATATTTGGACTAACCTATTAACTCAGTGCACCCCAGTGCCAGTTTCTGTTTTCGGCTGTTTTTGTATTACAGGTTTTCACATTACGAGAACTTCCAGAAAAATCCAGAAAAATTAAATAAAAAATCAGCATTCCGGAAGCTTCCATGCGGCCAAAGTAGGGCCGGAGGGGACCCACAGGGGCTCCAGGCGGCCTGCCCACGCGGCCCCCCTGGCCGCGCCGGGGGGGCGCCTGGGCACCCCGGACCCCCTCTGATGCCCCCCTTTGGCATATATTTACACCGTGTCGCGGAAACCCTGATTCCGGACCCCTTTTCTCCAAATGCGATTCCGATCTCCGCCGCCATCGCCATCAAGCTTCGGGGGACCAGAATTCCTACGCCGGCACCCTGCCGGGACGGGGAAGTGCCCCCGGATTCATCTCCATCGACGTTGCTTCCTCCCTCCATGACGCGGGAGTAGTTCCTCCTCGGGGCTGAGGTTCTTACCAGTAGCTATGTGGTCAAATCTCTCTCCCATGATGTGATCTTCGTTGTGGTCATAGGCTATGTTAATCTAGGGTGATCCCATGATATTTCCCCTTCCTCTATTTATTGGATTGATGTACTCACTTGTCTTTATCTAGTATAATCCCCGAGACCAAGGTGACAGCGGTCTATTGGACATGGATTAGAACAATATTTTCATGAGTGATTTCCTCTCTTGTGTGTTGATTGAAGATTGAGAGTCTCTTGGTGCTTGTCTTTGACTATCCTTTAGATATGTTGTGGTGATTGTGGGACTCTCTTTGGATGGCCGCGGTGACATTGGGAAATCCTTAGATTGAGAACTACGAACTCTGAGGTGTGCTTTTGTAGCCCTACATAATTCTCGTCCTCTCTTGACCACGAAGGAATGACCTCCGAGTGCGTCCCCTTTGCATGTTTTATGGGAAATATCATGTGATTCGATTATGTTAATGTTGTTGGGAGTTGCCACTAGTGAAAGTATGAAGCCTAGGCCTTGTTTCCACCATTGCAATACCATTTGTGCTCACGTTTACCACTTGTTTGCTTGCTGCACTTTTTATTACAGATTTATATTACTTTGTTTTGCCATCCATATCACTTGCCATTTAACATCTCTTTGCCGAACTAGTGCACCTATACATCTAACAAGTGTATTAGGTGTGTTGGGGACACAAGAGACTTCTTGTATCTTAGTTGCATGGTTGCTTGAGAGAGACCATCTTCAACCTCTACTTCCCTGAGTTCGATAAACCTTAGGTCATCCACTTGAGGGAAATTGCTGCTGTCCTACAAACCTCTGCGCTTGGAGGCCCAACATAGTCTACAAGAGTAGAAGCGTGTGTAGACATCAAGCTATTTCTGGCGCCGTTGCCGGGGAGGTGAGCGCTTGAAGGTATATCTTTAGATCTTGCAATTAAATCTTTTTGTTTCTTGTTTTTATTTCACTAGTTATGCTTATGGACAACCTTGCTATTGGATCGTTGCTTGCGGGAAGACGCCCCACACCTGTGGTGGTTGCTCCTCCCCCTACTGAAATTGTGCCCTATAAAATACCAGCTGGTATTATCGATTATGTTTTGGCTGATCATTATGCAGGAGACAGACATCCCGGTGAACACTTGCTATATCTGTCACAACTATGTTCATTATTTAAGCTTGCAGGTGTATCAAGGGAGTTTGTCATGAGGAAATTATTTGCCTTGTCACTGAAAGGAAAATCATTGGAATGGTATAGGCTACTAAATGACTCTCACCTGCTGGAGTGGGAAGAGATCCAGTCTATCTTTTACTCCAACTTTTATCCTCTTCATGAAGTCCATGAGAATAGGAATTATGTTTATAATTTTTATCCTCATGACGGAGAGAGCATAGCTCAAGCTTGGGGGAGACTGAAAATGTTAATGCTAAAATGTCCTAACCATGGGATCCCCAAAGATATGATTATTACTAATTTCTATGCGAGGCTTTCTCGACAGGATAAAGATTTGCTCGACGCTTCCTCAATGGGTTCTTTCACAAACAAAAAGATTGATGCTAAATGGGAACTCCTTGAAAGAATTCAACGCAACACTGAAGATTGGGAGATTGACAAAGGCAAAGAGTCAGGTATAATCTATGAGTATGATTGAATTAAGTCCTTTGTTGAAACTACAAGTTTTAATAAGTTTAGTGCTAAGTTTGGGCTTGATTCTCAACTCCTTGTTGATTTCCTCAAATCTTTTGCTTCACATCTTAATATGCCTAAGGAGGATTGGATCAAGTATCATAAACCTTTTAAAGAGACTTGCAAAGAAAATGAAATTGTTCATGATGATTGCAACATGCATGATCCAATTCCTAAAAATGAAGTTTTATATAAGCATGTTAATTTTTGTGGAGCGGATAGACCTTGTGAAAGGCCTATGATTGAAGAAGAGAAGTATTGTAAGCAACATAAGCATGAAAGAACAATCACTTGGGTCAGAGATTTAAATGAAATTGCTAGAGAATTGTGTGACCTTTATCCTTTTACTTGTGAACTTTGCCGTATAGAGGGTCACTTTAATTTTCAATGCATGAACTTTCAAAACATAACTGTTAACCGGTTGTGTGATAACATGATCACCTCTGATCTTTATGATGAACTTATGTTATTTTTGATGTGTGAAGAGTTATCAGAAATGACTTCATGGCTAGATGTTAATGCCCTAGGAATAAAAAACACTTTGCAAAATTGCCATCTCTATTGTGTTGTTAATTGCCATCAAAATGATTACATAGGTAAGATTATAAAGGAGGGAACTTTACCAAAGTATAAAAATGTCTCTTATATTTCTGCTAATAAAAAGGAGAGTTTCTCCCAAGTTTCCCCTATTGTTTCTAATGATAAACCAGGATATGTGGAGAAGCTTCATCTCCAACCACTCCGTCCTAAGGTTAAGAAGAAGAAAAAGAAGAGGAGGAGGAAGAGGAGCAAGAAAGAAGAAGAATGGGTATCAACCTGGCCTGAGCATATTCCTCCCATCAACTTTTATCCTAACGATTGTAAGTTTAAAGAAGAAGGTGAAGTTTACTGCCTTAATTATCATCTTGACGATACGTCCGTAGGTACTATTGAAGATGATTTTGATTATGATATGCATGTTACTTATTGTGATTGGGAAAATGATGATAATGCTACTTATGATCTTGAAAATCTTTTTGGTAGCAACTCTGAAAGTGATGATATGGGAAGCTCTAAGCTTGGGGATGATAGGATTGCAAACCCTTTACCCACTAGTGATGTGATAATTGATAATTCTTTTGCTAGTAAGAATAAATACAACATGATTACAAATATAGTTGCTAGCAATGATAATGCTCTTCTCTACTATGATGATGTCATAACTCCAACCTATAGTGATGATAAAGGTACCTATGACATAAGGAGAAATTATCCTTATGAAACTTGTCATAATCATGGAGGGAATTACACCCTTGTTGAACACCACCCTCCTAATACAGAAGTAATCTATAGTGTTCAAGTTGTTTATGATAGTCCTACTCCCACTATTACCAATGAGAAAGATTATGCTTATGTGGAGAGTAAGAGTACCTTTTTGCATGTGAATCATGGTAACAATGCTTTACGTGATGCTTATATTGTTGAGTTCATCCATGATGCCCCTGAAATTTATAATGAGAGAGGGAGACTTGGTTCTAAATATCTTAATAATAAGAAGTTTCCTCTCTTTATGGTGAATATTTTGAAGTTATGCTTGTTTTGCCTTCCTATGCTAGTTGCTTTGTGCTTCAATGAATTATTCTATTGCAATATTCCTATGCATAGGAAGCATGTTAGGCTTAAATGTGTTTGGTATTTTCTTCTTGATGCTCTCTTTTATTCTTCAGCTCTTATTCCTACGAGAGCATCATTAAAGTCTTAAGCCTATCTTTATGGCTATAAAGAAAGAGCTCTAGGGAGACAACCCTTGTTATGTTTACTTTCAGTTTTAGTGGTCTTGATGTTTGTTACTACTATAGCAACATCATTGTATCTTTACTTTCCAGCTTTGTGCCAAGTTTAGCCTCTGATTGCAAGAAAGTTCAAAAGTTGTGACGTGCTGTCCAGGAAACAGATTCTGTCCTTGGACAGAAAAATTCGTATAAAATCACCAGATCATCTTTTTGGTCTGAATTTTTTCGACAGCGTGCTCTATACAATTGGCTTTCGGGCGTCTGTTCTGAGTTTTTTTGATTTGAGTTGCAAAAGTGCCCCGAAAAAATCATTTACTACCTGGTGGTCTGTTTTTCACAGATTATGTCCTGTTTTGCCCTTCCTTCATTTTGCAAACCTTGAGCTTACTTTTTCTTTGCAAAAACCTTTTGGCGATCTTTAGAAACAGTAGACCTTCAAGAATATCCTTATTTCCAGCAAGGAAAAATTATTTTATTATGGGTACTAGCCTCGCTAATCAGATTATGATGAGTTATGTATGAAGGGAGTTTCCAAGTGTGCGAGGGAAGATGATAAAAAGATTCAGGAGTGTCAAACGCTCAAGCTTGGGGATGCCCCCATGCACCCCCAAGAAATATTCAAGGAGACTCAAGCGTCTAAGCTTGGGGATGCCCCCGTGCATCCCCTTCTCCATCAACATTATCAGTTCGTCCTTCGTTCCACTATATTTTAATCACTTCATGTGTTATGTGCTATGCTTGGAGCGTCTTGTTTTAGTTTTCCTTTTAGTTTTCTTTAGCTTTTCATAACGAGTTGGAACTCAGCTTTCTTTATGTGGGAGAGAAACATGCTCCACTTCTACCTAGAACATAACATAGAATTTGCATGTCTATCTTTGCTGTGTGTGTTCTTTGTCTTTTAATAGCTACTATCATGCTTAGCTCTTAACTTTCATGCTTATCTTTTTAAAGAGCTTTTGTTTAGTTGGTTGCTTGAACTCTCTTTAGTTATCATGTTTATCTTATTAAGAGAGTTTGCTTCCGTTGCATTGGTTGATATGTCTATGATAAAGATGCTACGTGCATAATGGCGCTTAGTAGTTCATGTTTTCTTATGGTTAGTCTCAAATAGCTGGGGGGTTCCCAATGTGTTATTGGAGTACCAACATGATTTGTTTGCCTATGATGTGGTATGGTTTAGTAATATCTTCCTTCAAAGAATTTATTTTGATTGACTTGGCGTATGCTCACGCATATTTCAGACTGTAAAGAAAGTCTGTCAAGCCTTGATGATCTTTTGTTTCTGAGTAGCGATATAACTTCCATGCTTGATTCAATGTTGCTTTGCCGCTCTGCATGATTATGACCGTCATTGCTCTCTTAGTTGGTCGCTCCCCGTCTTTTGCAAACCTTCGCCTGTACTAAGCGGACTGACTGCTTGTGCATCCACATCCTTTTAATCCAGTTATGCCATATGAGTCCACCATATCTTCCTACATGGTATTTACCTGCCATTCCTAACGGAGACTTGCATGTACCATCTCGAAATTATTCAAAGAAAAAGCATTCCTATTTTGTGCCTCTGTTTTAAGTTCATGAGGAAGTAGTAGTTAATTCATGATATTTCTAAGTTGGACAAGCTTCACCCCGGGATTGCATGTATAATGTGCAAACCCATAATACGAGAAGGAACTGGCATTGAGTGCGCCCGGCTCAAAAAGATAATATAACAAACGAACCCTCCTTCACGCTTTGTTCATGAGAAATCAGAAAACTTTGGCAATGATAAACAAAGGAGATTAAGAGGATGTGATCGTCCTCATTCGGGAGCCGTTCCTCGAAACTTGTCCATCTCAAGAAGTGATTGAGTTGTCTGCTAGCATTCGTTGACGAAACATGCATGATCTAAAAAAATTATTACCTCTGTTTTAAAACCAAGAGCTCTGGTACATGTTTTGTCTTTGTTTCCGACTACGGGTTTTCAACCTTGCCAACAAAAGCCACGGTTCGAGAGTCTCCACCTTCTTTTAAAAGCACCAACTACTGAGAGCATGATTGTCATTCTGAGTGTAATGTGCATTGTCCCAAAGTAGCATTGTCTTTTGCATGATTGTGATATCGTTTATTTTGAAATCATTGTATCTAGTCATCACTTAAACCTTGGAGGTGCCCCTGCATTTATGGTTTGCTTCACTAAAGGGGGCAAGCTAGATATCACTTTATCATATTTGCACATCATGTTCATTACAAATCTATTTGATGTTTCAATATCATATTGTAAAACTTTCAGTTCTTTGTGATTTTCTCATGAGGCAACTTAATTACTATAGATTCATTGTCTCAGTAAGCTTTTGTCATATGACTATGAAAAAGTCCTATATGGTTAATAGCATGTCACCACAGAAAATATTCTTGTTATCATTTACCTACTCGAGGACGAGCAGGAATTAAGCTTGGGGATGTTGATACGTCCAAAACGTATCTATAATTTCTGCTTGCTCCATGCCTCTTTTGGGTGATATTGCTATGTTATTTATACACTTCCATACACTTTTGATCATATTTGGACTAACCTATTAACTCAGTGCACCCCAGTGCCAGTTTCTGTTTTCGGCTGTTTTTGTATTTCAGGTTTTCACATTACGAGAACTGCCAGAAAAAATCCAGAAAAATTATATAAAAAATCAGCGTTCCGGAAGCTTCCATGCGGCCAAAGTAGGGCCGGAGGGGACCCACAGGGGCTCCAGGCGTCCTGCCCACGCGGCCCCCCTGGCCGCGCCGGGGGGGGCGCCTGGGCACCCCGGACCCCCTCTGATGCCCCCCTTTGGCATATATTTACACCGTGTCGCGGAAACCCTGATTCCGGACCCCTTTTCTCCAGACGCGATTCCGATCTCCGCCGCCATCGCCATCAAGCTTCGGGGGACCAGAATTCCTACGCCGGCACCCTGCCGAGACGGGGAAGTGCCCCCGGATTCATCTCCATCGACGTTGCTTCCTCCCTCCATGACGCGGGAGTAGTTCCTCCTCGGGGCTGAGGTTCTTACCAGTAGCTATGTGGTCAAATCTCTCTCCCATGATGTGATCTTCGTTGTGGTCATAGGCTATGTTAATCTAGGGTGATCCCATGATATTTCCCCTTCCTCTATTTATTGGATTGATGTACTCACTTGTCTTTATCTAGTATAATCCCCGAGACCAAGGTGACAGCGGTCTATTGGACATGGATTAGAACAATATTTTCATGAGTGATTTCCTCTCTTGTGTGTTGATTGAAGATTGAGAGTCTCTTGGTGCTTGTCTTTGACTATCCTTTAGATATGTTGTGGTGATTGTGGGACTCTCTTTGGATGGCCGCGGTGACATTGGGAAATCCTTAGATTGAGAACTACGAACTTTGAGGTGTGCTTTCGTAGCCCTACATAATTCTCGTCCTCTCTTGACCACGAAGGAATGACCTCCGAGTGCGTCCCCTTTGCATGTTTTATGGGAAATATCATGTGATTCGATTATGTTAATGTTGTTGGGAGTTGCCACTAGTGAAAGTATGAAGCCTAGGCCTTGTTTCCACCATTGCAATACCATTTGTGCTCACGTTTACCACTTGTTTGCTTGCTGCACTTTTTATTACAGATTTATATTACTTTGTTTTGCCATCCATATCACTTGCCATTTAACATCTCTTCGCCGAACTAGTGCACCTATACATCTAACAAGTGTATTAGGTGTGTTGGGGACACAAGAGACTTCTTGTATCTTAGTTGCAGGGTTGCTTGAGAGAGACCATCTTCAACCTCTACTTCCTTGAGTTCGATAAACCTTAGGTCATCCACTTGAGGGAAATTGCTGCTGTCCTACAAACCTCTGCGCTTGGAGGCCCAACATAGTCTACAAGAGTAGAAGCGTGTGTAGACATCAGCGTAACGTGGGCACGCTTTCTCGGC
Source organism: Secale cereale (assembly GCA_902687465.1). Taxonomy (NCBI): domain Eukaryota; kingdom Viridiplantae; phylum Streptophyta; class Magnoliopsida; order Poales; family Poaceae; genus Secale; species Secale cereale. The sequence continues at coordinate 419,881,687 of LR738715.1, forward strand.
CGCGTGCGTGGCATTTTCACCATAGGTACACCACAATAGGCAATGTCAACACACGTCTTGTTCCAACAACCGTGCGCGGTCGTTATTTCCATCGCGCACCTTTCTTTTAATTAGAATGTGTGCCCGTCAAGCACACACACGTTGATATGTCTAACTGTTTTTGCTTGTTGTGGCCAATCGCAAATAGTTCATCCGTGTGAAGTGTATGTCGTCAATCACAGACACGTTGATCTTGCTAAACGTTTCTGTTATGTTGCCTAATCGCAAATAGTTAATCCTTTTAAAGCGTATGCCCTCAATCGCACACACCTTCATCTGGTTGCCCGTTTCTGTTATTCCACCTCATCACAAACAGTTAATCCGAGTGAACTATATGCCGTATATCGCACACGCCTTCATCTGGCTGCTCATTTCTGTTCTTCTTCCTCATCACAAATAGTTAATTGGATTGAACCTTATGCCCCGCATTGCACACGCAACTAAAATCTGAACCGTGTTTGATGAAGCCTTCATCGCAAACATTTTGCATATTTTTTGATGATTTTTTTACATCACCATTTGTGATTAATGCATCGCAAACAATTTCGTCAAAGGGTCTCTGATCTTAGTGTTGCGTTAGCAGCATCCTGCAGTAGTGATATTCAATTCTTCATCGTTTATGTTGTGAGAACCAATATTACTCTCCAATTCCAACAACTTGTTGGTAATTTGGTTCTGGGCGATCTGTGCTTTAAGTAAGAGGCTATCATTCTCATTCCTCCTAAGTCTCCAGGGCTGCTTCCTCGTGTGTGCAACCTTTTGGGCTGCTTCCTTTTTGGTACTTCAAGCACTTTTGGTGCAAGGTCTGGATGGTTGAAAGGCGGACTGCCGAGTGGGTGGTGAAGCTACGATGGACTGCTGAGCAAAAGGTCTAGCTACACTGGACTACTAAGCTGGCGGTGCTGCTATGACAGACAGTTGGGCAGTTGGAGCAGAGGCTTCGAATTGATCACCAGGCAATGAAGCTATGTCGAGTTTCTACGGAGGTGGTGCCAGCTTTCCGTTGTGCTAAGGAGGTTGTGCGACGGGTTGGTTTGTTTAGTAGGCAATGCCGACGCATCAGTATGCTGATCACGCGGCTACGAACCAATAGATTGAGGAGCAGTCGGTTCCGGACATACGGACTGCTTAGCAGGCGATTCCGAAGCATCAAACTACTTAGCAGTCCATACCACCAGGCTGGTGTGCTAAGCATGCAGTGTCGATGAGCCTCCCACCGCTGCTTCAGTGGCTGGCATCTGAATCGGTGGTGTGAATTCAGCAGTTGTTGGCCTTGCCACTAGCTGCTCAGGAGTCGATGATGACATGGCCTGGACGGCACAAGGTCGGGCGGGCTAATCACAGGTTGATGCATGAGCCATCAGAATGCAAGTATTAGGTTCCTCGAGAGAAGCACACGAGAGTTGTTGTGGCAAAGAGAGAGTTACCAGTTGAAGGCCAACATCTCTTCGGGGCAAATTCACTAAATCCAGGCTTTACTTCAGTCACGTATCATATGTCTCCAATGTATCTAATTTTTTTGATTGTTTCATTCTTTTATAGTATCAATCCTGGATGTTCATTATCCAATTATATGCAGTTATATATCATTTTTTGGGGACTAACCTATTAACCTAGTGCCTAGTGCCAGTTGTTTTTTGCTTGTTTTTGGCTTTTCAGAAAATCAATACCGAACGGAGTCCAAATGCTACAAAACCTTTTGATGATTTTTTCTGGACCAGAAGGGACAATCGAAGCTTCAGGACAAGATCTAAAGAGTCACGAGGGAGCGACAAGCCTGCCAGGCGCACCCCAGGGGCACCTCCTAGGCTTGTGGTCACCTCGTTGCACCTCTTTGCCTAATTCCAGCTCTAGAAATCTCCAAATACTCCTCGTATACCAAAAGAGCAACCCGAAATACATGTTCTGCCGCCGCTAGTTTCTGTTCTTGCGAGATCCCATCTGGAGGCCTTTTCCGGTACTCTACCAAAGGTGGGACCGACCATGGAGGGCTTCTACATCAACCTTACCCCCTTCCTATGATGTGTGAGTAGTTTCCCATATACCTACGGGTCCATAGCTAGTACCTAGATGTCTTCTTCTCTCTCTCTTTGGTCTTCAATACAATGTTCTCCTTGAAGTTCTTGGAGACCTATTCAATGTAATATCCTTTCGCGGTTGATACGTCTCGAACGTATCTATAATTTTTATTATTCCATGTTTTTATATTATCATTCTTGGATGTTCTACATTCATCTTATAATCATTTTATATCATTTTTTAGACTAACCTATTAACATAGTGCCCAGTGCGAGTTGTTGTTTTCTGCTTGTTTTTTATGTCGTAGAAAATCAATACCAAACGGAGTCCAAATGCAACAAAACTTTTTGGAGAATTTTCTGGGCCAGAAGACATCTGATGGTCCAAAGAAGCACTTGGGGTGCTCCTAGGGGAGCACAACCCACCATGGCGCGCCCAGGCCCCCAGGCGCGCCCTGGTGGGTTGTGCCCACCTCGGTGGCCTCCCGCACCGCCTCTTCGCTCTGTAAATACCCCCAATATTCTAGAAACCCTAGGGGAGTCAACAAAATTTCATTCCAGCCACCGCACGTTCCAGAACCACGAGATCGAACCTAGAGCCCTTCTCCGGCAAACCACCGGAGAGGAACACGGTCATGGAGGGGTTCTAAAAGGATCGAAGAAGAGGTGTCTAGAGGGGTGTGATTAGACACACAACAAGAAAGATAGCAGTTTTTAAGTTCTTTAAGCTGAGTTGGAGTTTTTAGCAGAATTCCAAACATTCACAATACATTTCAAGCAAGCATGGAAAGAGTATATGAGCAGCAGAAAGTAAAGCATGCAAGTTGCAAGAAAGTAAATGGATGGGACTGGAGTGTGCAACCGCAATTGGAGACACAGATGTTTTTGGCATGGTTCCGATAGGTGGTGCTATCGTACATCCACGTTGATGGAGACTTCAACCCACGAAGGGTAACAGTTGCGCGAGTGCATGAAGGGCTCCACCCATGAAGGGTCCACAAAGAAGCAACCTTATCTATCCCACCATGGACGTCGCCCACGAAGGACTTGCCTCCCTAGGGTAGAGCTTCACGAATTAGGCGATCTCCTTGCCCTTACAAACTCCTTGGTTCAACTCCAAAATCTTGTCGGAGGCACCCAAGTGACACCTAACCAATCTAGGAGACACCACTCTCCAAAAGGTAATAAATGGTGTGTTGATGATGAGCTCCTTGCCCTTGTGCTTCAAATGATAGTATCCCCAACACTCAACTCTCTCTCTCTCACGGATTTGGATATGGTCGAAAGATAATTTGAGTGGAAAGAAACTTCGGGAAGGCTAGAGATCAAGATTCTTATGGTAACATTGGGATATCTTGGTCTCAACACATGAGTAGGTAGTTCTCTCTCAGAAAATGAGTAGTGGAAGTGTAGGAATGTTCTGATGGCTCTCTATAGGATCGAAAGTATGTCTAGAGGGTGGGTTATTAGACTACTTGACCAAATAAAAGTCTACCCTTTTTCCAATTTTAATTCTTGGCAGATTTTAGGAACTTAGCACATGTCAAGCAATCAACCTACACATGCAATTTTAAGAGTATATTAGCAGAATGTAAAACAATTGCATATGAAGGTAAAGGGAGGAGTTTGGAGGAGCAAACGCAAGTGTAGACACGGATGTTTTTATCGTGGTTCCAATAGGTGGTGCTACCGTACATCCACGTTGATGGAGACTTCAACCCACGAAGGGTAACGGCTGCGCGAGTCCACGGAGGGCTCCACCCACGAAGGGTCCACGAAGAAGCAACCTTGTCGATCCCACCATGGCCATCGCCCACGAAGGACTTGCCTCACTAGGGTAGATCTTCACGAAGTAGGCGATCTCCTTGCCCGTACAAACTCCTTGGTTCAACTCCACAATCTTATCGGAGGCTCCCAAGTGACACCTAACCAATCTAGGAGACACCACTCTCCAAAAGGTAATAGACGGTGTGTTGATGATGAATTACTTGCTCAAATGCTTCAAATAATCGTCTCCCCAACACTCAAATAGCTCCTCACAGATTTGGATATGGTGGAAGATTGATTTGAGTGGAAAGCGACTTGGGGAAGGCTAGCGAACAAGATTCATATGGTAGGAATGGAATATCTTGATCTCAACACTTGAGTAGGTGGTTCTCTCTTAGAACATGTATGTTGGAAGTGTAGGTATGTTCTGATGGATCTCTCCATGAATGAAGAGTGGGTGGAGGGGTATACATAGCCTCCACACAAAATATAACCATTACACACAATTTACCAAACTCGGTGGGACCGATTCAGAAAACTCGGTTAGACCAATTTAGTTCATAATGTGACCGTTAGGCATTTCGGTGGGACCGATATGATCAACTCGGTGGGACCGATTTCATTAGGGTTAGGGCATAACGTAATCTCAGTGAGATCGATTACACAAACACGGTAGGACCGATTTTGGTAATGAGCTTACAGAGAGATGGTCAAGCAAACTCGGTGGGACCGATTCGCTCGTTTCGGTTGGACCGAAACGTTAAGAAGGGGAAACAGAGAGTTTGCATTGCGGACTCGGTGGGACCGAACGCTCATCTCGGTGAGACCGAAATGTTACGAAGGCAAACAGAGAGTTTGCAATCCCATCTCGGTGAGACCGAGATCCCTTTCGGTGAGACCGAAATGATTAGGGTTTAGTGGCAGTGGCTATGTCAAATGAACTCGGTGGCGCCGGATAGAACTTTCTGGTGGGGCCGAGTATCACTTTTGGTTTGGGACATATGTGAATGTGAGAAAGTGGTTGAGGGTTTTGGAGTATATCAGTAAGCACTTTGTCCAAGAAATCAATTAAGCAACACCTCTTCCCCTTTTAATAGTATTGGCTTTCCTATGGACTCAATGTGATCTTGGATCACTAAAATAGAAACTGTAGAGTCTTGAGCTTGAGCCAATATGTGTCCTTAGCATGTTGAGGGGTCCACATTCCTAATCCATGCCATGCCAATCATTGAACTTTCCTGAAATATTTATCTTGAAATAGCATTTGTTCAATGAGATATATGTTGTTAGGAATTACCAAAACCACCCAGGGATAGTTGCACTTTCAATCTCCCCTTTTTGGGTAATTAATGACAACATATAGATCAAAGCTTCGACAAATGATAATAAGATTTAAATACATCGTCGCTTTGAGAAGTATGTTATAAACAAGAGCTCCCCCTAAATTTGTGCATTATTTAAGATTTGTGTTTGAATGCAAATGCACAATCGATTAGAATCCTGGGTTACTCTTCCATGTCACATACATCTTGGTGGAGCGCTCAAAATGATATAAACCAAAAGCATGCACTCATCACCAAGCAAAGTGAATGATCATATAGAGATATAAGAGATAATATCATCCAAGCAAGCATTAAGTGTGGCACCTCGACTCAGAGAAAACCGGAACGCCCCATATTCCAGTCCAGAGATCGAGATGAAGTCTTCTGGAATACGGCACTGCTTAGTATAGAACAAACCAGCTCTCTATTACAACACGAATATGATTACAAGGGTTCCGATACTACAATGAATAATATCGGCACGACGACAGTACGCCAACACGGTTGCTCTATACAAGCAGCATAACAACTTAATGCAGCGGAACAACTACTGGCAGCGTAACAGTGAACGGTGATGATGGACTCCAATCCGCAGGGACTCTGGCTGGAACGTTTATCCTAGCTTGCAAACACGGGAACAACACCAAACAAGCAAGCAATCCAGGCATGACCTACAAGTTGGCATGACACGCCAGGTCAGTACATTGAATGTACTTGCAAGCTCACAATAAACCAGAAGCATTCAAGACAAACAACATCATGGCAATTACAAGTTAATCAGGAATTATCATGAGATCATCAGGATAACATATCATGAACAACATGAACATGATACAGCTAGACAATATGAGCATGGCATGAACATATAAATCTGATGATACTAACATGCAACATTATGACACTACATGCACCATTTATTTTATTCGGGTTACCTCGTAACCAGCACATGCATCACTTACCAACCTCGGACATTATACGATCATCTCAGGGTCAAATCAAGCTTGGTATAAACAATACCATAGTAATCATCAAATGACCACAAGGAGCTTGATCTTTACCCACGATTCTCGCACAAGATCACGAATATCCAACAACTTGGTATCCTCGATACCACCGTGATCATTCTGGCGATCACAACCATGACCAACACTTGGTATCAAACGGTATTCTTTCCGGTGATCACAACCAACTTATCTCATCATCGAACCAGGGTTGTTATTAAGCACATTATTATTATTATTACTTTTGACTCATAGTGTGACCAACTATGAACTGGGCCCTTATCTGCAGGCACGGCTATCGATAGATTTAATATACACTGTATAGAGGTAGCGCACTGTACCCACAGTACGGAATGCATGGCCTTGTTCTCCCATTCGGGTGGAGCAGGAATTCCGACAAAACCGATCTACTGTCATGACACTCTCCCGGCCACTCCGACCAACTTCACTTTTGGGCTAAGTCCTGGGTGGCCCCGTGTCTACCAAAGACACAACGACCACCGTCGTGGCTAAACATAAGAGGTCCCAAACGGGGACCCGGATCCAGTCAACAACCAACGGGTACACAAGGTTATGTCTGCTTACCCGGCCAAGGTATCACATGCCCATAACCTTCCCTCGTTGGAGGCACCGGCGAGAGGCATGACAATAGACCCAGATAGGACCTTCCCATAAAGGTAAACATGGTTGCACTGGTCAGTTCGACATGGTGGCACGATGACTCAGACAACAGTTGTTCAAGTTCAATTTAATCCGGTTAAACTTGAATGCAAATATGCCGAGCCATGATAAAATACATGATGCAATTACAATGAATGAGCATGAATAACAACATAATCATGAGAGAACCATAACTAACCACCATATCAATGATGAATCATAAGCATGGCATACTGACTAACATGAACAATCATAAGTACATATTTGTCCGAAAAATAACTACTAACATCAACAACAAATATCATGCAAGAACATATCAACAATACTAACATGCAAGCATTTAATTAACTGGATGTAAAGGAACATGCATAACAATGATACTCGGGACAGACGGCAGTCATGCCCCGAAGACCTTCACCAACATCGACATGTACTACTAGCAAGCATAAACATATGAAAGGAATACTAGCAACTAGCATGGCACGATAAACAGGTGCATAACAACATAGCAAGAAAATAAACAATAACCCCGAAGCATTACCGAAACAACGATAATCATATTTTAAACGAACAAACATTTAATAAATATTCCAGTTGAAAACCATGGCTACTGCATGACTATCATGCAAGTGGGTATTGTGGCTTGCCTGGGGTGATGGAGACTACAGGAAGAAGTGCGATGAAGCCGCGGTAAAGAATCGCCGGAAACAGTTCTCTCTCGGAGGGGGCTGTTTATGGGCAAGGGTATAATGGTCATTTTCAGAATGTCAAACCATAGTGAAAATGATACCAACAGAACGGGTTCGACGAGACGAAGACGTGGGGCTTGGAATCACCTGATTCAGAGTTACGTTCGCGAAGATATGAGGTGTTGAAGAAGAAAGAAAATACGCCATCAGAAACAGAAAACGCCTTTCAAGAAGACATCTCCACTTAAAACAGATGGGCCCGGGGTTTGTGCCACTTACGCATGGGGTCCACTGGCAGGAGGAGGGGGGCACGGGTCGTCGTCTTCCTCGCGCTCGCTCTGCCCCGACGGGGAGCAGAGGACGCCCGTGGCTGGCGGGG
>LR738715.1:419898108-419972094 GCA_902687465.1 Secale cereale
ATGATTCAATCATGGCAAAGCAATGTGCTAAGAATCAGAGTTAAAGAATAGCACAGAGATCAAGTTCATACCCTAACTCGGCGGTGAACTTGCTACGGCGGCAACAACGGGGCAGATTGCCATTGACGGCGGCGGAGACCAGCGGCGGGAGGTTGCTGGCGACAAGGAGATGATCCGGAGACCCGAGGAGGCAGAGCAGGTCACACGCGGGCTAGAGAGTTTGGAAAGTTTTCCAAAATTTGACCCGTCGGTATATATAACCTGACCCTATCGGTGTGACCGAGTGGAACAACTCGGTGGCACCGAGATGCAAAACTGCTAGCAGTTACTGCAACTCGGTGTGACCAAAAAGTTCAAATTGGTTGCACCGAGATTGAAAACCTAGATCAACTTAGTGAACTCGGTGTGACCGAAGTGGATGACTCGGTCATACCAAAATGCACATAGAGGTTTTGTAAGTTTAAGTCTATGATGAATCGGGGACTCCGAGTGCTCCTCACACAGAGTGGTTCGAATCTGACATGATCAAACTTTCTGATGTAGCATGAATAGAGTTTGAGAAAAGAAAAGCATAGATAGCTAGAGGGTGTTCTTAGGCATTCTTGTCCATCCATTTGGCAAAAGAAAAAGAGCCAAACAATCAAAGCAACAAATGGATGTCCCGGAATGAGAAAAATATGCATTCAACATGCTCACACAATAAGATAGCAAATGAAACATGTGGCAAAGCATGCACAACCATTCTAGCATCATCAAGCAATTGGCGATGACTAGGTCATCTATATATGAGTACATTGACTTAGGAGTCAAATGAGAACATTTGATCATAGGTCATACTCATTGTTTAAGCACAAGTGGGTTACCACTTTTACATAAAGCGTTGTTGTGTCCGCATCATTAGAGTTGCTTTAGCTCAGTTGATTAGAGTAAAGCTCCCCCTAGATGTGATATCCCCCCTAAGAGGGATGAACTAACCTTTGGTTTTGTCGATGATGACTTCATGTAGGTGTTGAAGATATAGATGCTCAATGTTGATGTAGATCATTTGGAGCAATCCATTGGAGTGAGTTGCACATCCAATACCTACACGGTTTAGTCCCAAAAGGAACAAACAAGGATATCCATAGACATAGAGTGAATTGCACACATGATGATGTCCATGAAAGTATTAGGTTACCTTGTCCCTTGTTTTACCAACAAGAGGGTTTGTGACTCCTTGAACTAGTGCAAGATATGGAAGTTGTTTGCACTTGTCCTTGCCAAAATGATATGAGTGAAGTATGTTGGTGGAGTCACCCTCAAGAACTCTCTAGTTCTAATTCTTCGGGATCCACACCATCTTGATGGGAATCCTTGGAGTTGTAGTCGTACTTGATGGAGTAGAACTTGAAGTAGTCCTGGGAACCCACTTGACCAAGGACTTAGGAACTTCTTCAAATGCATCAATCTCTTCTTGAAGCTTTTCCTCCCCCTTTAGCTTGTGGTCTTGTGGTGGAAGATCATCTTGTGCTTGTGTCCCTTGGAAAGAAGTAGGATCATACTTCTCTTGTTGAGGAACAAACTTAGTCTTGGGGTATTGATCTTCTTCCCACTCAACTCCATTGGCATTGAACTTTCGTTCAAAACCAACACCATGATTCTTCTGGTGTCTTCCTTGCTTGCATACAATTTGCTCAAATTGCTTACTCCCAGCAAGGCTCTTGTATACACCTTTCTCTATAATTCCCTTCAATAAGCTATTTTCTTGCTCAAGTGTAACTTAGCTAAGAGAATCATTAGTGGAATCAAGAGAACTACTAGAAGCAACAATATTGGATTTAGTATGATTGTTGTTACTAATAGAGGAAGAATCTTTCTTGTTCTTGTTGCTAGATTTTACTTGTGGCATGTAAGAAGACAAGAGTAAACGCTTGGCAATGTAAGAAGAAATTTTCTTGTGAAGATCATCATTGATTGCTTTTAAAAACTCATGCTCTTGCTCAAGGTTGAGCTTTTCAACGCGTAACTTCTCATGATACTTTAAAAGTTCTCGATGATCTTCCAAGGAAGTTTCATGAGCTAACTTAAGAGTGTTTAGTTCTTTAGTTAGATGCTCAATCTTCTCCTTTTCATTGTCATTCGTTTTATCTTGATTAGCATGATTAATAGCAATTTCATCATAGTTTTCATCATAGGTTTCATAACTATTGTTACCAACAAGTAAATCGTCATCTCCTAGCAAGTCATCTTCATCACTATTGGATCAAGATACTCGGGGTATGATACGTTAGGGCCTTTAACCATGAACATCTTCCAATTCCTTCATTTGGTGAGTCGAATATGTCGTAGGAGTTGGATGACACAAGAGCAATTCCGGCAACACCTTCATCTTGAGTATCTTCGGAGTCGGAGTAATAGCTTCTCTCGGAGTGGTCATCGGAGTCGGAAACGGATACCCATTTACCAACATGAGCTTGATGTCTTTGTCTTGTATAGCTCCTTGATGATTTGTCCTTCCTTTTCGAATCCTTGCTTCTACGAGAGGGTCTTCGTTCATTACGATCATCTCTACTCCTTCTCTCTCTTGGTGGTGATTCTTCTCTTCTACTTCTCCTTTTAGGTGAGTCTTCTCTTCTCTAGTGGGGAGCCGTACACTCATTGGAGTAGTGTCCGGGTCTTCCACGATTGTAGAATTCCGGTCACGACTTGAAGATCTCTTGTCATTGTAGGACCTTTACTTGGAACTTCTTTCTTTGCTTCTATTCTTGTAGAACTTTTTGAAGTTCTACACCATTAAGCTCAATTCTTCATTGAAGACTTGTTTCTCACTTGATAATGTAGGAGCATCACATGAGGATTTGTAAGCACCACTGGACTTGTTGTGAAGCTCTTCTTTATCTTTGAGTGACATCTCATGAGCAACAATTCTTCCAATGACTTCCGTTGGCTTGATATCTTTGTAATTGGGCATCATTTGGATCAATGTGCACGCGGTATCGTATTTTTCTTCCAAGGCTCTTAGGATCTTCTTGATGATGAATCTGTCGGTCATCTCTTCACTTCCTAAGCTGGCAATCTCATTTGTTATGAGAGCTAGCCTAGAGTACATTTCAGCGACACCATCACCATCCTTCATTTTGAACTTGTCAAGTTGACTTTGAAGCACATCCAACTTGGATTCCTTGACGGAGTCGGTACCTTCGTGCATATCAATCAAAGTGTCCCAAATTTCCTTTGCATTCTCAAGACGGCTGATTTTGTTGAATCTTCGGGGCATAATCCGTTGAAGAGGATATCACAAGCTTGAGCATGTATTGCAGAATCTTCAACTCTTCTGCAGATGCTTCACAATTTAGTTCCTTCCCATCGAAGAATTGACCTTGCAAACCAATACACACAATAGCCCAAACGGTGGGGTTATGTCAAAGAATATGCATTTTCATCTTATGCTTCCAACTAGCAAAATTAGTACCATAAAAGTAAGGACCTCTACGGTGGTAACTTCCCTCACTAGATGCCATACTCTCCTAGGTTGTGAAACCAAGACTATGATCACCGGAAATCACGGCAAATGGAGACCAAATCTTTGATACCACTTGTAGGATCGAAAGTATGTCTAGAGGGGGGGGTTAATAGACTACTTGACCAAATAAAAGTCTACCCTTTTCCCAGTTTTAATTCTTGGCAGATTTTAGCAACTTAGCACAAGTCAAGCAATTAACCTACTCATGCAATTTTAAGAGTATAGCAGTGGAATGTAAAACAATTGCATATGAAGGTAAAGGGAGGAGTTTGGAGGAGCAAACGCAAGTGTAGACACGAATGTTTTTCTCATGATTCTGATAGGTGGTGCTATCGTACATCCACGTTGATGGAGACTTCAACCCACAAAGGGTAACGGCTGCGCGAGTCCACGGAGGGCTCCACCCATGAAGGGTCCATGAAGAAGCAACCTTGTCTATCCCACCATGGCCATCGCCCACGAAGGACTTGCCTCACTAGGGTAGATCTTCACGAAGTAGGCGATCTCCTTGCCCGTACAAACTCCTTGGTTCAACTCCACAATCTTATCGGAGGCTCCCAGGTGACACCTAACCAATCTAGGAGACACCACTCTCAAAAAGGTAATAGACGGTGTGTTGATGATGAACTCCTTGCTCAAATGCTTCAAATGATAGTCTCCCCAACACTCAAATAGCTCCTCGCATATTGAGATATGGTGGAAGATTGATTTGAGTGCAAAGCAACTTGGAGAAGGCTAGAGAACAAGATTCATATGGTAGGAATGGAATATCTTGATCTCAACACTTGAGTAGGTGGTTCTCTCACAGAACATGTCTATTGGAAGTGTAGCTATGTTCTAATGGCTCTCTCCACGAATGGAGAGTGGGTGGAGGGGTATATATAGCCTCCACACAAAATCTAACTGTTACACACAATTTACCAAACTCGGTGGGACCGATTCAGAGAACTCGGTCAGGCCAATTTAGTTCATAATGTGACCATTAGGCATTTTGGTGGGACCAATATGATCAACTCGGTGGGACCGATTTCATTTGGGTTAGGGCATAACGTAATCTTTGTAAGACCGATTACACAAACTCGGTAGGACCGATTTTGGTAATGAGCTTACAGAGAGTTGGTCAGGAAAACTTGGTGGGACCGATTCGATCGTTTCGGTTGGACCGAAACGTTACGAAGGGGAAACAGAGAGTTTGCATTGCGAACTTGGTGGGACCGATCGCTCATCTCGGTGACACCGAAATGTTACGAAGGTAAACAGAGATTTTGCAATCCCATCTTGGTGAGACCAAGATCCCTTTCGATGAGAACGAAATGATTAGGGTTTATTAGGAGTGGCTATGTCAAATGAACTCGGTTGCACCGGATAGAACTTTTCGGTGGGGCCGAGTTTGACTTTTGGTTTGGGACATATGTGAATGTGAGAAAGTGGTTGAGGGTTTTGGAGTATATCACTAAGCACTTTGAGCAAGAAATCCATTAAGTAACACCTCATACCCTTTTATAGTATTGGCTTTCCTATGGACTCAATGTGATCTTGGATCACTAAAATAGAAAATGTAGAGTCTTGAGCTTGAGCCAATATGTGTCCTTAGCATATTGAGGGGACCACATTCCTAATCCATGCCATGCCAATCATTGAACTTTCCTGAAATATTTATCTTGAAATAGCATTAGTTCAATGAGCTATATGTTGTTAGGAATTACCAAAACCACCGAGGGATAGTTGCACTTTCACTCTCTCACTGATGGAGAAGGGGTGGAGGGGTATATATAGCCTCGACACAAAATCTAGCCGTTACACACATTTGACCCAACTCGGTCAGACCGAATAAATGAACTCGGTCAGACCGAAGCAGTTCAAAATGTGAACATTAGGCTTTTCGATGGGACCGGCATGATCTGCTCTGTGAGACTGATGTGCTAGGGTTAGGGTAAACCTCATCTCGGTTTGACCAATTACATAAACTCGGTGAGATCGACTTTGGTAATAAGCAAATAAAGAGTTTGTCAAGCAAACTCGGTGGGACCGATTGCATATCCCGGTGAGACCGAAATAATTGCAATAGGTAATAGAGAGTTTGCAAGTCCATCTCGGTGAGACCAAGATCCCATCGGTGAGACCGAACTGATTATGGTTTCTGGCAATGGCTATATCATGTGAACTCGGTGGTGCCGGATTGATCAAATCTATGGGGCCAAGTTTGACCTTGGTCTTGGGACATATGTGGAAATGAGAAAGTTGTTGAGGGCTTTGGAGCATATTACTAAGCACTTTGAGCAAGTAGATCATTAAGCAACACCTCATCCCCTTTTAATAGTATTGACTTTCCTATGGACTCAATGTGATCTTGGATCATTAAAATAGAAATGAAGAGTCTTGAGATTTTGCCAATCTTTGTCCTTAGCTTCTGGAAGGGGTTCCACATCCTCCTGCCACTCCACTTGTCACATCCCTAGCTAGCACTTGCATTAGGACCTAACTAGAGTGTGCATCATGTTTACTTTCAAAGAAACTTGAAATGGGATTAACAGAAACCCCAGCACCCCTCCCCTAACAACTAGGGTTTGCTAAAATATTTTCCAATGTACCCAAAATGCCCTTCAAAAATGTTCATCATTTCTGCCTTGGTCTTAAACCTCTGCCAAAAATGGTGCACAATTTTCTAGGACACTCAAGGGCTCTGGATTAAATCATATGGTATTTGAGTTTGGGCATTTAAATACTTAAAAATATTTTAAATGCTCAAATAATCATAAACTATAATGTTTCCTACTATTCTTAATATATACAGCAGGTATGACAAGTGTTATGAGTTATAAAAATGCTTAGGCATTTTTATTAAATGAACAAAGCTGAAAAAGAAATGAAACAGAAAAGAAAATAGAAAAAAAGGAGAGAGAAAGCTTACCTGGCGCCCCACCCGGCCCACCTGCCGGCCCAGCCCAGCTGCCGCTCCAGCGAGCTGCTTGGCTCGGCCAGGCAGGCAGGCAGGTGCTCGACGGCGACTGCGCCGCGCGCCACGCAGCTGCCCGCCGCCTTGCTTCACCCCCTCGCCGTCCTGGAGGGATGGTTCGACCCTCCACGTCCTCCTCGACCCCGCAGACACCTCCACCTCCCCCCAGTTCCTCTCCTCCGCTCTCCCCGCGCCATGGCCGACGCCGCCGTGTTCGCATCGTCGTAGAAGCCGCGTCCACCGTCGTCCCTGAGCTCCGCCTTGGTGTCCATCGTCTCCGCTGTCCTCGACTGCTTCGAACAGGCCGAGCCCCGAGCGCTCGCCCGCCCTGGAGACGCCCCCGACCTCTTCTTCCCCAACTCCGGCCGCAGAGATCCCCCTCGCCGTTCTGCTCAGCTCTGACCACCCCCGAGCTCGCTCCGGTGCTTGCTGCAACCCCTGTGAGCCTAGCTACCTCCTCCCCCTCTCCGTTGGCTCCCTTTCGCCCTGTAACGCACTGCACGAAGCTCGCCCGCACGCACCACCGCCGTGCTTGCCGCCGGTGATGCTCCGGTGACCATTTGGTCACTGGCACCCGTCCAACATACTCACCGCAACACGTAGATGCGAACGGTGCTACGCACGCATCGCCTAGGACCCTACTGCCGTTTCTACACACATGCCCGACGCCGGTCGCCGCCGTCGAGCTCGTTGCCGTCGTCTCCGGCCACCCCCGGTCCGGCGACCACCACCAACCGACGCACAACAGCAAGGGCTATCCAACGCACCCAGCCGCAGCTCGAGCCGTGCACCGTAGGCGTTTTCCGAATCACGCCGCCGTGTTTGGCCTCGCCGGCGGCTAAACGCCGGCGAGTTGGACCTGTTTTGACCACGGGTTTGACCCCCTGGGTCAATGACATGTGGGCCCTGCCCGCAAGTCAAACCTAGTTTAGGTGTTAATTTAATTTTAATTAGTTAATTAGTTTAGTCACTGACACGTGGGCCCTGGCCCCACTGACAGCTGATTAGTTTTAGTTTAACTCTAATTAACTCAGTTAATTAGCTGTGACACTGACATGAGGGACCCACTGGTCAGGTTTGACTTGGACTGGCCCTGTTGACTGCCTGACATCAGCATGATGTCATGCTGACGCAGTAAAGGTTTTTCTGGGATTTTTAGATTTAAAATAATTCAGGGAATTCCAGAAAATACCCAAAACTTTTAAAAATCATATAAAATCAACCATAGCTCAGATGGAAAAGATTTATATATGAAAAATGATCAGAAAAATCCAATCTTTCTAATGGCACTGGTTTCATGCATGTTTGAACAAGTTAACTTGCTGTTTACATCAAAAACATGATAATGCACTTATTTAAATAATAGTTTGAACTCCAATTTGAATCCTTGATTCAAATAGGTTCAAACCCTTCTGCTTTTAGTTGCATTAGCCAACACACATGCATCTTGCCATGTCATGAGCATGCATCATATTGTTGCATTTGTTTGTTAATGATTGTATCGTCGGTATTCCCTGTGTTAGGTCCTGCTCCCGAGGATACTGCTGCGTATCCAGTTGAAGAGCAGTACCCGACAACTACCTTGTCAGGCAAGCAATCATTGATCATTCCGATACAAACCCAATCTTCTCGCTCCTGCTCTCTTTTACTGCATTAAGGCAACAGCGCGTGAACTACTAATTGCTGCGGTAGTTGAACCCTATTCCTTGCATGACCTGTCATTGCCACAGTAAATAGTTGAAACCCACTAGCATGTGTAGGAGTCGTTTGAGCCATGTGATGTGTGATCCACCATGCTATTTGTTTATGTTGCCTGTTATGCTTAGAGTTGTGTCTGGTCTGGTTCATCTGGGTGATGGATCAGAGTGAAATGATCTTACCGATAAAGAGAAGGAAGTGTGGAATACGCTTGGTAAAGGTATCGATGAAAGGCCATGTAGGAGTACATGGTGGGTTGTTTCATTGGAATCGTCCATAGGACCCGAGATCTGTATGTGTGGTTCAAGTTACAGCTACTACCACGCATTGGGATCCTTAATTGACCCTCTCGGCTTATTAATTACCCTTGATCTCTGTCCAGGAGTTGCAACTAGTTTCTGGTGTTTATAGCTTACTGGAGGTCGTGCACAACGCTGACCCTCGGGGTGGGTTGTGATGCGACAGGTACGTGGCATGGTGTACCGGTTGCCCGTTTGGTGACTCGGGAACCCTGTACACATCGTTTGGGGCCGTGAGCGACACCCCGGCCGGATCTCCCCACGGATGGAACCCAAATAGGCGATAAACCTGGACGAGAGACTTGAGTAGTTAGTCAGGTCGTGGCCGACACCCCCGCTGGGCTTCCGCTTGAAGGTTGCCGAGTACACGCCAAATAAACGGCGATACGTGGTGGAAGCGTGTGTGAAGAAGTACACCCCTGCAGGGTTATCAAACTATTCGAATAGCCGTTGTTCGCGGTACGAACTACTTGGTTACTCTTACAGTTCATAGACAAGTTGATGGATACTACTAAAAGCCTCAAGTTAAGCGTGAGTGCCGTGGATGGCCCTTCCGTAGGATGACAGAAGAGGATCCTCGGTAGTGTATTGATGTGGTGAGTAGTGGACTCGTGTTCGTAATAACATCTTGCAGTCTGTTGAGAGTTGTAGTATAGGTTAGCCAAGGTCAAAGCTGGCATTCTGCTATGAACTCCACTACCCCCCTTTGATAATGTTGCATGTATGATAGGTTCTGTGGTAAGACTTGCTGAGTACCTTTGTACTCATGTTTGCTTAATAACTGTTGCAGAGGAGAATCCTGCCCCTGTTGATGGGTTCTACATAGACGTTGACGTCGATAAGTAGCTTGACACCCAGACGGTGATCTGGAGCTTGTGAAGGGCCTTGTAGATAGTCAGGCTACACCAAGCCTGTTTTATTTTCTAAGTTGTCTGTACTCAGACATGTAGCTTCCGCTTGTGCTTGTATGACTGTATGACTTGAGTGTTGGGTCATGTGACCCCTACCTGTATGAATATGTTATGTATGGCTCTTGGAGCCTTTTAAATAAAGTACTTTGAGTCATAGAGTTCTGTTGTGATGCAATGTTGTATTTGCACATATTGAGCATATTGCGTGTATGATTGAAATGCTTGGTATGTGTGGGATCCGACACCTAGTTGTTTTCCTTTGGTAGCCTACTTTACAGGGAAATGCCTCCTAGTGATTCCAATGAGCCTTGGTAGCTTGCTACTGCTCGGAACACGTAGGCTGGCCGACATGTGTCCTTCTTCGTTCCTGTGTCTGTCCCTTAGGGGAAATGTCACGCGTTGTTCCTTTAAGTCCATGTAGCTTGCTACGACTTGGGTTCATACGTTGATGACCGACACGTTCGTTGCTGGGTCATGGATGCCTGTCTCTGTAATTTAGTGCCACTTTTGGTTTATAACTAGCCATGTCGGCCCGGGTTCTCTGTCATATGGATGCTAGCGACACTATCATATACGTGTGCCAAAATGCGCAAACGATCCCGGGCCAAGTAAGGTGGCACCCGTGGGGTTACCGTGCGTGAGGCCGCAAAGTGATATGCCGTGTTACAGCTAGATCGGTGTGACTTAGGATCGGGGTCCTGACAGCGTTGGCATCAGAGCTGGACTGCCTGTAGGTTTCTCAAGCCAAACTGGTCGATGTTGAGTCTAGAAAAAATTCTTAGTTATATGTAGGGGAATTGTTTGTGGAAGGGAACGTAAGGCTCTTTTTACTCCTTTACCTTATGCCCTTCTGATCTGAGTCAGTCTATTCTTTCTACGGGGATTTAGGACTAGGCCTCTTATCCTTACTAGGTTCACGTGTTACTAATCCGTAGACTCTTAGGATTGTTGGTTTCAAGCCTCAGTTCAGTTTCTATCCTTTTGAGTATGATGATTGTTGAACCGGAACCTTGATATGGAATTGTTGAGTGGCTATGCTATCATTTGTATGATGTCTCAAATCTTTGTTTGAGCATTTACAGTTGTTATGCTGCCCGATTTCTTCCAGAAACACTAATGCCTTTGCATTATTTCGTGTTTCAGATGTCTGGCCGCATCCCTCACCAAGTGGTTCGTTTGACTCGGTGCATTAATGTGCCTGGTCACACGGCCATGCTAGTCCGTGTGATGACTGAGACCGGTTATCACTGGTATCCTGAATACACCGTGGAGGAACAGTATCGGGATTTTAATCAAAGTCAGTATTTCTGCATAGTCCGGATATACCCCTCATATCCCGGAGCTAATGATCCCATCCATTGGTCTTATGGACTCGGGATTACCATCGAGATGGCAGTGCAGGATGCCGCTTATTCGATGATGACCATTCTCCGTGCTAGGCATGCCCTGTTGCTGAACACTGAGTTCTGTTACATGCCAGCCTCACTTCCCGGAGAGGAAGGCTACTACACTGGTCTGTATACTGATGCTGCTCATGAAGAGCCACTGCTTCAGACTACTGTTCAGATGTTGGAGGATAGGGACCGTGAGGTCCGTGCCCTCCGAATGGAGCTGTATAACACTCGAGCCGCTCACTGGACTACTTTGACACGGCTTGCACCTGCTGTGCACGCCGGATACCTGGACATGCGGGATTTGTACCCCGTGCGGACTCGTCTGCCTGATCGCATGGATTGGCGTGACGTTGGGAGTATTACACCTCCACGTGGGCGTCGGTTACCACCAGCATCGGGACCGAGACCACACCCATGCCCCTATAGTCCATAGCCTTCGAGTGCTCGCGAGTTCCAAGATCCGTCTGTACCACTTCCAGGCTACGGTGGTAATCTTTATGAGGATTACTACGCGAATGTCTGAGCTAGTCCGTGGTAGTAGTAGTATTGTAGTAGTTGTATTTCCACAGTCCTGCGCGTCTTGTGGAATATGACTTAGTGTGTACTGAGTTCCGGAGGTGTAGTTAAATAATGTATAGGAGCTTGGAATGCCTCTGATGGGATGTATCGTCTTTCACCGCAGTTGTACTTTAGCCTTGGCTTGTACTAAACTTTGTATGGTGTGTATGACCACTGGTGTATATATAGCAGTTCCTATATTACCATGTCGTACGGATGAACATCTCTGCATTCTGTGCCGTCCATTACATTCTGCACTTCTATGTCAAATTTTTGCCATCCTTGTCTAAACCGTTGTTTTGTTTTCCTAGGATGGTCAACACTCGCAACACTCCTGCTGCTCAGGAGCAGGGTGAGGCTAGTGGGGCTAGAGATGGAAATCTGCCCCAGCCACCCTCTTTGGCGGAAGTTATGCTTGAAGCAGAACGGAACAAGAGAGAGACTAACCGTCTACTGGAACGCATAGAGCAGAACACTGGGTTCCGTCAGAGGAATGACGTGGTGTCAATCCACGATTTTATCAAGATGTGTCCACCGAAGTTCCATCACTCCACTGAACCTCTGGATGCTGATGACTGGCTACGTAGTATTACCCACAAGCTACACTCTGCCCGTGTGGCCGAAGCTGACAAGGTTATCTACGCCGCCTACCATCTTGAGGGCCCTGCCAGTCTTTGGTGGGAAAACTTTGAAGCTATGCGTCCTGCTGGCCAAGTCACTACCTGGGTTGAGTTCAGTGAGGCATTCCGTGAACATCACATTCCGGAAGGTCTCATGGATCGCAAGCGGGAGGAATTCTGCAATTTCACCCAGGGCCGTTTAACTGTGGATGGCTATAGTCGTGAGTTTGGTAATCTGGCACGCAATGCACCTGAGGAAGTATCCACCGATGCCAAGAAGCAGGCGAGGTTCCGCAAGGGACTCAGCCCTGAACTCCGTCGAGATCTACGTCTGCACGAGTGCACTTCCTTCCAGAAGTTGGTTAACAAGGCTATCAGTGCTGAGACAGGCCAGACCGACTTCGAGGCCACCCGCAAGCATACTCGAGACTTTGGTTCCTCATCCGGCTCTGGCTCTCACAAGCGCCGTGTGTGGGTTCCTAACACTGCTCTACCACCCAAGTATACACTGAGGCCATCCTATGAGGCGCCTCGCCCAACTCAACAGTTTGCACCTGCTAAGACCTATGGAGGTCCACCATCCAACTTTGCTCCACGCACCACCACTGTGACATGTTTCAAGTGTCGAGAACCGGGACACTACATGCGTGATTGTCCCCAGAATCAGCCAGGAAAACCCGTTGGCCGTGGTAAGCCAACCGGCAAGGTGAACTGTGTCAAGCCAATCCCCACTACACGTGGTCATGTCAACTATGTTTCTGTCGAAGAAGCTTATGAGGATCCTAACGTCGTCCTTGGTACGCTTCTCGTAAACTGCCATCCGGCATCTGTTCTTTTCGATACTGCAGCATCCCATTCGTTCATATCTGAAAGCTATGCTCGATTGCACAACATGACTTTTTGTGACATGCCTACTTCCATGGTTATTCAAACTCCTGGTTCAAAGTGGCAAACCTCTAGGGTAAGCCATGGAAATGAAATCCTTGTCGATAGACTTGTTTTCCTTGCATCTCTAATCGCTCTCAAGTCCTCGGACATAAACATCATCTTGGGTATGGATTGGATGACAACTCATTATGCCAAGATTGATTGCTTTACTAGGACCATTCGACTTACACATCCATCCGGCAAGATAGTCAATGTCTTGGCTCGAATGGCTGAACGTCAGCTCTACTCTCTTAATGCCAGCCTTCTACCAGAACTCGAAGATATCCCGGTAGTTCGTGACTTTCCGGATGTTTTTCCAGAAGAACTGCCAGGAGTTCCACCTGTCAGAGATGTCGAGTTCGTGATAGATCTTATCCCTGGAACTGTCCCAATCTCTAGGAGACCTTATAAGATGGCACCACTAGAATTAGCTGAGCTAAAGAAACAACTCGTTGAGTCTTTGCAAAAAGGTTTCATCCGTCCTAGTTCTTCCCCTTGGGCTTGCCCCGTCCTCTTCGTCAAGAAGAAGGATGGAACGGAGCGGATGGTTGTAGATTACCGACCTGTCAATCTGGTCACCATAAAGAATAAGTATCCGCTTCCCAGGATCAACGACCTGTATGATCAGCTCGCAGGATCCTCAGTTTTCTCTAAGATGGATTTGAGGTTGGGCTACCATCAAATCAAAATCAAGAACGGGGACATTCCTAAAACGGCTTTCGTTACTCGTTATGGCCAATATGAGTACACCGTCATGTCCTTCGGATTAACCAATGCCCCAGCTACCTTTTCTCGGTTAATGAATTCTATATTCATGGAGTATTTGGATAAATTCGTCGTGGTATACCTCGATGATATACTCATTTTCTCCAGGAACAAGGAAGATCATGCCGAGCATTTAAGGCTGGTATTGACGAAACTTCGAGAGCACCGTCTTTATGCCAAATTCTCTAAATGTGAATTTTGGTTGCCAGAAGTAACCTATCTAGGTCATGTGATCTCTGGCAAAGGTATTGATGTCAATCCCGAGCGAGTTCAAGCCGTACTTGATTGGACTCCTCCTGAATCGGTCAACCAAGTTAGGAGTTTTCTTGGCTTAGCGAGCTATTGCCGACGTTTCGTCGAGAATTTCTCCAAGGTTGCTAAACCTCTAACCGAACTCCTCAAGAAAGATAAAAAGTTTGAGTGGACCCCACAGTGCGAGTCCAGTTTTCAGGAACTGAAAAGACGCCTGACATCTGCACCTGTACTGGTACCACCAGACTTTTCCAAGGATTTTATAATCTATTGCGACGCCTCGTGACAAGGACTAGGTTGCATTCTCATGAAAGATCGTCAAGTGATTGCATACGCATCCCGACAGTTGCGTCCACATGAGGATAACTATCCTACTCATGATTTAGAGCTTGCAGCTGTAGTCCATGCACTCAAAACATGGCGACATTACCTCCTTGGTAATCGCTGTGAAATATTCACTGATCACCAAAGTTTGAAGTATATCTTCACCCAACCGGATCTAAATCTCAGGCAAAGACGTTGGGTTGAGTTGCTCACCGACTACGACTTAGGAATCACTTACACTCCTGGAAAGGCCAATGTCATGGCTGATGCACTAAGTCGTAAGTCATATTGTAACAATTTAATGTTACAACAAAGTCAACCACTTCTCCACGAGGAATTTCGTAAGCTTAACCTTCACATTGTTCCTCGAGGATTCCTTTCCACCTTGGTGGCGAAACCTACCCTTATGGATCAAATCATAGTTGCCCAGCAGTATGATAAAGGCATATCTCGGATCAAGGAGAACATTGCTAGCAGAGTTGCTAGAAGTTTCTCTATGGATGATCGAGGTGTTGTGTACTTCGAGAACCGCTTGGTGGTGCCCAAGAAACCACAACTACGACAGATGATTCTTAAGGAGGCTCATGAATCTCCTCTCACGATTCATCCCGGTAGTACCAGAATGTATCAAGACCTACGTCAAAGATTCTGGTGGACTAGGATGAAGAGAGAAATCGCTCAGTTCATTGCTAACTGCGACGTTTGCCGTCGAGTCAAAGCAGAGCATCAACGGCCTGCTGGCACCCTTCAACCTTTAGCTATTCCTGAATGGAAATGGGACAAAGTCGGTATGGACTTCATTACCGGGTTTCCCAGGTCCAGGAAAGGGAATAGTGCTATCTTCGTCGTTGTCGACCGCCTCTCTAAAGTAGCTCATTTTCTGCCTGTTCGAGAGAGTATTACCGCTAGCCAGCTAGCAGACTTATATATCTCTCGAATAGTATCACTTCATGGTGTACCGTTGGAGATTAACTCAGACCGTGGAAGTCTTTTTACCTCCCGATTTTGGGAAAGTTTCCAGAATGCTATGGGAACTCATCTCTCTTTCAGTACTGCCTTCCATCCGCAATCAAGTGGTCAAGTGGAACGAGTCAATCAAATTCTGGAAGACATGCTTCGAGCCTCTGTCATTTCTTTCGGTATGGAATGGGAAAAGTGTCTTCCATTTGCCGAATTCGCTTATAACAATAGTTATCAAGCCAGCTTGGGTAAAGCTCCCTTCGAAGTTCTATATGGACGAAGGTGTCGAACACCTCTTAACTGGTCAGAAACCAGCGAAAGACAATTCTTTGGCCCGGATATGATTCAGGAAGCAGAAGAACAAGTTCGCATCGTTCGTGAGAGATTGAAAACAGCCCAGTCTCGCCAAAAGAGCCAATATGATAGTCATCATAAGGCTGTGACTTTTGAAGTCGGCGATAAGGCTTACCTTCGGGTTACTCCTCTTAAGGGAACCCATCGCTTCGGTATCAAAGGCAAATTGGCCCCTCGTTTCATCGGTCCTTTTCGCATTCTTGCCAAACGAGGAGAAGTTGCCTACCAATTGGAACTACCTCCGCACCTCTCCAGAGTTCATGATGTTTTCCACGTTTCTCAACTCAGGCGTTGCTTCTCGGATCCTATCCGCGGAGTGGATCACGAAACGCTTGATCTCCAAGACAATCTCACATATCGAGAATACCCCGTTCGTATACTTGATCAAAATGAGCGCACCACTCGACTCCACAATATCAAGTTTCTCAAGGTTCAATGGTCACATCATTCCGAGAGTGAAGCTACTTGGGAAAGGGAGGATCGTCTTCGACTTGAGTGCCCCACCCTCTTTCCGGAGGAACCCGAATCTCGGGACGCGATTCTTTTAAGTGGGGGTGAGTTGTCACATCCCTAGCTAGCACTTGCATTAGGACCTAACTAGAGTGTGCATCATGTTTACTTTCAAAGAAACTTGAAATGGGATTAACAGAAACCCCAGCACCCCTCCCCTAACAACTAGGGTTTGCTAAAATATTTTCCAATGTACCCAAAATGCCCTTCAAAAATATTCATCATTTCTGCCTTGGTCTTAAACCTCTGCCAAAAATGGTGCACAATTTTCTAGGACACTCAAGGGCTCTGGATTAAATCATATGGTATTTGAGTTTGGGCATTTAAATACTTAAAAATATTTTAAATGCTCAAATAATCATAAACTATACTGTTTCCTACTATTCTTAATATATACAGCAGGTATGACAAGTGTTATGAGTTATAAAAATGTTTAGGCATTTTTATTAAATGAACAAAGCTGCAAAAGAAATGAAACAGAAAAGAAAATAGAAAAAAAGAAGAGAGAAAGCTTACCTGGCGCCCCACCCGGCCCACCTGCCGCTCCAGCGAGCTGCTTGGCTCGGCCAGGCAGGCAGGCAGGTGCTCGACGGCGACTGCGCCGCGCGCCACGCAGCTGCCCGCCGCCTTGCTTCACCCCCTCGCCGTCCTGGAGGGATGGTTCGACCCTCCACGTCCTCCTCGACCCCGCAGACACCTCCACCTCCCCCCAGTTCCTCTCCTCCGCTCTCCCCGCGCCATGGCCGACGCCGCCGTGTTCGCATCGTCGTAGAAGCCGCGTCCACCGTCGTCCCTGAGCTCCGCCTTGGTGTCCATCGTCTCCGCCGTCCTCGACTGCTTCGAACAGGCCGAGCCCCGAGCGCTCGCCCGCCCTGGAGACGCCCCGACCTCTTCTTCCCCAACTCCGGCCGCAGAGATCCCCCTCGCCGTTCTGCTCAGCTCCGACCACCCCCGAGCTTGCTCCGGTGCTTGCTGCAACCCCTGTGAGCCTAGCTACCTCCTCCCCCTCTCCGTTGGCTCCCTTTCGCCCTGTAACGCACTGCACGAAGCTCGCCCGCACGCACCACCGCCGTGCTCGCCACCGGTGATGCTCCGGTGACCATTTGGTCACTGGCACCCGTCCAACATACTCACCGCAGCACGTAGATGCGAACGGTGCTACGCACGCATCGCCTAGGCCCCTGCAGCCGTTTCTCCACACATGCCCGACGCCGGTCGCCGCCGTCGAGCTCGTTGCCGTCGTCTCCGGCCACCCCAGGTCCGGCGACCACCACCAACCGACGCGCAACAGCAAGGGCTATCCAACGCACCCAGCCGCAGCTCGAGTCGTGCACCGTAGGCGTTTTCCGAATCACGCCGCCGTGTTTGGCCTCGCCGGCGGCTAAACGCCGGCGAGTTGGACCTGTTTTGACCACGGGTTTGACCCCCTGGGTCAATGACATGTGGGCCCTGCCCGCAAGTCAAACCTAGTTTAGGTGTTAATTTAATTTTAATTAGTTAATTAGTTTAGTCACTGACACGTGGGCCCTGGCCCCACTGACAGCTGATTAGTTTTAGTTTAACTCTAATTAACTCAGTTAATTAGCTGTGACACTGACATGAGGGACCCAGTGGTCAGGTTTGACTTGGACTGGCCCTGTTGACTGCCTGATGTCAGCATGATGTCATGCTGACGCAGTAAAGGTTTTTCTGGGATTTTTAGATTTAAAATAATTCAGGAATTCCAGAAAATACCCAAAACTTCTAAAAATCATATAAAATCAACCATAGCTCAGATGGAAAAGATTTATATATGAAAAATGATCAGAAAAATCCAATCTTTCTAATGGCACTGGTTTCATGCATGTTTGAACAAGTTAACTTGCTGTTTACATCAAAAACATGATAATGCACTTATTTAAATAATAGTTGAACTCCAATTTGAATCCTTGATTCAAATAGGTTCAAACCCTTCTGGTTTTAGTTGCATTAGCCAACACACATGCATCTTGCCATGTCATGAGCATGCATCATATTGTTGCATTTGTTTGTTAATGATTGTATCGTCGGTATTCCCTGTGTTAGGTCCTGCTCCCGAGGATACTGCTGCGTATCCAGTTGAAGAGCAGTACCCGACAACTACCTTGTCAGGCAAGCAATCATTGATCATTCCGATACAAACCCAATCTTCTCGCTCCTGCTCTCTTTTACTGCATTAAGGCAACAGCGCGTGAACTGCTACTTGCTGCGGTAGTTGAACCCTATTCCCTTGCATGACCTGTCATTGCCACAGTAAATAGTTGAAACCCACTAGCATGTGTAGGAGTTGTTTGAGCCATGTGATGTGTGATCCACCATGCTATTTGTTTATGTTGCCTGCTATGCTTAGAGTTGTGTCTGGTCTGGTTCATCTGGGTGATGGATCAGAGTGAAATGATCTTACCGATAAAGAGAAGGAAGTGTGGAATACGCTTGGTAAAGGTATCGATGAAAGGCCATGTAGGAGTACATGGTGGGTTGTTTCATTGGAATCGTCCATAGGACCCGAGATCTGTATGTGTGGTTCAAGTTACAGCTACTACCACGCATTGGGATCCTTAATTGACCCTCTCGGCATATTAATTACCCTTGATCTCTGTCCACGAGTTGCAACTAGTTTCTGGTGTTTATAGCTTACTGGAGGTCGTGCACAACGCTGACCCTCGGGGTGGGTTGTGATGCGACAGGTACGTGGCACGGTGTACCGGTTGCCCATTTGGTGACTCGGGAACCCTGTACACATCGTTTGGGGCCGTGAGCGACACCCCGGCCGGATCTCCCCACGGATGGAACCCAAATAGGCGATAAACCTGGACGAGAGACTTGAGTAGTTAGTCAGGTCGTGGCCGACACCCCCGCTGGGCTTCTGCTTGAAGGTTGCCGAGTACACGCCGAGTAAACGGCGATAAGTGGTGGAAGCGTGTGTGAAGAAGTACACCCCTGCAGGGTTATCAAACTATTCGAATAGCCGTTGTTCGCGGTACGAACTACTTGGTTACTCTTACAGTTCATAGACAAGTTGATGGATACTACTAAAAGCATCAAGTTAAGCGTGAGTGCCGTGGATGGCCCTTCCGTAGGATGACGGAAGAGGATCCTCGGTAGTGTATTGATGTGGTGAGTAGTGGACTCGTGTTCGTAATAACATCTTGCAGTCTGTTGAGAGTTGTAGTATAGGTTAGCCAAGGTCAAAGCTGGCATTCTGCTATGAACTCCACTACCCCCCTTTGATAATGTTGCATGTATGATAGGTTCTGTGGTAAGAATTGCTGAGTACCTTTGTACTCATGTTTGCTTAATAACTATTGCAGAGGAGAACCCTGCCCCTGCTGATGGGTTCTACATAGACGTTGCCGTCGACGAGTAGCTTGACACCCAGACGGTGATCTGGAGCTTGTGAAGGGCCTTGTAGATAGTCAGGCTACACCAAGCCTGTTTTATTTTCTAAGTTGTCTGTACTCAGACATGTAGCTTCCGCTTGTGCTTGTATGACTGTATGACTTGAGTGTTGGGTCATGTGACCCCTACTTGTATGAATATGTTATGTATGGCTCTTGGAGCCTTTTAAATAAAGTACTTTGAGTCATAGAGTTCTGTTGTGATGAAATGTTGTATTTGCACATATTGAGCATATTGCGTGTATGATTGAAATGCTTGGTATGTGTGGGATCCGACACCTAGTTGTTTTCCTTTGGTAGCCTACTTTACAGGGAAATGCCTCCTAGTGATTCCAATGAGCCTTGGTAGCTTGCTACTGCTCGGAACACGTAGGCTGGCCGGCATGTGTCCTTCTTTGTTCCTGTGTCTGTCCCTTAGGGGAAATGTCACGCGTTGTTCCTTTAAGTCCATGTAGCTTGCTACGACTTGGGTTCATACGTTGATGACCGACACGTTCGTTGCTGGGTCATGGATGTCTGTCTCTGTAATTTAGTGCCACTTTTGGTTTATAACTAGCCATGTCAGCTCGGGTTCTCTGTCATATGGATACTAGCGCCACTGTCATATACGTGTGCCAAAATGCGCAAACGGTCCCGGGCCAGGTAAGGTGGCACCCGTGGGGTTACCGTGCGTGAGGCCGCAAAGTGATATGACGTGTTACAGCTAGATCGGTGTGACTTAGGATCGGGGTCCTGACACCACTGTTGAACTCATCTAAATATACTAGATGAAAATATTAGTCCAACAAGAGATATGTTGTCATTAATTACCAAAATCACCCAGGGAGCACTTATGCTTTCGATCTCCCCCTTTTTGGTAATTGATGACAACATACATCAAAGCTTTAGATAAAGATATGAAAGATAACTAGTAAAGCTTTGGAAAGACATGTAACAAGCATATGCTACCCCTACATGTATGCAATCATGTAAATATAAAATATAAGAGCATGCGAATGCATAAGCATGTCAGAGCAAGCAATGAGTTACATGTATCTTGGCTATATGCATCAGAGTAAATGATGTTGAATATAGGAAATGTACCACCATGTTCATGAGTCCTCCTTGAAAACAATATGTGCAACAACAAGAGATCATCATGCACATGGATGTGATGCACAATAGAGATCATCATAAGAGAAATATCAAGGATTAGTCAAAGGTTCATGCCTTGCATGCACCCAAATGGAGTTACTACTCCAAGTTTGAGGCATCAATAATGTTCAATTCACCTCTCAAACGGCAAAATACTTTCTCATCAAGTGGTTTGGTGAATATATCCACCAATTGCTTATCGGTACAAACATGTTTACGATCAATGTCTCCTTTAGCAACATGATCTCAAATGAAACGATGACGGGTTTCAATATGCTTAGTTTGAGAATGTTGCACGGGATTGTGGGCAATCTTAATAGCACTTTCATTATCACAAAGCAATGGAACATATTTCACTTAGATCCCATAATCTTTAAGAGTTTGGGTCATCCATAGTAATTGAGCACAACATGAACCGGTGGTAATGTATTCTGCTTCGGCAGTGGATAAGGATACCGAGTTTTGTTTCTTGGAGGACCAAGACACAAGAGATCTACCAACAAATTGACAAGTACCCGAAGTGGACTTTCTATCAACCTTGTCTCTGGCATAGTCCGAATCGGAGTAGCCAACAAGGTCAAAAGAAGACCTCTTAGGATACCAAATGCCAAAGTTTGGTGTGTGAATTATGTATCTCACTATCCTTTTCACATCCTTAAGATGACATTCTTTGGGGGTCGCTTGATATCGTGCACACATGCACACACTTAGCATAATATCGAGACAGGAGGCACATAGATATAATAGTGAACCAATCATAGAGCGGTAAACCTTCTGGTCGACCGGTTCGCCATCCTTAGTTAAGTCAAGATGTCCACTAGTAGGCATGGGTGTATTCATACCTTTGCATTCTTGCATGTTGAACTTCTTGAATAAGTCCTTAGTATACTTTGTTTGAGAAACAAAGGTACCCTCCTTAGTTTGCTTGATTTGCAAACCAAGAAAGAACTTGAGGTCACTCATCATAGACATCTGAAACTTCTCCGACATTACTCTTCCAAACTTTTCACTAAAAAGAGGGTTAGTCGAGCCAAATATGATATCATCAACTTAAATTTGGCACACAAATAATTCACCGTTAACTCTTTTAGTAAAAAGTGTTGAATCAATTTTCCCAATTTCAAAGCCTTTTTCAATAAGGAACTTGGTCAAGCATTTATACCACGCTCTAGGAGCTTGTTTATGACCATAAATAGCTTTGTGAAGTTTGTAAACATGATTAGGTTTCTTGGGATGAACAAAGCCGGGAGGTTGTTTTACATAAACTTCCTCCACAATTTCACCGTTGAGAAAAGCACTTTTAATGTCCATTTAATATGAAGTGATATCATGATGATTGGCATACGCAAGTAAGATGCGATGGACTAAATTCTAGCAATGAGGGCATATGTCTCATCGTAATCCATACCTTAGACTTGAGTGTAGCCTTGGGCGACGAGACGGGCCTTGTTGCGTACAACTTGTCCATCGTCATCTTGCTTATTGCGAAACACCCATTTGGTACCGATGATGTTGTGGTTGTTGTCGGCTTCTCAACCAATGTCCAAACTTGGTTCCTCTCAAAGTTATGTAGTTCCTCGTGCATAGCATTCACCCAATCCGGGTCATCAAGAGCGTCTTCAACCTTCATAGGTTCAAGGTTAGATATGAAAGAGTAATGTTCACAAAATTTAGCCACACGAGTTTTAGAGCGAGTGATTCTCTTGATTTGGATGTCATCATAGATTTGTTCTATGGGATGATCTCTAGCAATTCTTGTTCTAACTCGTGAGAGCTTTTGTTTGGGTCGGGGTGGATCATCCTCTTCATTTTCTTCTTCTTCTTGTCCTTCTTCATCGTTTTTGGCATTGTTGTCCTCTTGTGGAGGTGGACAAGGAGGTCCATGAGGTTCATCTTGATGCACTTCCTCGTTTCCTTCATCTTGGTGTGTCCCACTTGTGGATGCCTCCAAGTCAACTTGTGGTTCATCTTGTCCTGAAGTTGAGGCTTCCACTTGAATGGAGGAAGTACTCTCCTTCACCTCTGTTGGACGAATTTTGCCAATAGACAAGTCTTGTATTGCTTCTGAAGGGTCTTTGTCTCCTACATCAATTGGCAATAGTTCTACTTGCGAGCCGTTAGATTCATCAAACTTCACATCTACCGTATCTTCAACTTTTCAGTTGAAATTGTTGTAGACACGGTAAGTGTGAGAGTTTGAGCCGTAACCGAGTAGGAAACCTTCATGAGATCTAGGAGAAAATTTCGAACAACGATGCTTGTAAAGAATGTAACACTTTGAGCCAAATACTCGAAAGTATCCAACTTGGGGTTTGTTACCAGTGGGAAGCTCATATGTCGTCTTGCCGATAAGCTTGTGAAGATATAGTCGGTTTGTAGCATGACAAGCTGTCTCAACCGCTTCCGCCCAAAAGTGTTTTGGCGTCTTGTACTCATCAAGCATCGTTCTCACCATCTTGATGTGTGTATGGTTCTTCCACTCAATAGCTCCATTTTGTTTATGTGTGTACGTAGCCGAGAACTCATGTGAAATTCCTTCTTCTTCGAGAAAGGTATCCACATTGGCGTTCTTGAACTCCATTCCGTTGTCGCTCCGAACCTTCTTGATCTTCACTTCGAATTGATTTTTGGCCTTCCAAGCGAAGTTCTTGAATATCTTTTGGACCTGCAATTTATCATCAAGAAAGAACACCCACGTAAATCTTGAAAAATCATCAACACTGACAAAATCGAACGAGTTACCACCGAGACTCTTGTAGGCATTGGGACCAAAAAGATCCATACGAAGTAACTCAAGTGGTATTTTCATCGTCATGATGTTCTTCATGGGATGACTTACTCCAACTTGTTTTCCTGCTTGACAAGCACTACAAAGTATATCCTTGTCAAATATAACATCTTTAATACCAAGGATATGATCACCTTTAATAAGCTTATCAAGATTTCTCATGCCAATATGACCTAACCTTCTATACCACAACCAACCTTTAGAAGATTTAGCAATAAAACAAGTGAGAGGTTGGGCTTTCTTAGTGAAATCAACAATGTATAGGTCACATCCAAGAATGCCAGTAAAGACCATGTTATTATTATCTCTACGAAAGACTTGGCAACTGATGACCCACAACCGTAAGGGATCTATTGCAGCGTTTTCGATAAGTAAGAGTGTCGAACCCAACGAGGAGCAGAAGGTATTGATAAGTGATTCTGAGCAAGGAATAACTGCAAGCACTGAAAGATAACTTCTTAAGGGTTTTCTTGATATAAGCAACAGGGAAGTGAAAGCGAGCAAAGTAAAAGGCACTAGAGAGTAACAAGTGGCCCAATCCTTTGTGAGCAAAGGAGAGGCCTAGCAACTGAACTTATAAAGGCTAAAGTGTTCTTGAGGACACACGGGAGAGACAGTCATGTGCTTTCGCCATATTCCTTATTGGTACTATGTGATGTGTTGATAGGTGTTGAGTGGGTGGATCTATGCTAGTACACCCTCTAGACTAAGATGGGTGCACTCTTATGATTAAACACCTTGCAAGCATCCGCCAATACAAGATAGTATTTAAGGCAAAAGCCTAACCATAGCAATACGATCGATGATCCATTGTTCCCTTGTACAAAAGCGTGCGAACTGGGGTTCAGGTTTCTGTCACTCCGGCAACCCACCGTAAGCATTCTTTGTACACAATGTATTCCCCTAGGTCCTTAATAAGGTGAAGTGTTGAGTGTTCGACTCACACAACACCACTAGGAAAATAACAACACAACTTACGTATCAAACAACACATATTACTTCAACATCATATGACTACTAACAACAAGACTTCTCCCATGTCCTCAAGAACTAAAGTAACTACTCACAAGACATAAAAGAGATCATGATCAGTGGAGATAGATGGATGATAAACAATCTGGACACAATGATATTTCTCCAACAAAACTCAATAGCATTCACCACAAAGTAGTAATCAACACCGATGGAGTAGAGAGGATAGATAGTACAGATTACAACACAAGTTACAATTGTGAGATGAGATTGGATAAAGATGGAGATGGTGCTGATGTTGGGGATGATGTTGATGATGATCTCGATGATGCCCGTGACGATGGTGATGACGATGGCGATGATCTCCCCTTCCGGGAGGTGATCTCCCCGGCGGAATCTGCCCGCCGGAGATGGCTTTTCTTCTCTGTAGGTTTCCGCCATGGAGCGGCGGCGGAACTCCGTAAACTCTCCTCTTTTTAGGGTTTCTGGATGACGAGGAGTATATAGGCCAGAGGGGAGAGCCTGGAGTGGGCCAGGGGCTCCAGGCGCCCTACCGGCGCGGCCAGGGTGGGGGCCGCGCCAGGTAGCCGCCTGGGCACCCTGTGGCCCCCCTCTAGTTGCTCTTTTGCGTATCTTCGTGATCCTTCTGGAAAATACCCTCCGTCGATTTTCAGGTAATTTGGAGGTATTCTTCTTCAGCAACTCAGCGTCCACTTTTTACCGCTGAATCCTGCGTCTGCTGCTTCGGCACCGGAAAGTTGCAAACTGTGTAAAATAGGCCAAAACAACATAAGAACATCATCGTAATGTGAAATATATCAATGAATAAGGATGAATTATGATATAAAATAGTGATGCATTTTGGACGTATCAACACCCCCAAGCTTAGACCTTGCTTGTCCCCAAGCGAATACTGAGCTCGGTAAACCTGTCCACAAGTTTAGAGAGTGAAGTGTCGATAAATAGAATACGGACAAGAAGCATCACAGTTTCTTCACCAAACTCAAATATCCTCAACAGCAATCTTCAACTCATAAGGCCCTTATAAAAGAGTGGTAACACTTATAATCGAAAGTAGGGCTAAGGAAACTCATCAAATCATGGCAAACATGTCCTTTGGTCAAAGAACAACTAATAGCTTTTACTTTTGCTCTTTCTCTTTATGTTTTGATGAGATTAATTGAAGCTTTTGAAAGAACATGTTATTAGGCAAGAAGTGAAAGTGTTAACACAAAGGAAGATGTTTGCTTTAACTCGGATTGACAAACAACTTACTTATCGAATGATAATGTCAACAAGGATATGATATGACAAATATTAATGCAACTTTATATGAATGAATCCTCGTCAATATCAAATGTCTGCTCTCTTTAAGAATAGAAGGAAGTAGGAATAACTGACTCAACCTAAAACTAAGAGATAGGCCCTGCTCTAGGGAAGTAGGGAAAACTCATGTGCTATCCTTAAAATCAAACAGAATGAAAACAAGTTTTGAGACGTGCATGATTTGTCAACGAATGCTAATAGATAAGTCAATTACTTCTCAAACTAGACAAGTTTCGAGGAATGGCTCCCGCACGGGGACGATCACATCCCCTTAATCTCCTTTGTTTATCACTGCCAAAAGTTTTCTGATTTCTCATGAACAAAGCGTGAAGGAGGGTTTGTTTGTTGTATTATCTTTTATGAGCCGGGCACACTCATGCCAGTTCCTCCTCATATTAGGGGTTTGCAGATTAGACATGCAATCCCGGGGTAAAACTTGTCCAACTTAAAAAGATCATGAATTAACTACTACTTCCTCATGAGCTAAAACAGGGGGCACAAAATAGAAGATTTTGAACATTTAAGGATAACACATAAATTCTATACTTTAGGAGGTGGTAGTGGAATACCACGAATAGGAAGGTATGGTGGACTCATATGGAAGGTATTGGTTTAAGGGTATGGATGCACAAGCAGAATTCCGCTTAGTACAGAGTTTAGGCTAGCAAAGGCTTTGAGAGAATAGACAATTGATGATGACTAAGATGCAAAGCAATATAAAGCATAAACATTAAAATAAGCATAACACATCAAGTTGTCTTCCTTGTCAGCATAACACTTCAAGCATAATAACATAAAGGTTTTGGCTATGTCGCTACTTTAAGAAAATCATGCTTGTTGTTATGACCCAAGCTATGTTTTCCAAGATTAAATAAAGTTTTCAAAGCCATACCTGATATAAGGTCAATACTCCCCATAAGAATCATCATATAAGGTCGATTGCGTGAAGAGAATACCGAGTGCAGCAAAGGAACCAATAGACTTCTCATTAATATTCCATCATAGACGACTCCACACTCACGGATACAATCTCTCCATATAAGGAGTGATAGACCTCAATGCACGCACCTATTTCATATAATAACCTCCCTAGACATGATACGACTCTACTTGACTCTAAAAGACAAAAGATAAAGATAAAGATACCGGGCACTCCCCCAAGCTTGGAACAAGCCAAGGGGATGCCATCACCCAAGGAGATTTCACTCCTCATTCTTGTTGACATTGATTCTTCAAATCTCTTATGACACGGCGAAGGGTTTGGTTTTCCTTCTCCAAGATCTCCACTTGTACCTTCAGTACACGGAAATCTTCGCATAGCTGATTGGTGATGCGATAAGCCTCGGAGATGGTGGAGAGTGTACGTTGATCTTCAAGTGAAGTAGAGGGCCCTGAAAGGTTAAGAGAAAGATCATAATGAGGTTGGACAGATCCCACCATGATGGGATTGCTTGGGCCTCCTTGTTGTTGGGCAGTGATAGTCTTGACTTCCTCCCTCACGGAGCGCTCCATCTCCACTTGTCTTGCGGAAATCTCTTCTTCGGTAGCCCAGTCAACGTGCTTCCCTTGATTAAGATCCTTCTGTACTTGACGTAGACACCATACCAAGAAGTCCTCTCCGCTCGACCCACAAGAAGACATTCTAACAATAACTTTTTACCCCGGCAGAAACGGATCGAAAAGAAAACACACGAAATCACGAGAGACGTTGCCGGAACAATCCGGGCAAATATATAGCAAAAATTTCTGCACATAAAGGAAGGTAACAAGATAAAGTGGGGTCGGAAACGGACTCCTGGGTGCCCAGGCGGCCTCCCGGCGCGGCCAGGAGGTAGGCCGCGCCAGGGGAGCGCCTGGGCCCCCTGGAGCTTATCTCCGGCTCCACTTAGGCTTAGAATTTTCCTAATTTTGCAAAAACTCATAATATGGAACTTTTATGGCGGTTCGTGATGTTTCCTTACCGTAATACATACCTTTTCTTATTCTGCTTCTGCTGGTGTCTGAAACAGGGCTGCAACATGTTCTTCGTGAGTTGTTGTGTATATCATATTCACATCAACATTGACAGGGTCTCCTGCTATGTAATGCTTAAGTCTTTGCCCATTCACAACTTGAGGTTTGGTGCCTTCAAAATTGTTAATCTTGATTGCACCAGACCGATAGACTTCTTCAATATGAAATGGCCCTTCCCACCTGGAAAGTAGTTTGCCTGGAGAAAACCTGAAACGGGATCTAAACAACAAAACTTTATCACCAACATTAAATTCACGTTTCAGAATCCTCCTATCATGCCACTTCTTTACCTTTTCCTTGAACATTTTAGCGCTCTCGTAAGCTTCACTTCTCCACTCATCTAGAGAAGTCAAGTTCATGAGATGCTTCTCACCAGCTAACTTTGGGGCAACATTAAGCTCTCTAACAGCCCAGAAAGCTTTGTGCTCTAATTCTAATGGCAAATGGCAAGCCTTGCCATAAACCATCTTATAGGGGGACATGCCCACGGGGTTTTTGTAAGCAGTTCTATACGCCCACAAAGCATCTCCTAACTTATTTGACCAGTCCTTTCTATTTCTGTTTACTGTCTTCTGTAAGATCAACTTGATCTCTCTATTGGTGAGCTCAACTTGCCCACTAGTTTGAGGATGGTACGGTGAAGCAATTCTATGATTGACATCGTACTTGGCTAAAGCTTTTCTAAAAGCTCCATGCGTGAAGTGTGATCCTCCATCAATCGTGAGATACCTAGGTACACCAAACCTAGGGAAAATCACATCTTTGAGCATTTTCAAAGATGTCTTGTGATCAACACTTTCAGTGGGGATTGCTTCAACCCACTTGGTCACATAATCAACCGCTACTAAAATGTGAGTGTACTTGTGCGAAGAAGGAAAAGGACCCATAAAATCAAAACCCCAACAATCAAAAGGTTTAATCACTAGTGAGTAATTCATAGGCATCTCATTCCTTCTACTAATGTTACCAACTCTCTGACATTTATCACAGGCTAAAACATTATTTCTAGCATCCTTAAAGAGAGTAGGCCAAGAAAAACCTGATTGAAGAACCTTATGTGCGGTCCTCTCACCGGCATGATGTCCTCCATAGGGACTATCATGACATTGTCTGAGAATGTCCTTCTGCTCATGTTCCGGTATGCATCTTCTCACGATCCCGTCTGGACCTTCTTTGAAAAGATGTGGGTCATCCCAAAAGTAGTGCCTCAAATCATGAAAGAACTTCTTCCTTTGCTAAAATGTTAAACCTGGAGGCAAATACTTCTCAACGATAAAATTAGCATAATCTGCAAACCAAGGATCGGAAAGAGATTGTACTTTTACAACGGCAAGTTGCTCGTCTGGAAAATTGTCGTTGACTGGGATGGGATCATGCGGTATATCTTCCATCCTTGAAAGATTGTCCGCCACCGGATTGTCTTCTCCTTTCCTATCAACAATCTGCAAATCAAATTCTTGAAGAAGGAGTACCCATCTGATAAGTCTTGGCTTGGCATCCTTCTTTGTCATAAGGTACTTAATGGCAGCTTGGTCAGTATGAATAATAACTTTGGAATCAACAATATACTGCCTAAACTTATCACAAGCAAACACTACAGCTAAGAATTCCTTCTCAGTAGTAGCATAATTCTTTTGAGCACTATCAAGGGTTTTACTAGCATAATGTATAACATTCAATTTCTTATCAACCCTTTGCCCTAAAACAGCTCCAACAGCAAAATCACTAGCATCACACATAATCTCAAAAGGTAAATTCCAGTCAGGTGGTTGTACTATAGGAGCGGTTATTAAAGCTTTCTTAAGAACTTCAAAAGCCTCCTTACAATCTTCATCAAATACAAAAGGAACGTCCTTCTGGAGAAGATTAGTGAGGGGTCTCGAAGTCTTAGAAAAGTCTTTAATAAATCTTCTATAGAAACCAGCATGACCGAGAAAACTGCGAATACCTTTAATGTCCCTTGGATAGGGCATCCTCTCAATTGCTTCGATCTTAGCCTTGTCCACCTCAATTCCCCTTTCGGAAATCTTGTGACCAAGAACAATTCCTTCGTTAACCATGAAGTGGCACTTCTCCCAGTTGAGTACCAGATTTGTCTCCTCACATCTCTGCAAAACTTTATTAAGGTTGTGGAGACAATGGTCAAAGGAAGTTCCATAGACGGAGAAATCGTCCATGAAGACTTCCACAATCTCCTCACAGAAACCATGAAAGATAGCAGACATACACCTTTGAAAAGTAGCAGGGGCATTACATAAACCAAAAGGCATACGCCTATAAGCATAAGTACCATAGGGACAAGTAAAAGTGGTCTTCTCTTGATCAGCAGTGTTAACATGAATTTGAGAGAAGCCAGAATAACCATCGAGGTAACAAAAGTGGGTATTTTTGGATAACCTTTCAAGCATTTGGTCGATGAACGGCAACGGGTAGTGATCCTTCCTGGTTGCCTTGTTCAGCTTCCTGTAATCAATACACATTCTATATCCAATAATAATTCTCTGAGGTATTAGTTCATTCTTATCATTAGGAACCACAGTTGTACCTCCTTTCTTAGGAACACAATGTACCGGGCTTACCCACTTACTATCAGCTATAGGGTAGATAATACCTGCGGCTAGAAGCTTGAGAATCTCGGTTCTTACAACATCCATCATCTTCGGGTTCAACCGTCGTTGATGATCAACAACTGGTTTAGCATCGGGCTCAAGGTTGATAGTATGTTGACAGATAGATGGACTAATCCCCTTAAGGTCATCAAGGGTATAGCCAATTGCACCTCGGTGTTTACGAAGTACTTCCAATAGTCGCTCTTCTTCATATCCTGAAAGGTTAGGGTTGATAATAAGAGGATATACTTTCTTTTCATCTAAATAAGCATACTTGAGCGTATCGGGAAGAGGTTTAAGATCGTACACCGGGTCTTCTTTTGGTTTTGATAAAATTCCCAAAGGTTCAACCGGAAGGTTGTCCTTCAGGATAGCAGGTTGTCTCAAGAATATTTCATCTAGTTCATTTCTTTCCTGCATATGCAAATCATTCTCGTGGTCCTCCATATATTGCTGCAAAGGATCATTAGGGAGAATAGCAATAGAAGCAATACTTTCAATAATTTTATCATCACTAGGTAAATCGGTACCACGAGGCTGCTTAGAGAACTTAGAAAAGTTAAATTCATATGGCTCACCATTGAATTCAACAGAAACTTTACCTTTCTTGCAATCTATTATAGCTCCACAAGTTCTGAGAAAAGGTCTACCAAAAATAATAGGATAAAAATTGTCCCTCACTGAACCAAGTACTAGAAAGTCAGTAGGGTATTTTACCTTTCCACATAGGACTTCAACGTCTCTCACAATTCCGATAGGAGAGATAGATGCTCTGTTTGCAAGATGAATGGTAACATCAACTTCTTCAAGTTCACAAGGTGAAATCTCACCGATGATCTCTTGATAAAGTGAATAGGGGATAGCACTAGCACTCGACCCCAAATCGCATAGCCCATAATAATTGTGATCTCCTATTTTAACAGATACTACTGGAGTACCTGAAATTGGGCCTTTATTCTTGCCTGTGACAAGGTTAGTGGAAATAGCACAAAAATTTACATTGGAATCCAAAACATCATTAGTAACATGGTCTTTAAACAATGAAACTTGAGGATCGACCTTGATCTGGTCCTCAGGCTCATCAATTCTTCTGTCACTTTTATTTATTATGCCTGTCACAAGAGGGTGCTCCCTTATCCTTTCGGGAAAAGGAGGCTTTTCATAAATAACTGCAGGCAAAATAGGGTCAGCAACATGAATATCAACATGTAACTCTTTGAAAGGTTCATGATGCTGATCTCTCTTCTTTTTAAAAGAATCAACGTGAGAGGCAAAATCCTTACAGAAATCAATCATTAGATGGGAATCAAGACCAATCTTAGAGCAAAAGGTATTGAAGTAATCAGTTTTCACATAGCTCTCAATATAATCATGCTCATAATTTATAGCGGGTTCAATACCTTTATCGATTTCCCAATCTTCGGTATTCCTCTGGATCCTTTCAATGAGATCCCACCTTTCTTCAAAGCTCTTTGTCTGAAATACCCCACTAGAGGAGGCATCCATCATCTCCTTATCCTGACGAGAAAGCCTGGCATAAAAATTTGTAAGTATAATTTTCTTGGGGAGCTCATGAATAGGACATTTGAGCATTAGGGACTTCAATCTCCCCCAAGCTTGAGCAATGCTTTCTCCGTCACGAGACCTAAAGTTATAGATATAGTTCCTGTCTCGATGAATTCCATGAAGAGGATAAAACTTGGTATAAAAGAGAGACATAAGCTCTTGCCAATCAAGCAAGTGTGAGTTATTGATAAGCTTATACCAATCTGAAGCTTTATCTATAAGCGATACGGAGAACAATTTCCTCATGACAAACTCCATTGATACACCTGCAAGCTTAAATAATGAACATAGTTGTGACAGATATAGCAAGTGTTCACCGGGATGTTTGTCTCCTGCATAACGATTAGCCAAACATAATCGATAATACCAGCTGGTATTTTATTGGGCACAATTTCAGT
The DNA here is from genome assembly GCA_902687465.1 of Secale cereale. Taxonomy (NCBI): domain Eukaryota; kingdom Viridiplantae; phylum Streptophyta; class Magnoliopsida; order Poales; family Poaceae; genus Secale; species Secale cereale. The sequence continues at coordinate 419,930,361 of LR738715.1, forward strand.
AGGGGGAGGAGCAACCACCACATATGTGGGGCATCTTCCCACAAGCAACGATCCAATAGCAAGGTTGTCCATAAGGACAAAGAGCAGCAACAGCAAAATAAAAACAGAAATATAAAAACTTCCTTACCAGCTTCACTTAGCAATAGCGCTACACTCCCCGGCAACGGCGCCAGAAAACGGTACTTGATGACCCACAACCGTAAGGGATCTATTGCAGCGTTTTCGATAAGTAAGAGTGTTGAACCCAACGAGGAGCAGAAGGTATTGATAAGTGATTCTGAGCAAGGAATAACTGCAAGCACTGAAAGATAACTTTTTAGAGGTTTTCTTGATATAAGCAACAGGGAAGTAAAAGCGATCAAAGTAAAAGGCACTGGAGAGTAACAAGTGGCCCAATACTTTGTGAGCAAAGGAGAGGCCTAGCAACTAAACTTATAAAGGCTAAAGTGTTCTTGAGGACACACGGGAGAGGCAGTCATGTGCTTTCGCCATATTCCTTATCGGTACTATGTGATGTGTTGATAGGTGTTGAGTGGGTGGATCTATGCTAGTACACCCTCTAGACTAAGATGGGTGCACTCTTATGATTAAACACCTTGCAAGCATCCGCAAATACAAGATAATATTTAAGGCAAAAGCCTAACCATAGCAATACGATCGATGATCCATTGTTCCCTTGTGCAAAAGCGTGCGAAGTGGGGTTCAAGTTTCTGTCACTCCGGCAACCCACCGTAAGCATTCTTTGTACACAATGTATTCCCCTAGGTCCTTAATAAGGCGAAGTGTTGAGTGTTCGACTCACACAACACCACTAGGAAAATAACAACACAACTTACGTATCAAACAACACATATTACTTCAACATCATATGACTACTAACAACAAGTCTTCTCCCATGTCCTCAAGAACTAAAGTAACTACTCACAAGATATAAAAGAGATCATGATCAGTGGAGATAGATGGATGATAAACAATCTGGACACAATGATATTTCTCCAACAAAACTCAATAGCATTCACCACAAAGTAGTAATCAACACCGATAGAGTAGAGAGGATAGATAGTACGGATTACAACACAAGTTGCAATTGTGAGATGAGATTGGATGAAGATGGAGATGGTGTTGATGTTGGGGATGATGTTGATGATGATCTCGATGATGCCCGTGACGATGGTGATGACGATGGCGATGATCTCCCCTTCCGGGAGGTGATCTCCCCGGCGGAATCTGCCCGCCGGAGATGGCTTTTCTTCTCTGTAGGTTTCCGCCATGGAGCGGCGGCGGAACTCCGTAAACTCTCCTCTTTTTAGGGTTTCTGGATGACGAGGAGTATATAGGCCAGAGGGGAGAGCCTGGAGTGGGCCAGGGGCTCCAGGCGCCCTCCCGGCGCGGCCAGGGTGGGGGCCGCGCCAGGTAGCCGCCTGGGCACCCTGTGGCCCCCCTCTAGTTTCTCTTTTGCGCATCTTCGTGATCCTTCTGGAAAATACCCTCCATCGATTTTCAGGTAATTTGGAGGTATTCTTCTTCAGCAACTCAGCGTCCACTTTTTACCGCTGAATCCTGCGTCTGCTGCTTCAGCACCGGAAATTTGCAAACTGTGTAAAATAGGCCAAAACAACATAAGAACATCATCGTAATGTGAAATATATCAATGAATAAGGATGAATTACGATATAAAATAGTGATGCATTTTGGACGTATCAGCAACCAACATGAGTAAATAGCACATTTAAACCAAAATCGGCTAATCTAGACACGGAAAGAAGGTTATAGCCGAGAGATTCAATAAGCATGACATTTTTGATAGAGCTATCGTTGGATATGGCCACCTTATCAAGGCCAACAACTTTACCCTTAGAGTTCTCACCAAAGGTAACATACTTTCATGGACCATCATCTCTAGCAAGCTCATCAAACATGTCTTTATCTCCGGTCATATGATATGGGCATCCGCTATCAAGAACCCATTCTTTTCCTCCGGCCGTGTAACCACGAAGGTTATCCATAAGACCAAGGTGTCTCATTTGTTCATCAAGGTCAAAGTCACTATCATCATCCTCATCATAATATCCATGTTCAATATCGTCTTGTGATTGATCATTACCTAAAGAGAGTGATTCATTAGTTATATGATCATGAAAATGCTAATCTTTATGAATTCTAATAACTTCTGAGATGATATTACTAATGATTCCTACATCTCCTTTGGCACACATAAGATCACGAAGCTCAAATAAACAATCATCAAATTTAGGATTACTAGGATTCATTTTACTTAAAGCAATGGACTTCTCAAGGATCACATCTAGATTTTTCAAAGAGTAGTCTGGAAATTGTTCCTTAAGAAATTTCCATATAGTGTAGGCACATTTGAAAGTAGGTAAGCAAACAAGCAAATTTATAGATAATCCTCTAGTGATAAGATCAACAGTTCTAAGATTGCGAACCATGTCAAGATGCTCATAGAAAGTTGGATTCAAGGGTCAATGGGGGGCACATAAGGGCTAACAATATACTTGTTGAAATGATATTCATTGAAGATCTCAAGCATGTCATTTTTCCATTCCTTATAAAACTCCCCTTCAAGGATAGGCACTCTACGTCTAATACTCCCAATCGTAGACTCATCCACCTTCCTCCAATGGTGATTAAGCCAAAGCAATGGAGACCAAAGCTCTGATACCAATTGAAAGGATCGAAGAAGAGGTGTCTAGAGGGGGGTGATTATACACACAACAAGAAAGATAGTAGTTTTAAGTTCTTTAAGTTAAGGTGGAGTTTTTAGCACAATTTCAAACATTCACAATACATATCAAGCAAGCATGGCAAGAGTATATGAGCAGCGGAAAGTAAAGCATGCAAGTTGCAAGAAAGTAAAGGGATGGGATTGGAGTGTGCAAATGCAATTGGAGACACGAATGTTTTTTGCGTGGTTTCGATAGGTGGTGCTATCGTACATCCATGTTGATGGAGACTTTAACCCACAAAGGGTAACAGCTGCATGAGTCCACGAAGGGTCCACGAAGAAGCAAACTTGTCTATCCCACCATGGCCGTCGCCCACGAAGGAATTGCCTCACTAGGGTAGCTCTTCACAAAGTAGGCGATCCCTTTGCACTTACAAACTCCTTGGTTCAGCTCCGCAATCTTGTCGGAGGCTCCCAAGTGACACCTAACCAATCTAGGAGACACCACTCTCCAACAGGTAATAAATGGTGTGTTGATGATGAATTCCTTGCTCTTGTGCTTCAAATGATAGTCTCCCCAACACTCAACTCTCTCTCATGGATTTGGATATGGTGGAAAGATGATTTGAGTGGAAAGAAACTTGGGGAAGGATAGAAATCAAGACTCTTATGGTAGGATTGGAATATCTTGGTCTCAACACATGAGTAGGTAGTTCTCTCTCAGAAAATGAGTAGTGGAAGTGTAGGCACGTTCTGATGGCTCCCTCACTGATGGAGAAGGGGTGTGTCGGTGTACAAAAGTAGGGGCGCTCTTTTTTACCCCTTACTTGTGCACGGGCAGTCAGAGCCACGCCTGTGGAAAAACATAACAGGGCAGAAGAAAAGAAGCCAGGAACGCAGAGTTACCAGAACAACGCCAAGACATGCGGCACGAGAAGACCAAACAAGGAGACAGGCTCCCCCCGGCAAGGACTCTTGCCGGGGTGGCCTGTGCACCCCCCGGAAAGGGCTCTTGCCGGGGCGATCCACTCAGACACCTCTGTCGCAGCCACCCTTGAAGCCTATGAGCTCCAACGATACCAACATTGGAGCCAAGGCTCGGGAAGCGCCCACATGGTGGCATGCAGATCTTTGTGAAGACAAAGATCTATGGCTCCCAAGATAAGAACCGGAAGAAATGACGATCACAGCGCTCCATGCCGAGGACGCCCACGAGGCCCCGGGAAGGCTCCTTACCGAAGACACCCCGGAGCCCCCGCAAGCCTCTTGCCGCAGGGTACTCATGGAAGCCCCGGCAAGACCCTTGCCAAGAATAGAAGCAAGTCTGCGGCAAGCCCTTGCCGACCTATCACCGCCCCAGCTCGGCAGCCGACCCGCTAGCCCAGGCCGGCATCCACGTGGCGATAAGTGGTTCCTGGGCCAGCTAGCCAAGCACCTACATGGTGGCATGCAGATCTTCGTGAAGATCCTACCGTGATGCCACCTCAGTTGCCTGCCTCGCTGGCCTGGACGCGTGTCGCAACCAGACAGAGTGGCCACGGACAGGACGGACTTCTCTTCCGTCCCCGATAAAGTAAATAGACACCTAAGCAGCGCATTGAATGCGTCTTGTCTCGTAATGGCGTGGGATAAGCCCGTACACTGTACACCTTTCCACCTCCTGTGTGCCACTATGGCAGACCCTTTAAAACTATAAAAGGTGGCCCGCGACATACTGGAGAAGGATTCGGATGCTGAAAAGCTTGAGAGGCACCGTGGCTAGCTCAAGAGCTCAAGAACACTCAAATATACACCAAAGCAGGACTAGGGTATTACGCATCCTCGCGGCCCAAACATGGGTAAACGATCGATGTGCTGACTCTTAGACCTGCTCTTTGCACAACTCCGCGCCCGCCAACCGTGGAAGGGATTCCAGTGATCCCATAGGTGTCGTCTCGTACCGACATCTTTGGCGCATCAGGTAGGGGGCGCAGTTGTGAAAATCTGGTTTAGCAGTTAGTGTGGCAATATGGACATAATTTCCCAAGAAGGGAATGACCAAGTGTGGGGCATGATCAGCAAAGTTCGGTGGACGCCTACGCGACATCAAAAAAAAGATAAGTCACACAAGTCTTTGAGTAATTCCATTTGACATGAAGGTTATTCTCTTTGGAGATCTTGCTCTCTGTATGATAAACATGTATGCAATGGGGCCCTTCCACTATTGGCAAAGCCCTCGCCCTATTTCGAGTCCGCTCAACAGCTCGAGTGGCCGCGTCGAGAATGGTAGGGAAGCCTTTCCGTTACCAGCAACGCTTTTGTCCTGTCTCGAGTCCGCTCGACAGTCCAAACGGCCGCGCTAGGAACGATAAGTTGGCTTGCCCGGCAGCAAGCATACCTGGCAGGCTATTGAGGATCCGTCCTGAAAACACCGTGGCCTGGGATACGCGCCAGCAAGCCCTCCCAATTAAACATAGGGTAGACATACAGAGAAGGATCAAACAGGAAGATAACATGCATCGCTACAAAATATTGCAGAGTAATATTACATAAATTGTTGCTGCGGTTCTGACTAAAGATAAAAAATGTCTCAGTTCTGAACCTGGAGCAGCAACAAGAAATGGGGTGCCTAATCCCGACGCTGGCCCTCTATCCTCAAAACTCCACCGATGCAATCGATGATGGGCTTGATACGCTCCCTCAGCGTTGTGTGATCTACATCATCCGACAAGCTATCCAGCACGGCGTCGAAGTTGAGGACGGGGTTCCAATAGGCCATCATGGTGAGGACCTTGGTCAGGGCGCCCTGGCAGAGCTTCCGGGAATCATCGGCAAGACAAGCCGCCCGGTCGGAGTGGAGCTTTCCCAGGGCCTCAAGAACGCGTTCGAAGAACACGGTCAAGCTAGCGTGGATGGAGAGGTTCACCTCCCGGGAGAACCTGAAGCTTGGCATGCCCATGGTGGCCAGCTACGCAGTGAGTTCCTCCACGATGGCCACGAGGCGGCTGATCCAGAGGTCCACGCCCTTTACGTACTCTGCGTAGCCAGCGGCGTCATCCTTCCGTAGCCGTTTCTCCTCCTCCAGGCCCTTGTTCAGAGCCTCCGCCCGAGCATTGGCCTCTGTGAGTGTCCCCTTGAGGCCCTCCAACTCCAGCTTCAGATCCTTGATGGAATCCTGGGCCATGGAGAGCTTCTCGGCCTTGCCGAGGACCTCAGACTGCGCATCCATCAAGGTGGCATGGATCGTGTCCCTCTCCATGGTCAGCTCCAGGACCCGCTTGTTCAAGCCTTCCTGCTCCACCTCCAGCTCCTTTACCTTGCCGGCGTAGACCCGAGCCTGAGCATTGAGTGCCTCAATGTGCCTCTGTTCCAGCCCCTGGGTCCACCACGCGACAAGCCTGTCGATCTCTTCATCCTTTCCGCGGAGGGTGGCGGCAAGTGCCTGCTCACGGGCGACAAGGTCCTCCACCTGAGAGTTCGGTTGAGCTTGGCGCTGGTTGTGGGCGGACTCATCATTGGCAACTCGCTCCATGGCCTCCTCCAGGGCCTTCTCAAAATCAAACTGTGCCAGCATGAGGTCTCTGGCGCGCTCATCCAGCTTTTCCTGGGAAACCCTCAGCTCGTTCCGGGCCTCGTCAAACCAGACTTTTGTCTGGGCGACCTGCGCCTGGAAGTCCTCCTCCGCCTTTCCACCACTGCCGACATGGAGTTTACCTTGTCCAGGCAGGCATGGTAAAACACCTGGAGCTTCTCAAAGCTGGCGCTCATGGCCCGAAGAAGCTGCTCCTCTTGAGAACCACTGCCGCCGGTGCCCGGCTCGTAGACGACCTGGAAACCAACAGCGACGAGCGCCTCATCATCAAACATCTCCCCCTCGGTTGGCGCCCTGCTGCTTGCCATCCAGGGGAGTGGATGAACAAGTCATTGCTCACCTTCAGGTAGCGGCCCGAGCCAGAGGCGGCGGAGGAGGAAGGCTGGTCCTCAGCAGCAACCTTGCCGGCCTCCTCGGCAGCGGCCCAGCCGGCCTCCCCGGCATCAGCCTCGCTGGTTCCTCCGGCAGGCCCGTTGCCGGCCTCTTCGGCACTGGCGTCACCGGTCCCTCCGGCAGACCCTTTGGCCTTGGTGGCCTCCTTGGCAGCGGCCTTGCTGGCCTCCTCGGCAGCGGCCTTGCTGGCCTCGGCCTCGGTGTCCGTGATGACCTCCTCGACGGTGGGCTCGCCATCCACCCGGTCCGTCAAAGGTGGGTCTAAAAGTCATAAGAAAAAGTAAGATGATGCCCGAGGTCAAAGGCTCAACTTGGAGAATAGAGGAAAATCGTCCATACTAGGCTGGGAAGGAGCGGCGCTCTCCTCGCCAACAAACTTTGCCGGGGAGGAGCCGCCGGCCTTTAAATTCCCTCTCCTCCTCCTCCATGGGCGAGAGGTCGGCGGTCGGTGCCCTTGCCGGAGACGCCCCTCTGGGCGGTGTAGTTGAAGGGGGCGACATGTTGGGGGTGGTCCCATGTGGGCCCTCCTGCTGGCGGTCTCCACCTACAAAGCCGACAAGGTCAGCATCAAGAATTCACGCCCCCGTGTCCGACCATGGAAGAATCAGTGGTAAACTTACGCCGGGGGCTGTTGTCCGGGCTGCTCTCCACCACCAGCGGCGTGCCTGAAGTTCCTGCAAGGGGCTTGCCGGCGGACGACGCGCTGGTCCTCTTTGCTGCCCTCTGGGCCAGCGTCTCCATATCCCTGCAGAGAAGGCATTGGACCAGAGAGAGAGATAATACAAGGATGAAACCAGCAGATAACATGAGGGGCGAGGTGCTTACTCGTCTTCTGTTTCCTCCTCCTCCTCTGGTATCCTCCTCTTCCTCCTTGGGCTAAGAGACCCACGATCGAAGTCGACGTCCATGACAGCGCCTGCGGGAGGGGGAGAAGCAGATGGGGTCCGGCCACGCCTGGATGAAGAGGAGGCAGCCGCCGTCCTCTTCGCCACCGCGGTCTTCCCCGTTTTTCTCCCCGTCGCGGCCGCCATCGACCTCGTCTCACGCCCGAGCTGCTCCGGGGGCTGTTGCCGCCGCGGCTCTAGGGGCTGTTGACGCCGCACGATGCTGCCGGACCGGACCGGCTCGCTCGAACCGGCTCGCCTCGCCACGGCAGGAGCGTCAACAGCCTCGGCCTCCTCGGCGGTCAACTCCTCGACCATGCCTTCGACAAGGGGAGCGTCAGCGTCGGCGCCCACGAGGCGGGCCTCCCCGGCAGTCTTCATCCACCCAGCGAACTCCTCCTCTTCGGCGGCCACATTAGCCACGTCCTCCACATGGCCGGCGCTGCCGGCCTCCAGGGAAAGCGCCGCCTCCGCCGCCCTGGCGGCAATGTTGTTGAGCTTGGCCAGGGTACTATCGTGGACGAGCACCGGCTCATCGCGAACGCGCTTCTCCGATAGAGTATCGAAGAACTCTTGCACCTGATCCGCCGGCAGCTCGACCCAAGACGGGTCAAGGCCATGCACGTTGAAGTCCGGCATCATGGCAATGATGGACCGGCGGGAATTATTGTTTAGCGGTACCACTCCCGCTGGCAACCCCAAAAGGGGCCCATTGACGGCCTTACCGGCCTTGGCAACCTTGCCGGTCCTCTCGGCCCTGCCGTCGCGATCCACATCAAGCTGAAAGAGCTTCTGGCAGATGTGGACGTGTTGCATCACCGTGAAGTTGTGTTGCAGGCTGGGGTGAAGCATCATGATGTCTGCCGCGTTCTCAAAAAGCCAAGCCGGCCTCCCCTTGTTGTACAGCGGCACGATTCGGCAGCGGATGAAGTCAACCCCAATCATCTCGAGGGTGAGCCCGGCCTGGGCAAGACGGTTGATCCTGGTGGTGGTAATCGAGAGCTTTTTTCGTTAACGTCGACGTGCCCCCAGTCTCCCTTACGGACTAGTGGGCTCTGATGGACTCGACAGAACTCTGGTGGGTCTTCTTCCTCTATCCACAACCACCGGCTCCTCCACTCTTCCCACCTCTCCTTCTGCGTGCCTCTGGATACATGCCCTTCTCTTGGGTCCATGGAATCCAGGCGACGTAGCCGGAGATGGCTTCCCCTCTTGGATACGAGGGAAGAAGTAATGGTGAAAGAGCGCCGTGCTTGGAACCACCCCGGCGAAACCCTCGCAGAGGTGAGCGAAAAAAGCCATGCACACCACGGCGTTCGGCGTGAAATCAAGGAGATGGAAGCTGTAGGTGTGCATGATGTCGTTGAAGAAATCGGAGAAAGGGGGACATAGGCTACAATAGAAGTAGTCGACAAAGAAAGGATATCGATTTGGGCCGACCTCTGCGCATTGAGCAGGGATGACGTGCGTGGCTGGATGCCCCGTCGTCTCGCACCCCCATAAGGGCCTGAAGTAGTCCCTGAGATGGACCGCGTCGACTGTCGGAGGGAAGTAGGCGTGCTTCGTCCGCAACACCGCTAGCTCGCTCTCCAGAAGCTCTTTCTCCCCCGCGCCCTCGGCCACTGCATTCCCCTTGCCGGACTTGCGCGCCATTTTAGCTGTGAGGGGAAGAAAGGGGTCGGAGATAGAAGGGAGCACTACGGGGGCGGGCGGAGGCGAAGACTCTGGCTTGGGGGAGAAGGAGAAGAATGGCGAGCACGAGATTGGAGGAGCGCAGGAGGTAAATGAGAGACGCGCCTGCGGTTATTCCCCTTTTTTGGGGAAGTCGCGGGCCGCCCTCCACTACCATTGTGACGTGACACCAGCACGTAGCAAACCGCCCCACGCACGACCCCCACGTCAGCACAGATCATGGGGAAGCGCAACCATCGGAGGAGTTACTGCGGTGAAAGGGAATCCAGCCTCACTACCCGCGCATCGTTATGGGCCTAGCCCAACAGCGTGTTGCACTTATGAATGGCCCAGGCCCGGGGCACCTGTCGGTGTACAAAAGTACGGGCGCTCTTTTCTACCCCTTACTTGTGCACGGGCAGTCAGAGCCACGCTTGTGGCCAAACATAATAGGGTAGAAGAAAAGAAGCCCGGAACGCAGAGTTACCAGAACAACGCCAAGACAGGCGGCATGAGAAGACCAAACAAGGAGACAGTCTCCCCCCGGCAAGGACTCTTGCCGGGGCGGCCTGTGCACCCCTGGAAGGGCTCTTGCTGGGGCGATCCACTCAGACGCCTCCGTCGCAGCCACCCTTGAAGCCTATGGGCTCCAACGGTACCAACATTGGAGCCAAGGCTCGGGAAGCGCCCACGTGGTGGCATGCAGATCTTTGTGAAGACAAAAATCTATGACTCCCAAGATAAGAACCGGAAGACATGGCGATCACATGGCTCCTTGTCGAGGATGCCCATGAGGCCCCGGCAAGACTCCTTACCGAAGACACCCCGGAGCCCCAGCAAGCCTCTTGCCGCATGGTACTCATGGAGGCCCCGGCAAGACCCTTGCCGAGAACAGAAGCGAGTCTGCAGCAAGCCCTTGCCGACCCGTCGCCGCCCTAGCTCGGCGGCCGACCCGCCGGCCCAGGCAGGCACCCACGTGGTGATACGTGGTTCCTGGGCTAGCTAGCCAAGCACCTACGTTGTGGCATGCAGATCTTCATGAAGACCCTACCGCGACGCCACCTATGCTGCCTGCCTCGCTGGCCTAGACGCGTGTCACGACCAGACAGAGCGGCCACGGACGGGACAAGCTTCTCCTTCGTCCCTGATAAACTAAATAGACACCTAAGCAGCGCATTGAATGCGCCTTGTCCCGTAATGGCACGGGATAAGCCCGTACACTGTACACCTTTCCACCTCCTATGTGCCACTGTGACAGCCCCTTTAAAACTATAAAAGGAGGCCCGCGGCATACTGGAGAAGGATTCGGACGCTGAAAAGCTGGAGAGGCACCGTATCTAGCTCAAGAGCTCAAGAATACTCAAATATACACCAAAGCAAGACTAGGGTATTATGCATCCTCGCGGCCCGAACCTGGGTAAACATTCGATGTGCTGACTCTTAGACTTGCTCTTAGCACAACTCCGCGCCCGCCTACCGTAGAAGGGATTCCAGTGATCCCATTGGTGTCGTCTCGTACCGACAGGGTAGAGGGTATATATAGCCTCCATACAAAATCGAGTCGTTACACAAATTTGACCCAACTCAGTCACACCAAATAAATGAAGTCGTTCAGACCGAAGCAGTTCAAAATGTGAATGTTAGGCTTTTCGGTGGGACCGACGTGATCTGCTCGGTGAGACCGATGTGCTAGGTAAACCTCATCTCGGTTTGACTGATTACACAAACTCGGTGAGACTGATTTTGGTAATAAGCAAACAGAGAGTTGGTCAAGCAAACTCAGTGGGACCGATTGCATATCTCGATGAGACCGAAATAATTGCAATAGATAACAGAGAGTTTGCAAGCTCATCTCGGTGAGACTGAGATCCCATCGGTGAGACCAAACTGATTAGGGTTTCTGGCAGTGGCTATGTCAAGTGAACTCAGTGGCGCCGGATTGATCAAATCGGTGGGGCCGAGTTTGACTATGGGTTTGGGACATATGTGGAAATGAGAAAGTGGTTGAGGGCTTTGGAGCATATCACTAAGCACTTTGAGCAAGTAGACCATTAAGCAACACCTCATCCCCTTTTATAGTATTGGCTTTCCTATGGACTCAATGTGATCTTGGATCACTAAAATAGAAATAAAGAGTCTTGATCTTTTGCCAATCTTTGTCCTTAGCTTCTGGAACAGGCTCCACATCCTCTTGTCCTGCCACTCCACTGTTGAACTCATCTGAAATATACTAGATGAAAATATTAGTCCAAGAAGAGATATGTTGTCATTAATTACCAAAATCTCCCAGGGAGCACTTGTGCTTTCAGGTTTATCATCCTCATTGGTGCCTCTCGGATGATGCGTGAGTAGTTCACCTCAGACCTACGGGTCCGTTGGCAGTAGCTAGATGGCTTCTTCTCTCTTTGTTCCTCAATACATTGGTCTCTTGGAGATCTATATGATGTAATGCCTTTATGCGGTGTGTTTCTTGGGATCCAATGAATTGTGAGTTCATGATCAGATTTTCCTTGACTTAATAACCATTCTTGATTATTATAGCTTCGTATTTATTCTCTGATATTTGGGTTTTGTTTGGCCAACTTGATCTATTTATCTTGCAATGGGAAGAGGTGCTTTGTAATGGGCTCGATCTTGCGGTGTCCTTTCCTAGTGTCAAAAGGGGCAGCAAGGCATGCATGTATCATTACTATTAAGGATAAAAATATGGGGTCTATTCCTACATGTATAGATCTTGTCTACATCATTTCATCGTTCTTATTGCGTGACTCTGTTTTTTCATGAACTTAATACACTAGATGCATGCTGGATAGCGGCCCATCTGTGGAGTAATAGTAGTAGATGCAGGTATGAGTCGGACTGTTAATCTTGGACGTGATGCCTTGATACGTCTCCAACGTATCTATAATTTCTGATTATTCCATGCCATTATATTATATGTTTTAGATGTTTAATGGGCTTTATTATACACTTCTATACTATTTTTTGGACTGACCTACTAACCCAAGGTCCAGTGCAAATTGCTGTTTTTTTTTGCCTATTTGAGTGTTTCGCATAAAAGGAATATCAAACGGAGTCCAAATGGAATGAAACCTTCGAGAGGATCGTTTTTGGAACAAACGCAACCCAGAAGACTTGGAGTACACGCCAGGGAAGCCACGGGGTGGCCACGAGGCAGGGGGCGCGCCCAGGGGGTAGGTGCGCCCCCCACCCTTGTGGGCCCCCCGTAGCTCCGCTGACATGCCTCTTCCTCCTATATATACCCATGTACCTGAAAACATCTGAGAGCACCACGAAACCCTAATTCCACCGCCGCAACCTTCTGTACCCGTGAGATCTCATCTTGGGCCTGTTCCGGAGCTACACCGGAGGGGGAATCGATCATGGAGGGCTTCTACATCAACACCATATCCTCTCCGATGAGTTGTAAGTAGTTTACCACAGACCTTTGGGTCCATAGTTATTAGCAAGATGGCTTCTTCTCTCTCTTTGGATCTCAATTCAAAGTTCTCCTCGATCCTCTTGGAGATCAATTCGATGTAATTCTTTTTGCGGTGTGTTTGTCGATATCCGCAGAATTGTGGGTTTATGATCAAGATTATCTATGAACAATATTTGATTCTTCTCTGAAATCTTTTATGCATGATTTAAATATCTTTGCAAGTCTCTTCGAATTATCAGTTTGGTTTGGCCTACTAGATTGATCTTTCTTGCAATGGGAGAAGTGCTTAGCTTTGGGTTCAATCTTTCGGTGTCCTTTCCCAGTGACAGCAGGGGCAGCAAGGCACATATTGTATTGTTTCCATCGAGGATAAAAAGATGGGGTTTATATCATATTGCATGAGTTTATCCCTCTACATCATGTCATCTTGCTTAAAGTGTTACTCTGTTCTTATGAAGTTAATACTCTAGATGCATGCTAGATAGCGGTCGATGTGTGGAGTAATTGTAGTAGATGCAGAATCGTTTTGGTCTACTTGTCACGGACGTGATGCCTATATACAATGATCATGCCTAGATATTCTCATAACTATGCGCTTTTCTATGAACTGCTCGACAGTAATTTGTTCACCCACCGTAGAAATCTGCTATCTTGAGAGAAGCCACTAGTGAAACCTATGGCCCCCGGGTCTATCTTCCATCAACTATTTATCTTTACTTTACTTTTATTTTGCAATCTTTAGTTTCAATCTATAAAACAAAATACCAAAACTATTTATCTTATTATCTCTATCAGATCTCACTTTTGCAAGTGGCCGAGAAGGGATTGACAACCCCTTTATCGTGTTGGTTGCAAGGTTCTTATTTGTTTGTGTAGGTATGAGGGACTTGCGTGTAGTCTCCTACTGGATTGATACCTTGGTTCTCAAAAACTGAGGGAAATACTTACGCTATTGTGCTGCATCACCCTTTCCTCCTCATGGAAAAAACAACGCGAGCTCAAGAGGTAGCAAGAAGAATTTCTGGAACCGTTGCCGGGGAGATCTATGCAAAAGTCGTATACCAAGTACCCATCACAAACTCTTATCCCTCGCTCATCTTGAAATGAGTTTATGATAATAAAGATGAAGAGCAGAAAAGTTTTATGGAGTATATGAACAAAGAGCTGGATGATATGTCTAAAGAATTTTATGGTTTAAAATCTCAGTTCGCTCATCTTGAGAACTTAATAGCCCAAATTTCGGATAAGCAAGCCACCTTAGTTAATAAGATGGCCGCTAAACCGAAAGGTCGTGATAATAAATATGAAGATCTAAAAGTGATTGATGTGTCTCCTATTAAATCCTTGTTTTCTAATATGAATCTTAATAAAGATGGGACTGGAGACGAGTCAACTTTAGTTAAAAGGCGTCCCAATGATTCGGAGTTTTTAGATTTTGATGCTAAAACTGTTAAAAGTGGGATTGAAGAGGTCAAAACTTTACATAGCAATGGACTCACGATTTTGGATTTCAAGGGATTTAATTATGATAATTTCTCTTTGATAGATTGTATTGCCTTGTTGCAATCCGTGCTAAATCCTCCTGATGCTTATAGTCAAAATAAAGATTTTACCAAACACATAGTTGATGCTTTAATGCAATCTTATGAAGAAAACCTTGAATTAGAAGTTTCTATCCCTAGAAAACTTTATGATGAGTGGGAACCTACTATTAAAATTAAGATTAAAGATCATGAATGCTATGCTTTGTGTGATTTGGGTGCTAGTGTTTCCACAATTCCAAAAACTTTGTGTGATATGTTAGGTTTCCATGAACTTGATGATTATTCTTTAAATTTGCATCTTGCGGATTCTACCATTAAAAAACCTATGGGAAGGATTAATGATGTTCTAATTGTTGCAAATAGGAATTATGTGCCTGTAGATTTCATCGTTCTTGATATAGATTGCAATCCTACAAGTCCTATTATTCTTGGTAGACCTTTCCTTAGAACGATTGGTGCAATTATTGATATGAAGGACGGAAATATTAGATTCCAATTTCCATTAAGGAAAGGCATGGAACACTTTCCCAGAAAGAAAATCAAATTAGCTTATGAATCTATTATGAGAGCCACTTATGGATTGCCTACCAAAGATGGCAATACCTAGATCTATTCTTATATCATGCCTAGCTAGGGGCGTTAAAGGATAGCGCTTGTTGGGAGGCAACCCAATTTTCTTTTCTTTTCTTTTACTTCTGTTTAGTAATAAATGATTCATCTAGCTTCTGGTTAGAGGTCATTTTGTCTTTTAGTTAGTGTTTGTGCCAAGTAGAACCTGTGGGAAGACTTGGGTGAAGTCTTTGCGATCTTGCTGTAAAAAACAGAAACTTTTGCGCTCATGAGATTAGCTGCCATTTTTTTTACTGGAGAGTGCTTTTAAGTTGATTCTTTTGGAAAATTATTAATAGACAAATTCCTCATGTCCACCAATTTATTTCAAGAAAATAGAGTTACCAAAGTATTCTAAAGTTACATAATGCTACAGACTGTTTTGTTTTTGAAAGATTATGTTTTTCGTGTGTTGTTTACTTATTTTGATGAATCTATGGCTAGTATCGGGGGGTATGAACCATAGAGAAGTTGGAATATAGTAGGTTTAACACGAATATAAATAAAGAATGAGTTCATTACAGTACCTTAAAGTGGTGGTTTGTTTTCTTATACTAACGGAGCTCACGAGATTTTTGCTAAGTTTTGTGTTGTGAAGTTTTCAAGTTTTTGGGTAAGGATTTGATGGACTATGGAACAAAGAGTGGCAAGAGCCTAAGCTTGGGGATGCCCATGGAACCCCAAGGTAAAATTCAAGGACAACCAAAAGCCTAAGCTTGGTGATGCCCCGGGAATGCATCCCCTCTTTCGTCTTCGTTTATGGGTAACTTTACTTGAGACTATATTTTTATTCACCACATGATATATGTTTTGCTTGGAGCGTCATGTATGCTTTGAGTCTTTGCTTTTTAGTTTACCACAATCATCCTTGCTGGCACACCTTTTGAGAGAGATACATATGAATCGGAATTTATTAGAATACTTTATGTGCTTCACTTATATCTTTTGAGCTAGATAGTTTTGCTCTAGTGTTTCACTTATATCTTTTTAGAGCACGGTGGTGGTTTTATTTTATAGAAATTATTGATCTCTCATGCTTCACTTATATTATTTTGAGAGTCTTTTAGAACAGCATGGTAATTTGCTTTAGTTATAAAATTAGTATTAATATGACAAACATCCAAGATGGGTATAATAAAACCTTTCATATAAAGTGCATTGAATATTATGAGAAGTTTGATACTTGATGATTGTTTTGAGATATGAGGATGGTGATATTAGATTCATGCTAGTAGACTAGTTGTGAATTTGAGAAATATTTGTGTTGAGGTTTGCAAGTCCTGTAGCATGCACGTATGGTAACTATTGTGTGACAAATTTGAAGCATGGGGTATTTCATTGATTGTCATCCTTTGTGTGGAGGTCGGAATCGCGCGATGGTTAACTCCTACCAACCCTTCCCCTAGGAGCATGCGTCTAGTACTTTGTTTTGATGTCTTGTAGATTTTTGCAATAAGTATGTGAGTTTTTTATGACTAATGTTGAGTCCATGGATTATACGCACTCTCACTCTTTCACCATTGCTAGCCTCTCTTGTACCGCGCAACTTTAGCCGGTACCATACACCCACCATATACTTTCCTCAAAATAGCCACCATACCTACATATTATGGCATTTCCATAGCCATTCCGAGATATATTTCCATGCAACTTTCCACCGTTCCGTTTATTATGACACGCTTCATCATTGTCGTATTGACTTGCATGATCATGAAGTTGACATCGTATTTATGGCAAAGCCACCATGCATAATTTTCCATACATGTCACTCTTGATTCATTGCACATCCCGGTACACCGCCGGAGGCATTCATATAGAGTTATTTTGTTCTAGTATTGAGTTGTAATCTATGAGTTGTAAATAGATAGAAGTGTGATGATCATCATTATTAGAGCATTATCCCAAATAAAAAAAAGAAGGAAAGGCCAAAAAAATTCCCAAAAAAGAAGAAGAACGAAAAAGAAAAAAGGGACAATGCTACTATCTTTTTCCACACTTGTGCTTCAAAGTAGCACCATGATCTTCATGATAGAGAGTCTCTTGTTTTGTCACTTTCATATACTAGTGGGAATTTTCATTATAGAACTTGGCTTGCATATTCCAATGATGGGCTTCCTCAAATGCCCTAGGTCTTCATGAGCAAGCAAGTTGGATCCACACCCACTTAGTTTCTTTTGTTGGGATTTCATACATTTAAAGCTCTACTGCATCCGTTGCATGGCAATCCCTACTCACTCACATTGATATCTATTGATGGGCATCTCCATAGCCCATTGATACGCCTAGTTGATGTGAGACCATCTTCCTCTTTCGTCTTCTCCACAACCACCACTCTATTCCACCTATAGTGCTATATCCATGGCTCACGCTCATGTATTGCGTGAAAGTTGAAAAGGTTTGAAAAAATTGAAGTATGAAACAATTGCTTGGCTGAAACCGGGGTTGTGCATGATTTGAGTATTTTGTGTGACGAACTATATGATTTTGTAGGGATGAACTTTCTTTGGCCATGTTATTTTGAGAACACATAATTGCTTTGTTAGTATGCTTGAAGTATTATTATTCTTATGTCAATATTAAACTTTTGTCCTGGATATTTTGGATCTGAGCACTCATGCCACAATAAAGAAAATTACATTGAGAATAATGTTGGGTACCATTCCACATCAAAAATTCTGTTTTTATCATTTACCTACTCGAGGACGAGCAGGAATTAAGCTTGGGGATGCTTGGTACATCTCCAACGTATCTATAATTTTTGATTGTTCCATGCTACTATATTATCTGTTTTACGTGTTTAATGGGCTTTATTATACACTTTTATATTATTTTTGGGACTAACCTACTAACCCGAGGCCCAGTGCAAATTGTCGTTTTTTGCCTATTCCAGTGTTTCGCAGAAAAGGAATATCAAACGGAGTCCAAATAGAATGAAACCTTCAAGAGGATCATTTTTGGAACAAACGCAACCCAGAAGACTTGGAGTACATACCAGGGAAGCCAAGGGGTGGCCATGAGGCAGGGGGCACGCCCAGGGGGGTAGGCGCGCCCCCACCCTCGTGGGCCCCCCGTAGCTCCACCGACATGCCTCTTCCTCCTATATATACCCATGTACCCTGAAAACATCCGAGAGCACCACAAAACCCTAATTCCACCGCCACAACCTTCTGTACCGGTGAGATCCCATCTTGGGGCCTGTTCCGGGGGCTTCTACATCAACACCATAGCCTCTCCGATGAGTTGTGAGTAGTTTACCACGGACCTTCGGGTCCATAGTTATTGGCTAGATGGCTTCTTCTCTCTCTTTGGATCTCAATACAAAGTTCTCCTCGATCTTCTTGGAGATCTATTCGATGTAATTCTGTTTGCGGTGTGTTTGTCGAGATCCGATGAATTGTGGGTTTATGATTAAGATTTTCTATGAACAATATTTGATTCTTCTCTGAAATATTTTATGCATGATTTCAATATATTTGCAAGTCTCTTCGAATTATCAGTTTGGTTTGGCCTACTAGATTGATCTTTCTTGCAATGGGAGAAGTGCTTAGCTTTGGGTTCAATCTTGCGGTACCCTTTCCCAGTGATAGCAGGGGCAGCAAGGCATGTATAGTATTGTTTCCATCGAGGATAAAAAGATGGGCTTTATATCATATTGCATGACTTTATCCCTCTACATCATGTCATCTTGCTTAAAGCGTTACTCTGTTTTTATGAACTTAATACTCTAGATGCATGCTGGATAGCGGTCGATGTGTGGAGTAATAGTAGTAGATGCAGAATCGTTTCGGTCTACTTGCCATGGACGTGATGCCTATATACAATGATCATGCCTAGATATTCTCATAACTATGCGCTTTTCTATCAATTGCTCGACAGTAATTTGTTCACCCACCGTAGAAATCTGCTATCTTGAGAGAAGCCACTAGTGAAACCTATGGCCCCCGGGTCTATCTTCCATCATATCGGTCTTCCATCAACTATTTATCTTTACTTTACTTTTATTTTGGAATCTTTACTTTCAATCTATGAAACAAAATACCAAAAATATTTATCTTATTATCTCTATCAGATCTCACTTTTGCAAGTGGTCGAGAAGGGATTGACAGCCCCTTTATCGCGTTGGTTGCAAGGTTCTTATTTGTTTGTGTAGGTACGAGGGACTTGCGTGTAGTCTCCTACTGGATTGATACCTTGGTTCTCAAAAACTGATGGAAATACTTACGCTACTGTGCTGCATCACCCTTTCCTCTTCAAGGGAAAAACAACGCAAGCTCAAGAGGTAGCATGCCTATATACATGATCATTGTCTTGGGTATCGTCATAAGTGTTCGCTTTCCTATCAATTGCCCAACAGCAATTTTTTCACCCACTGTTGCTACTTTTCGAGAGAAGCCACTAGAGAAATCTACGGCCCTGGGGTCTATTTTCCTATCATATACTTTCAGATCTATATTGCTATTTGCGTTTTCTTCTATTTGCAACTTTTATTTTCAGATATACATTATCAAAAACAAAAAAATACCTTGTTGTGTTTTATTTGTTGTTCGTCCATTTGCATCTATCAATCTATCTATTTACCAATCTACTACCCGGGAGGGATTGACAACCCCTCTTACACATCAGGTTTCAAGTATTTGTTATGTGTGTGCAGGTACCGCTTACATAGTGTTGCGTGCTACTTCTCGAGCTTGCATTGTATTCCCTCGAAGAGGAAAGGTTGATGCACCACAGTAGCGTAAGTATTTCCCTCAGTTTTTGAGAACCAAGGTATCAATCCAGTAGGAGACCACGCGCGAGTCCCTCGCACCTGCACACAAACAAATAAGAACTTCGCAGCAAACGCTATAAGGGGTTGTCAATCCCTTACGGTCACTTACGAAAGTGAGATCTGATAGAGATGATCGTTTCATATTTTTGGTATTTTTGGATATAAGAACAGAAAGTAAAAGCGGAAAAGTAAAGTAGATTTTAGATTGATATGTTGAGAATAGACCCGGGGGCCATAGTGTTCTCTAGTGACTTCTCTCATGATAGCAATATTCTACGGCGGGTAAACAAATTACTGTCGAGCAATTGATAGAAAAGCGAATGAGTATGAGACTATCTAGGCATGATCATTATATATAGGCATCACATCCGAGACAAGTAGACCGAAATGATTCTGCATCTACTACTATTACTCCACATATCGACCGCTATCCAGCATGCATCTAGAGTATTAACTTCATAAGAACGGAGTAACGCCTTACGCAAGATGACATGATGTAGAGGGATGAAACTCAAACATAGTGATATAAACCCCATCTTTTTATCCTCGATGGCAACAATACAATACGTGCCTTGCTGCCTCTACTGTCACTGGGAATGGACATTACAAGATTGAACCCAAAGCCAAGCACTTCTCCCATTGCAAGAACTATAGATGTAGTAGGCCAAACCAAACCAATAATTCGAACAGACTTGCAAGGATATTATAATCATACATAAAGAGTTCAGAAAAGAACCAAATATTTCTCATAGATAATCTTGATCATAAACCCACAATTCATCGGATCTCGACAAACACACCGCAAAAAGAGATTACATCGAATAGATCTCCTCGAAGACCGAGGAGAACTTGGTATTGAGATCCAAAGAGAGAGAAGAAGCCATCTAGATACTAGCTATGGAACCGAAGGTCTGTGGTAAACTACTCACAACTCATGGTGAGGCGATGATGATGATGTAGACGCACTCCGTGGTAGACCCCCCCCTCCGGCGGAGCTCCGGAATAGGCCCCAATATGGGATCTCACGGGAACAGAAGGTTGTGGCGGTGGAACTAGGGTTTTCTCTGTTGCTCTGATAGTTTTGGGGTACGTAGGTATCTATACGAGGAAGGAGGGCACCGGGGGTTAGACGGGGTGCCCACGAGGCAGGGGCGCGCCCTATTGGGGGGCACGCCCCCCACCCTCGTGGACGCCACGTCAGCCCTACTCCGTGGTTCTCAAGTCCCCCATGCGTATTTTGCTCCAAAAATATCTCTCCCGAAGGTTTCATTCCGTTTGGACTCCGTTTGATATTCCATTTCTGTAAAACCCTAAAACAGGCAAAAAAACAGCAATCTGAACTGGGCCTTTGGGTTAGTAGGTTAGTCCCAAAAATAATATGGAAGTTTATAATAAAGCCCATTAAACATCCAAAACATCATAAATAATAGCATGGAACAATCAAAAATTATAGATACATTGGAGACGTATCAAGCATCCCCAAGCTTAATTCATGCTCGCCCTCGAGTAGGTAAATGATAAAAACAGAATTTTTGATGTGGAATGCTAACCATAAAGTTTTTCAATGTAATTCTCTTAATTGTGGCATGAATGTTCAGATCTGAAAGATTCAAGACAAAAGTCAATATTGACATAAGAAATAATAATACTTCAAGCATACTAACAAAGCAATCATGTCTTCTCAAAATACTATGGCTAAAGAAAGTTATCCCTACAAAATCATATAGTCTAGCTATGATCCATCTTCATCACATAAAATATTCATATCACGCACAACCCCGATTTCAGCCAAGCACTTGTTTTCATACTCTATTCTTTCAAACCTTCAACTTTCATGTAATACATGAGCGTGAGCCATGGACATAGCACTATGTGGAATAGAGAGGTGGTTCTGGAGAAGATAAAAAGAAGGGGGATAGCCTCACATCAACTAGGCGTATCAATGGGCTATGGAGATGCCCATCAATAGATATCAATGTGAGTGAGTAAGGATTGCCATGCAACGGATGCACTAGAGCTAAATATGTATGAAAGCTCAACAAAAGAAACTAGTGGGTGTGCATCCAACTTGCTTGCTCACGAAGACCTAGGGCATTTGAGGAAGCCCATCATTGGAATATACAAGCCAAGTTCTATAATGAAAATTCCCACTAGTATATGAAAGTGACTAAACATGAGACTCTCTATCATGAAGAACATGGTGCTATTTTGAAGCACAAGTGTGGAAAAAGATAGTAGCAATTGTCCCTTCTCTCTTTTCTCTCATTTTTTTGGAGGGGCTTTCTCTCTTCTTCTTTTTATTTAGCCCCTCTCTATTTTTTGGGCCATCTCTGTTTTTATTGGCCTTTCCTCACATGGGACAATGCTCTAATAATGATGATCATCACACTTATATTGAATTACAACTCGATATTACAACTCGATACTAGAATAGAGTATGACTCTATATGAATGCCTCCGGCGATGTACCGGGATGTGCAATGAATCAAGAGTGACATGTATGAAAAATTATGCATGGTGGCTTTGCCACAAAGACGATGTCAACTACATGATCATGCATGGCAATATGACAATATGATGCATGTCATATGAACGGAACGGTCGAAAGTTGCATGGCAATATATCTCGGAATGGCTATGGAAATGCCATGATATGTAGGTATGGTGGTTGTTTTGAGGAAGGATGTATAATGGGTGTATGGTACCAGCGAAAGTTGCGCGGTACAAGAGAGGCTAGCAATGGTGGAAGCGTGAGAGTGCGTATAATCCATGGACTCAACATTAGTCATAAGAACTCATATACTTATTGCAAAAATCTATGAGTCATCAAAACAAAGCAATCAACGCATGCTCCTAGGGGGGAGGTTGGTAGGAGTTAACCATCGCGCGCCCCCGACCTCCACACAAAGGTTGACACTTTAAAAATACCTCATGCTCTAACTTCGTCACATAGCGGTTCACCATATGTGCATGCTACGGGAATCACTAACCTTAACACAAGCATTTATCAATTTCATAATAACTCAACTAGCATGACTCTAATATCATTATCCTCATATCTCAAAACAATTATCAAGCATCCAACTTCTCATCATATTCAATGCACTTAGTGTGAAAGTTTTTACTACATTGATATTGGATGTCTATCATGTGAAGGCTAGTTTTAGAGCCAAAGCACATTACCATGCTGTTTTAATAGACTCTCAAAAGGATATAAGTGAAGCATGAGAGATCAACAATTTCTACAAAATATAATCACCACCGTGCTCTAAAAGATATAAGTGAAGCACTGGAGCAAAAACTATTCAACTCAAAAGATATAAGTGAAGCACATAGAGTGTTCTACCAATTCCTAGGCAATCCTTAACTCTCTCAAATAGGTGTGTCCAGCAAGGATAATTGTGGAAAACTAACAAGAAAAGACTCAAATTATACAAGACGCTCCAAGTAAAACACATATCATGTGGTGAATAAAAATATAGCTCCGAGTATAGTTACCGATAGATGAAGACGAAAGAGGGGATGCCTTCCCGGGGCATCCCCAAGCTTAGGCTTCTGGTTGTCCTTGAATTTTACCTTGGGTGCCTTGGGCATCACCAAGCTTAGGCTCTTGCCACTCTTTGTTCATAGTCCATCAAAGCAATACTCAAAACTTGAAAACTTCACAACACAAAACTTAGGCAAAAATCTCGTGAGCTCCGTTAGTATAAGAAAACAAACCACTACTCAAAGGTACTGCAATGAATTCATTCTTTGTTTATATTGGTGTTAAACCTACTGTATCCCAACTTCTCTATGACTCATACTTCCCAATACTACTCATAGATGCATCGAAATAAGCAAACAACACACGAAAAACAGAATCTGCAAAAAACTGAACAGTCTGTAGTAATGTGCAGTTTTCGCATACTTCTGTAACTCCAAGAAAATTGAAATAAATTGTTAAACGTGAGGAATTTGTCTATTAATCATCTGAAGAAAGAATCAACTAAAGAGCATGCTCCAGTAAAAATCTGGTGACCATTCTAGCGAGCGCTAACGATTATGTTTTTCACAGCAAGATCACATTAACTTCACACAAGTCTTCCCAAAGGTTCTACTTGGCACAAACACTAATTAAAACACAAGACCACATCTTAACAGAATCTAGATGCAATATTTATTCCTAAACAAAAGCAAAAATATAAAATTGGGTTGCCTCCCAACAAGCTCTTTCTTTATAGCCATTAAGATAGGCTTGAGAATTCAATGATGCTCACATGAAAGATAAAAATTGAAGCACAAAGAGAGCATCATATAGCATGTGAAAATCACATCTAAGTCTAACATACTTCCTATGAATAGGCATTTTATAGGCAAACAAATTAGCAAGACAAACAAGATCCAGCATATGCAAGGAACAAGAAAGAAACAATAGCAATCTCAACATAACGAGAGGTAATTTAGTAACATGAAAATTTCTACTACAATATTTTCATCTCTCATAATAGTTGCATGTAGGATCATAAGCAAATTCAACAATATAGCTATCACGAAACATATTCTCAACATGATCCACATGCATGCGAAGTACACTCTTCCAAAATAGTGGGATCAACACTAACTAAAGTCATGACCTCTCCAAACCAACTTTTATCAAAAATTTCATAAGATTGAACATTCTCCAAATATGTGGGATCTAAAGTTTACACTCTTCCAAACCCACTTTCAATATTATTGCAAACATTATTATCAAGAACATAAGAAGAATCACCCCAATCATGATCATTGCAACAAGTAGTGGACATAGCAATACTAGCATCCCCAAGCTTAGGGTTTTGCATACCATTAACACAATTGACATTAATAGGATTTATAATAACATCATTGCAATCATGCTTTTTATTTAAGGAGCTATCATGAACCACTTTTTATTTTAACAATTCCTCATAATTTCCAGATTCATAAATTTCAAGCAAAACCCATAAAGATAATCTAGTACACGCAACTCACTAGCAATAGGTTCAACATAATTGGATCTCTTAAAGCGATTAGCAAGTGGATGAGAATCCATAATTTAGCAAGCGAAGATGCAAGCTAATAGAGGGCACATAGCAACACAAGCAAACAGAAAGGCGAATAAAACGGCAAAGGTGAAGTGGGGGAGAGGAAAACAAGAGGCAAAAAATGTAATGTGAAGGATAAGGGTTTGTGATAGGTACTTGGTATATGACTTTTGCGTAAGCCTCCCCTCCAACGGTGCCACAAATTCTTCTTGCTACTTCTCGAGCTTGCGTTGTATTCCCTCGAAGAGGAAAGGGTGATGCACCACAGTAGCGTAAGTATTTCCCTCAGTTTTGAGAACCAAGGTATCAATCAAGTAGGAGACCACGCGTGAGTCCCTCGCACCTGCACAAACAAATAAGAACTTCGCAGCCAACGCGATAAGGGGTTGTCAATCCCTTTACGGTCACTTACGAAAGTGAGATCTGATAGAGATGATAGTTTGGTATTTCTGGTATTTTTCGATATAATAACAGAAAGTAAAAGCGGAAAACTAAAGTAGATTGTAGATTGATATGTTGAGAATAGACCCGGGGGCCATAGTGTTCTCTAGTGGCTTCTCTCATGATAGCGATATTCTACAGCGGGTAAACAAATTACTGTCGAGCAATTGATAGAAAAGCGAATAATTATGAGACTATCTAGGCATGATCATTATATATAGGCATCACGTCCGAGACAAGTAGACCAAAATGATTCTGCATCTACTACTATTACTCCACACATCAACCGCTACACAGCATGTATCTAGAGTATTAAGTTCATAAGAACGTAGTAACGCCTTAAGCAAGATGACATGATGTAGAGGGATAAACTCAAACATAGTGATATAAACCCCATCTTTTTATCCTCGATGGCAAGAATACAATATGTGCCTTGCTGCCACTACTGTCACTGGGAAAGGACACCGCAAGATTGAACCCAAAGCCAAGCACTTCTCCCAGTGCAAGAACTATAGATCTAATTGGCCAAACCAAACCAATAATTCGAAGAGACTTGCAAGGATATTATAATCATACATAAAGAGTTCAGAAAAGAACCAAATATTTCTCATAGATAATCTTGATCATAAACCCACAATTCATCGGATCTTGACAAACACACCGCAAAAAGAGATTACATCAAATAGATCTCCTCGAAGACCGAGGACAACTTGGTATTGAGATCCAAAGAGGGAGAAGAAGCCATCTAGATACTAGCTATGGAAGCGAAGGTCTGTGGTAAACTACTCACAACTCATGGTTAGTGTCGGGGCCGGATTTCGGGAACACAAAATTCCAGAAATTAACCCCTAGTGTCATCACCAGCCCAGGACTACTGTTACTGGTGGACACATCCTTGTTGCAGATTACCAAGCATTTACAAAAATTTTGATACAAGACCCTAAAGGTCTAATTATACAACAATGGTGTCTGGTGACCAGGAGGGTCTGGTGAGCTCAAAGTGATATCCGGTGGTGGATGTCGAACTTGACTCGTGGTCCTCCAACGTCGATGGGGCTCCATTCCCACAGGAACAGCTGACCCGGATAACTCCTATCTCGCGTGGTTGCACTCCTAGGCTTCGCACGGACGTTGCGGTGGTACTCCTCGCGGAACTCCTAACCTGGCCAAGTAAATAGCCAGGGACAAGCCAGTGAGTACGTTTGAATGTACTCGCAAACATCATGGACAAATGATATAACAAATGCCGCAAACAATTATATGGTCATGATGAATTAAACTATATGCACATGCTCATGATGGACTTATATTAAATGCATGCTGACAGGAATTAAAACATGGCATGGTGAATAATAGTTAGTGCAGAAAATAAATATTAGTATCAATAAAATATAAAAGAAATGCCGGTCGGATGTCAAGTGACACCACGGTCGGTCTTGAAAAGAAATGCCAGTCGGGTGTCCACAAGAGTAGTGGCGTGATAGAACCGCCTGAAACTCGAGGGACGCCACAAAAGGACTTGAAAATAAGGGCGAGTGTCCGGGGTAGTCCAGCCAGCCCCTGAGACACTCTGGAAAGTAAAAATAAGAGCAGGGGGTTAGTTCATAAGCAATATCTTCAACATAATTAAATACATGATAATACTAACCGCGACGCGAATATCATGCAAACATAAACATGCTCAGGTTCATTAGTTTCCTCCAGAGACTGACACCGGGACCGATACTTGACCCACCCAACCAAGTCCTTAACCGCGGACACGGCTATTCGAATAGGTTTTTAAACTCTGCAGAGGGTGTACTCTTTACCGACAAGTATAGGATTTCTTTAGTTAGTATCGTGATACTGACTAATTCCCATTACGGTCTTTGGGATGAAAACACACCTAACCAGCACACACCAGAAGATCCGTTCAGATGCCAGGAATCACCCAAAGCATCGTTCCAGAAAAACTCTAAGACGGAGAGGCTACAACCTCCAAGAGCATGCGATCACTATTTATACGCGCGGATTACAAGGGTACACTCCCTCTCGGCATCACGACAGCCGGAAGCACCCATGCCCCCTGACCCGATGGAAGGATTTAGTCCACCATCGTGGAAAACCCTCATCGTGGCCCTCTGTACGGTGTGTGCACGGAAAGGGGTTAACAACTTACTAAACCATACCCTACCCGTGGCAGGGACAAGTGGCAGCACGATTCAAGTATGGGGGTTACCGGAACAAGACTCGATCTACGGTCGACTCAGGAGGCTTATGTTTTCCTATAGGGGTTAGCATAACAAAGTATTCTTTCAATCATATCACCAGGACAGGGCCACAACCCTTGCCTATTTCCACATATATCACATGACACCACCGTGTCAAAAATGGCCCGTGCCCACCGGCACGTCCAAGCAGGAGCACACTCCTGGACTTTCACAATTTATGCATAACAGAACTAGAGTAGAATGCATGCAAAAGAAAATATGCTTATGACCATGCATGCTCTACTAGCAATATGCAAATTTAATTTGAATTTAAAATAGTCGTGCTTAAATATTCTAGCAATTAGTTTGCCATGCAATCATCATATCAAGTGTTCAAGATGCTTGCCTTGAGTATGTAAATAGATGGGGTGCACCCCAAGGATTTTGAAGTAAATATCTTCCCTCCATTTCCTATTTCAAAAAATATTTGAATGACCACATATAGCAAAAATAGTGATAAAAAGTTGATTGGAAAAATTATGAGATAAATATTAAAATAAACTAGATCAAATTTTAGGAATGTAAGAAAAGAATTAAATTATTTGGAGTTCATGTGATTTACCTATGGAATTTACAAGATGGGAATAATGGGTAAAAGGACTATTTAATCTAGGCAGTGAATATAAAGCTTAGGAAAAATGTTCACCTAAGCTTAATAAATAGAACATGTTTTTAGGAGTCTGTAGAATTTGGAATCATCAGATTTGGATTTGAATTGGTGGCTATGGAAATAATTGAAAAATACTGGAAAGAATAAAAGAGAAGGTCAGAAGCGCGCCCTGTGCGCTACTTAGCGTAACAAAGCTTCTGGGCCGAGCCCATAGACGCGGCCGCGCTGGGGTGAAGCGGTGTCTCGCCGACAGGTGAGGCCCACCTATCGGGTTTGTCTTCCCCTCCCCTCGCGCGCGCCTGAACAGAACCGAGGCAGGTTCCGGTGATCTTCACCGGCAAACGGCGGCGCGCCACGGTGATACGAGACCATGGTGATGCTCAGGGGACCGAGGCCGTTCTGGCGATGTGCGGCATGGCCTCCGGGTCCCACCAGCTCATCGGCGGCGACCTCCCCGCGGAACTCCGGCGAGACCAGAATTGGGGCTTTCGCCTCTGGTCGTCCCCGGGCAAGAAGTGGGAGGGGAAAGGGTTTGCGAGGGTGAGGTAGAACTTCTGGAAAGAGAGGTGGAGGGGGAAAGGCTCTGGTGATGGGGAATTTAGCCGAAGCTTGGCCACGGTTATGGCGGCTGGAGGTGGAGGGGGACGAGCACGGGAGCTCGAGGGGCTTGGCCAGGGGAAATATGGGAGGGAGAGGAGGTGGTGTGCTGCTGATCGGGGAGCCGGAGTGGCTTTTATAGGCGGGAGCTGGCCGTGGCCGTGACTTCCAAAGGAAGCCGAGGTGGCGGTGGCCATTAATGGAGAAGCACTGCGGTGGCGGGGTCGGTGAAGGTCAGCGGAGTCGGTGGCGTGGTCTGCAGAGAGCTGGCGGGCTGTGGATGGTCGAGTGGCTCGGGCGGTGCCGTGCCCGAGCTAATTGCGGCGGCGGCCATTAATGGCGGTTGCGGACAGTGGTGAGGTCGTTGGTGGACGGCGGGGTTCTGTGGGGACGGCGGCCGTCCATATTAATGCCAGGGGGAGGCCGGTTGACTCAGGGTGAGCCGCGTGTCTCGGCGGCGGCGTGGCGAAGAAGGATTCGTCGGGCGGCGAGGAACGGTGGCGGTGGGCGGCGGTGGCCGGCGCAAGCGGCCAAGGGAAGGTGTCGGCGAAGTAGATGATGGTCGAGCTGATCCAGTGGTGGACTAAGGCGAGCGTGGGGAGCATTAGAGGGCAGCAGCAGGTCGATGCCAGAGCCTGCAGTCCCGGCGCTCTGGCCACGCGCAGTGCACGACCACAGAGTGCTCGACGTAATGCTAGGGGCAGCTAGAAGAATCTTCTGCAAGGGGAACTCGGCAGGGTGGTGTTCCTAGGCTTGAGAAGACCGATGGACATGCTGGTTTGATCATAGGGGCTAGTGTGCTATGCAAGCTAGAAGGATGCCAAATTTCTGTCATGCCTGCGAGGTGTTCGACAGAATGCTAGGGGGATCTAGGGACTTTTGTTGAACATGAAGATTGGCAGGAAGTTGTCTCCTTGGATGATAATTATGGTGGTGGGATTGATTTGGAAAAATGCAAAACTTGCTAGTGTAAGTTTTGATAAATTCCCATTCTGGACAGAAACTATAGAGGGGCTTTTGGTGGACTTACATAACTCAAATGGAGCTGATCTCTTGGGGTTAAGAGTTTGGTAGGAAGGAATATAATATGCCCAAGTTTCAGAATTTTTGGAGAAAGGAATAATGGGGTTGTAGTTGTAACTGAAATATAGGACAGAATCGAAAAGGGGTGTGTTTGCTCAAGAATTACAAAGGATAAGGATGGATTTTTGTAGAAAGGTGATCCATAGGCATCACATGACTCCTCATAATTTTGGTGGAATTTTTACAGAATTATTTAAAGTAGTTGTAGTGCAAATAGAAGCATATGAAGAAAAGAAAAAGCTATTAAAAGAAAATTTTTTTTATGGCAAAATTTTATTATGAAAATAATTCTTAACAAGTAATGAAATGTTTTCAGATGACTACCAGAGCCCACAAAATTACTGAAAAATTTCTATATGGAGGGAAGAAACCGGAAACAAAAGGTTCTAAAAACACTAAAGAACTTTTTGTAAATCAAAATTTTTGTTTCTAGCCAAATTTTATTTAATGAAAAAGTAATTAAATTTTTGGGGTGTTACAAACTCTACCCCCCTTAGAAAAATCTCGTCCTCGAGATTTGTTAGGGTAGCTATTAAAAATTTAGCCCACCCTTTCCGAGGAGATTCTGCTGAGCAGAAACAAACAATTCTAAAACCTAGCTCGGCACTGTTGACGTAAGGCTACTGATAATTGGTGCAACCACAGTGTGTTGTTACGACAAATTTGGAAAAAGTATAATTTCTAATTCCAAATTTGCTCGTCGTACTCCAGCGCACGGTGCCCTCTTTGGCTGACAGGTGGGTCCAGGACCCACTGTCAGTCTCTTCGCCTTCCTCTTCCTCCGGCTCTTCTTCTTTTTCTCTCTCCCGCACGTGCTCACCGCACTATCTGCTGCTATGGCGTCTAGCGCGTAGGGTATCTAGGGTCGTACCGTAGTAGTGTGCGGCGTGCTGTCACTGGCAGCGTGCACTCACCTCGCGGGCCAGTGCCCTGTCGGTACTGCTCGCGGATTCGTCTCCGAACACCGGCGATCGAGCGACGAGCGGCACTGGTGGACTACGCTCACCGTGCACCGAGCTCGGGCTATAAAACGATCACGGTTTTCTTCTTCCTCCTGCCTCGCACTTCACCTCACTTCTCTTACTTCTTCTCCTTCTCCTTCTGGCTGAAGGAGCTCGAGACGAGGCATCAATGGAGGACGTGGGATCGGAGCTGATCACGATCCTTCTGGCCGGTCTGCTGGCAGCATTGATCGGCTCCTCGCTTCTACTGTGTGTGATGATCTTCGACGATCGCCGTGATGCTGCTGCTCGGGTGGTGGCTCTCCGAGGCGGTGGTGATCATCGGGACTAGGTAGCAGTGTCTGGTGCGAGAGAGAGTGTGTGTGCTCTGTGAAAACCCACGAGTTTTTCTTCGAGAGTGATCGAGTCGATGTATTAGGTGCTGACTGTGTGTGTGTGTGTGTGTGTGTGTGTGTGAGTTGCACTTAGTGTAGCTAGCAGAGCAGGTGTGGTCTTGTGCGGGATGCCGTGATGGCACGCGACTTGAATCTATGGTGGGAAAAGTCTTGTGAGGAAGGTCCTTAAGAAATTTCTCCTCTAAGTGTGGGCAAATCATCCTGATACATAAAATATCAGATAGGTAGATTCTGGTGAAAACAAGAAGTGTGATAGTAATGGACACGGTGCTCAGAGGGTGATAGTAGCTGGGTTGGAGCAGGGCTTTCTTTATAGGTAGCAGAGTCCTCCGTCACATGCTTGTGGATGGGACGACTCAGATATCGGCCGCAGGCACACGCCTTATAGGTCGACTGCTAGGTTTGGCACCAACTATCAAAAGATGTCGGCTGGCCAGTGTGTAGGCTTATCGGATGAGATAGGCTCGTCTGTGGACAGGAAAAGTTATGGATGGTGTGGAAACCTAGGGATAGCGACCAGGCTAAGATAGGATTAGCCAATGGTCAGCCTGGCTCTGATACCAAGGCTGTCCGGGGCCGGATTTCGGGAACACAAAATTCCAGAAATTAACCCCTAGTGTCATCACCAGCCCAGGACTACTGTTACTGGTGGACACATCCTTGTTACAGATTACCAAGCATTTACAAAAATTTTGATACAAGACCCTAAAGGTCTAATGATACAACAATGGTGTCTGGTGACCAGGAGGGTCTGGTGAGCTCAAAGTGATATCCGGTGGTGGATGTGGAACTTGACTCGTGGTCCTCCAACGTCGATGGGGCTCCATTCCCACAGGAACAGCTGACCCGGATAACTCCTATCTCGCGTGGTTGCACTCCTAGGCTTCGCACGGACGTTGCGGTGGTACTCCTCGCGGAACTCCTAACCTGGCCAAGTAAATAGCCAGGGACAAGCCAGTGAGTACGTTTGAATGTACTCGCAAACATCATGGACAAATGATATAACAAATGCCGCAAACAATTATATGGTCATGATGAATTAAACTATATGCACATGCTCATGATGGACTTATATTAAATGCATGCTGACAGGAATTAAAACATGGCATGGTGAATAATAGTTAGTGCAGAAAATAAATATTAGTATCAATAAAATATAAAAGAAATGCCGGTCGGATGTCAAGTGACACCACGGTCGGTCTTGAAAAGAAATGCCAGTCGGGTGTCCACAAGAGTAGTGGCGTGATAGAACCGCCTGAAACTCGAGGGACGCCACAAAAGGACTTGAAAATAAGGGCGAGTGTCCGGGGTAGTCCAGCCAGCCCCTGAGACACTCTGGAAAGTAAAAATAAGAGCAGGGGGTTAGTTCATAAGCAATATCTTCAACATAATTAAATACATGATAATACTAACTGCGACGCGAATATCATGCAAACATAAACATGCTCAGGTTCATTAGTTTCCTCCAGAGACTGACACCGGGACCGATACTTGACCCACCCAACCAAGTCCTTAACCGCGGACACGGCTATTCGAATAGGTTTTTAAACTCTGCAGAGGGTGTACTCTTTACCCACAAGTATAGGATTTCTTTAGTTAGTATCGTGATACTGACTAATTCCCATTACGGTCTTTGGGATGAAAACACACCTAACCAGCACACACCAGAAGATCCGTTCAGATGCCAGGAATCACCCAAAGCATCGTTCCAGAAAAACTCTAAGACGGAGAGGCTACAACCTCCAAGAGCATGGGATCACTATTTATACGCGCGGATTACAAGGGTACACTCCCTCTCGGCATCACGACAGCCGGAAACACCCATGCCCCCTGACCCGATGGAAGGATTTAGTCCACCATCGTGGAAAACCCTCATCGTGGCCCTCTGTACGGTGTGTGCACGGAAAGGGGTTAACAACTTACTAAACCATACCCTACCCGTGGCAGGGACAAGTGGCAGCACGATTCAAGTATGGGGGTTACCGGAACAAGACTCGATCTACGGTCGACTCAGGAGGCTTATGTTTTCCTGCAGGGGTTAGCACAACAAAGTATTCTTTCAATCATATCACCAGGACAGGGCCACAACCCTTGCCTATTTCCACATATATCACATGACACCACCGTGTCAAAAATGGCCCGTGCCCACCGGCACGTCCAAGCAGGAGCACACTCCTGGACTTTCACAATTTATGCATAACAGAACTAGAGTAGAATGCATGCAAAAGAAAATATGCTTATGACCATGCATGCTCTACTAGCAATATGCAAATTTAATTTGAACTTAAAATAGTCGTGCTTAAATATTCTAGCAATTAGTTTGCCATGCAATCATCATATCAAGTGTTCAAGATGCTTGCCTTGAGTATGTAAAAAGATGGGGTGCACCCCAAGGATTTTGAAGTAAATATCTTCCCTCCATTTCCTATTTCAAAAAATATTTGAATGACCACATATAGCAAAAATAGTGATAAAAAGTTGATTGGAAAAATTATGAGATAAATATTAAAATAAACTAGATCAAATTTTAGGAATCTAAGAAAAGAATTAAATTATTTGGAGTTCATGTGATTTACCTATGGAATTTACAAGATGGGAATAATGGGTAAAAGGACTATTTAATCTAGGCAGTGAATATAAAGCTTAGGAAAAATGTTCACCTAAGCTTAATAAATAGAACATGTTTTTAGGAGTCTGTAGAATTTGGAATCATCAGATTTGGATTTGAATTGGTGGCTATGGAAATAATTGAAAAATACTGGAAAGAATAAAAGAGAAGGTCAGAAGCGCGCCCTGTGCGCTACTTAGCGGAGCAGAGCTTCTGGGCCGAGCCCATAGACGCGGCCGCGCTGGGGTGAAGCGGTGTCTCGCCGACAGGTGAGGCCCACCTGTCGGGTTTGTCTTCCCCTCCCCTCGCGCGCGCCTGAACAGAACCGAGGCAAGTTCCGGCGATCTTCACCGGCAAACGGCGGCGCGCCACGGTGATACGAGACCATGGTGATGCTCAGGGGACCGAGGCCGTTCTGGCGATGTGCGGCATGGCCTCCGGGTCCCACCAGCTCATCGGCGGCGACCTCCCCGCGGAACTCCGGCGAGACCAGAATTGGGGCTTTCGCCTCTGGTCGTCCCCGGGCAAGAAGTGGGAGGGGAAAGGGTTTGCGAGGGTGAGGTAGAACTTCTGGAAAGAGAGGTGGAGGGGGAAAGGCTCTGGTGATGGGGAATTTAGCCGAAGCTTGGCCACGGTTATGGCGGCTGGAGGTGGAGGGGGACGAGCACGGGAGCTCGAGGGGCTTGGCCAGGGGAAATATGGGAGGGAGAGGAGGTGGTGTGCTGCTGATCGGGGAGCCGGAGTGGCTTTTATAGGCGGGAGCTGGCCGTGGCCGTGACTTCCAGAGGAAGCCGAGGTGGCGGTGGCCATTAATGGAGAAGCGCTGCGGTGGCGGGGTCGGTGAAGGTCAGCGGAGTCGGTGGCGTGGTCTGCAGAGAGCTGGCGGGCTGTGGATGGTCGAGTGGCTCGGGCGGTGCCGTGCCCGAGCTAATTGCGGCGGCGGCCATTGATGGCGGTTGCGGACAGTGGTGAGGTCGTTGGTGGACGGCGGGGTTCTGTGGGGACGGCGGCCGTCCATATTAATGCCAGGGGGAGGCCGGTTGACTCAGGGTGAGCCGCGTGTCTCGGCGGCGGCGTGGCGAAGAAGGATTCGTCGGGCGGCGAGGAACGGCGGCGGTGGCCGGCGCAAGCGGCCAAGGGAAGGTGTCGGCGAAGTAGATGATGGTCGAGCTGATCCAGTGGTGGACTAAGGCGAGCGTGGGGAGCATTAGAGGGCAGCAGCAGGTCGATGCCAGAGCCTGCAGTCCCGGCGCTCTGGCCACGCGCAGTGCACGACCACAGAGTGCTCGACGTAATGCCAGGGGCAGCTAGAAGAATCTTCTGCAAGGGGAACTCGGCAGGGTGGTGTTCCTAGGCTTGAGAAGACCGATGGACATGCTGGTTTGATCATAGGGGCTAGTGTGCTATGCAAGCTAGAAGGATGCCAAATTTCTGTCATGCCTGCGAGGTGTTCGACAGAATGCTAGGGGGATCTAGGGACTTTTGTTGAACATGAAGATTGGCAGGAAGTTGTCTCCTTGGATGATAATTATGGTGGTGGGATTGATTTGGAAAAATGCAAAACTTGCTAGTGTAAGTTTTGATGAATTCCCATTCTGGACAGAAACTATAGAGGGGCTTTTGGTGGACTTACATAACTCAAATGGAGCTGATCTCTTGGGGTTAAGAGTTTGGTAGGAAGGAATATAATATGCCCAAGTTTCAGAATTTTTGGAGAAAGGAATAATGGGGTTGTAGTTGTAACTGAAATATAGGACAGAATCGAAAAGGGGTGTGTTTGCTCAAGAATTACAAAGGATAAGGATGGATTTTTGTAGAAAGGTGATCCATAGGCATCACATGACTCCTCATAATTTTGGTGGAATTTTTACAGAATTATTTAAAGTAGTTGTAGTGCAAATAGAAGCATATGAAGAAAAGAAAAAGCTATAAAAAGAAAAAATTTTTTATGGCAAAATTTTATTATGAAAATAATTCTTAACAAGTAATGAAATGTTTTCAGATGACTACCAGAGCCCACAAAATTACTGAAAAATTTCTATATGGAGGGAAGAAACCGGAAACAAAAGGTTCTAAAAACACTAAAGAACTTTTTGTAAATCAAAATTTTTGTTTCTAGCCAAATTTTATTTAATGAAAAAGTAATTAAATTTTTGGGGTGTTACAGTTAGGCGATGATGATGATGTAGAAGCACTCCGTGGTAGACCCCCCCCCCCCTCAGGCGGAGCTCCGAAATAGGCCCCAAGATGGGATCTCACGGGAACAAAAGGTTGCGGAGTTTCGGGGTACATAGTTATATATAGGAGGAAGGAGGGCACCGGGGGCCAGACGGGGTGCCCAGGAGGCAGGGGCGCGCCCTATAGGGGGGCGCGCCCCCCACCCTCGTGGACGCCACGTCAGCCCTACTCCGTGGTTCTCAAGTCTCCCATGCGTATTTTTCTCCAAAAATATCTCTCCCGAAGGTTTCATTCCGTTTGGACTCCGTTTGATATTCCTTTTCTGTAAAACCCTAAAACAGGCAAAAACAGCAATCTGGACTGGGCCTTTGGGTTAGTAGGTTAGTCCCAAAAATAATATGAAAGTGTATAACAAAGCCCATTAAACATCCAAAAGATCATAAATAATAGCATGGAACAATAAAAAATTATAGATACGTTGGAGACGTATCATTGCGTGATTCTCTTACTGGTTCGATAACCTTGGTCTCATCACTCAGGGAAATACCTACTGGACCTGTGCTGCATCATTCTTTCCTCTTCGAGGAAATAATGACATAGTTCTAACGACATCAAAAGGAATCTTTTGCGCTGTTTCTAGGGAGACATCATCAACATCTATCAGCTTCCAACTCAGAAATCTCATCTCTTTCAATTTACATTATTTGCCATTTGCCTCTCATTTTCATCTCCCCCACTTCACAAAAATAAGCCATTTTATTTGCCACCTTTTTTTGTTCGCCGTTTTCTGGTCGGATCTATCGCCTACTTGTGTTCTTGTTTATAATTGGTCGACGCAAGAAACACTAAGTTGTCTGATTTTTCAAATACGAACAAAAATGATTTTATTAGTACATCGATTCCTCCCGCCGCTAGTGCGGAGTCTTATAACATCGCCGCTTTGATGAATCTTGTTATGAAAGATCAATTTTCTAGCACTCCTAATGAGGATGCCGCGTCCCATCTAAACATATTCGTAGAATTGTGCGATATGCAAAAGGAAAAAGATGCGGACAATGATATTGTGAAGTTGAAATTATTTCCGTTCTCATTGCGTGATCGTGCTAAAATTTGGTTTTCATCTTTGCCTCGCAATAGTACCGATTCATGGGATAAGTGCAAAGATGCTTTTATTACTAAGTATTTTACGCCTCCGAAAATTATTACCCTTAGAACTCAGATCATGAATTTCAAGCAATTTGAACATGAACATGTTGTACAATCTTGGGAAAGAATAATATTGATGCTAAGGAATTTCCCAACTCATGGGTTAAATCTTTGGATGATCATAAAAAAAAATTATGCGGGGTTGAATTTTTTTCTAGAAATATTTTGGATTCCGCCGAGGGTGGAACTAATATGGAATTCACTTTGGGTGAAGCCACCAAATTGCTTGATAATATTATGGCAAATTATTCGCAATGGCATACCGAAAGGCGCCTGCTAGTAAAAAAGTTAATTCGGTTGACGAAATTAATTCATTGAGTGACAAAGTTGATGCTCTTATGAAAATGTTTGTTAGTAAAAGTGCTCCTATTGATCTTAATGATGTGCCTTTTGTCTACCTTGATTGAGAAAAATAGTGATGCCATAGATGTGAATTTTATTTCGTGAAATAATTTCAATAACAATGCTTACAGAGGTAATTTCAATCCTAGACCTTTTCTTGAAAATCCCTCTAATAGTTATGGTAATTCTTCTTACAATAATAATAGGAATGCCTATGATCTAGAGAATAATATTAAAGAATTTATCAATACTCAAAAGGTTTTTAATGCTTCGATAGAATTATTCATGGAATTTCTCATGATGTGGAAAATCTTAAGTTGAATTTCCCCAGGGTTGAGGAATCAATTAAGGCTTTATATGTTTCTATGGATGAAAGTAATAAAAGAACCGCTATGCTTTGAGCTAAAAGAGAATTCTTAGAAAAATCGTTTTCTAGTGATTGCTTTCATAAAAATGATGAAGATGTTAAAATGATTGGTGTTTCTTCTATTGATTACTTGTTTAGTAAAGTTAAAATTGATGGTAAAGGGACTGAAGAAGAGTCAACTTTAGTTAGA
Source organism: Secale cereale (assembly GCA_902687465.1). NCBI lineage: Eukaryota > Viridiplantae > Streptophyta > Magnoliopsida > Poales > Poaceae > Secale > Secale cereale. The sequence goes on from LR738715.1 coordinate 419,968,201, forward strand.
AGGCTTCCCGATAATTCCGAGGGTGAATATCTTGTTGAGAAAATTGATAAAAGTGAGTTTGGAGAGGTCAAAACTTTAACTAGTGATGTGCCCACTTTTTTTATTACAAGGACTTTAATTAAGATAATTTCTTTATGATTGATTGTATCTCCTTGTTGCAATCCATGATAAATTCACCTAATGCTTATGAACAAAATAAAGCTTTTACTAAACATATTATTAATGCCATGATAAAAGATTCAGAAGAAAAGTTGGAATTAGAAGTATCAATTCCTAGAAAACTTCATGATTAATGGTAACATACAATAAAAATCAAGATTAAAAATTATGAGTGCAATGCTTTATGTGATTTGGGTGCTAGTGTTTCCATAATTCTAAAATCTCTTTGTGATGTTCTTGGTCTTACCAATATTGAAGAATGTTCTATTTATTTGCATTTGGTGGATTCCACTATTAAAAAGCTTTTGGGAAGGATTAATCATGTTCTTATTCTTGAAAATAGGAACTATGTGCCATAGATTTTATTGTTCTTGATATTGATTACAATCCTCTTTGTCCTATTATACTTGGTAGACCGTTTTTACGCACTATTGGTTCCGTGGTTGATATGAAAGAAGGGAATATTACATTTCAATTTCCGTTGAGAAAGGGTTGGGAACACTTCCATAGAACCAAGATCAAATTGCCTTATGAATCTATAATGAGGGCATCCTATGGATCACCCACCAAGTATGACAACATTTGAGATCTATGTGTTATGCCTAGCTAGAGGCGTAAAACGATAGCGCTCGTTGGGAGGCAACCCAACTTGTATCTTTTTGCGTTTTCGCTTTCCTATTGTTTTCCAATAAATACAGAAATGTGCCTTTGATTAGATGTGTTTTTGTGGTTTAAATTAGTATTTGTGCCAAGCGAAGCCTTTGGGGTGATTTGGTTGATAGTTGATTTGATTGCGTTGACAATTAGAAACTTTTTGCGCCAGTGCTAGAATTGTTGACGACTACTGGAACGTGATCAATTATTGAATTTTTTACACGTTATCAATATAAAAATTTCCCATGTTCTCCAAATTTTTCAGAAATTTCATATTTACAGAACTATGATAAAAAAATTGCATCTTTACAAACTATTCTGTTTTTTACAGATTCTGTTTTCGCTGTGTTATGTGCTTGTTTTGATGATTCTATGGTTTCCTTTAAAGAGTTTTTGTCATGGAAAAGTTAGAATACAATTACAAAATATGAATTGGTTTGTTATAGTCCTTAAAGTAAAGATTGGTTTTGTTATACTAACGGATCTCACGAAGTTTTGTTGAGTTTTGTGTGATTGAAGTTTTCAAGTTTTGGGTGAGATCATGATGGATGAAGAAATAAGGACTAGCAAAAGCCTAAGTTGGGGATGCCCAAGGCACCCTGATAACCCACAAGTGTAGGGGATTAGTTGTAGCCTCTTTCGATAAGTAAGAGTGTTGAACCCAATGAGGAGCTAAAGGTAGAACAAATATTCCCTCAAGTTCTATCGACCACTGATACAACTCTACGCATGCTTGACGTTCGCTTTACCTAGAACAAGTATGATACTTGAAGTACTTTGTAGGTGTTTTTGGATAGGTTTGCAAGAATATAAAGAGCACGTAAATAAAACTAGGGGCTATTTAGGTAAAGAAGCAATAAAGTTAGTATAGCGAGTGTGGAAAAGTGGTGGTAGGAGTTGCGAAATTGTCCCTAAGAAATTGACTATGTTACTAGACCGATAGCAAGTTTTATGTGGGAGAGGCCACTTCTAGCATGTCAACCCTGACTTGGAATTCTATGCATTTATGATTGGAACTATTAGCAAGCATCCGCAACTACTAATGTTCATTAAGGTAAAACCCAACCATAGCATTAAGATATATTGGTCCCCTTCAATCCCGTATGCATCAATTTCTACGCTAGGTTGAAGCTTTTGTCACACTTGCCCTCCAATACGTAGTCCTATCAACATACAACTAACCCTATGGTGTGATCCACGCGCGCGCTCATATGATGGGCACCAAAGGACAGCAACATAACCACAAGCAAATTAAACCGATCATAGCAATTCACCAATCACCGATAGGACAACGAAAATCTACTCAGACATCATAGGATGGCAACACATCATTGGACAATAATATGAACCATAAAGAACCATGTTCAAGTAGAGGGTACAGTGGGTTACGGGAGAGTGGACCATTGTAGATAGATGGGGGAAGGTGACGAAGATGTTGGTGAAGATGACGGAGGTGTTGGTGTAGATCGCCATCGCACGATGATTGCCCCGGCGGCGTTCCGACGCCACCGGAACCGAGGGGGAGAGGGCCCCCTCCTTCTTCTTCTTCTTCATCCTTGACCTTATCCCTATGTGGGAGAAGGGTTTCCCCTCTGGTCCATGGCCTCCATGGCGGTGGAAGTGTGAGAGCCCCTCTGAGATTGGATCTGTCTCTCTGTCTCTCTCTCTCTGTTTCTGCATTCCCAGATTTTGTCCTTCCACCGTTTCTTAAATTCCCGGAGATCCGTAACTCTGATTGGGCTGAATTTTTGACACGATTTTTATCCAGATATTAGCTTTCTTGCAGAGAAAGAAGGACACCAACCGCCTTACGGAGTGGCCACGAGGGCCCAGGGCGCGCCTGACCCCCTGGGGCGCGCCCCTCACCCTTGTGGGCCACTCGAGCATCGTCTCACGTTGATTCCACTTCCCAAAATTCATATATATTCCAAAAAAAAATCTCTGTCCGCTTTTATCCCGTTTGGACTCCATTTTATATGGATATCCTGCGAAACAAAAAACATGCAACAAACAGGAACATACACTGGGCACTGGATCAATATGTTAGTCCCAAAAATAGTACAAAAAGTTGCCAAAAGTATATGAAAGTTGTATAATATTGGCATGGAACAATCAAAAATTATAGATACGACGAAGACATACCAGCATCCCCAAGCTTAATTCCTGCTCGTCCTCGAGTAGGTAAATGATAAAAAAGATAATTTTCGATGTGGAATGCTACCAAACATAATCTTGATCATATAATCTAATCATGGCATGAATATTAAGACACGAGTGATTCAAAGCAATAGTCTATCATTTGACATAAAAGAATTTAATAATCGGACATCCCAACAGACAATCAAGTCTTTCAAAATATCAATGCTAAAGAACGTTATCCCTACAAAATCATATAGCCTTTTGTTGGGGAACGTACTATTTCAAAAAAATCTTACGATCACCCAAGATCTATCTACTAGATGCATAGCAACAAGAGGGCGAGTGTGTCTACGTACCCTCGTAGACCGAAAGCGGAAGCATCTAGTGACGCGGTTGATGTAGTCGAACGTCTTCGCGATCCAACTAATCAAGCACCGAACGTACGGCACCTCCGGGTTCCGCACACGTTCAGCTTGATGACGTCCCACGAGCTCTTGATCCAGTTGAGCTTGACGGGTGAGTTTCGTCAGCACGACGGCGCGGTGACGGAGATGATGAAGCTACCGGCACAAGGCTTCGCCTAAGCACTGCAAAGGTATGACCGAGGTGTGTTTCTGTGGAGGGGAGCACCGCACACCGCTAGAACAATGTTTCTTGTGTGTTCTTAGGTGCCCCCTGCCCCGTATATAAAGGAGCAAGGGGTAGGGACGGCCGGCCCTTGTAGGCGCGCCAGGGATAGGATTCCTACTCCTAGTAGGAATAGGAACCCCTTTTCCTATTCCTACTAGGAGTAGGAAAGGAAAGGGGAGAGGAGAAGGAAAGGAGAGGGGGCACCTCCCCCCTTTTCCTAGTCCAACTAGGAACCCTAGGGGGTGCGGCCAGCCCTATGGGCTACCCCTCTCTTTCCCTCATTGGCCCACTATGGCCCATACTCCCTCGGGG
>LR738715.1:419972164-419990378 GCA_902687465.1 Secale cereale
GGGGGGGGGGGGGGGTTCCGGTAACCCCCTCTGGCATTCCGGTTTTACCCGATAACACGCGGAACACTTTATGGTGTCCGAATATAGTCGTCCAATATATTAATCTTTATGTCTCGGATATTCCGAGACTCCTCGTCATGTCCTTGATCTCATCCGGGACTTCGAACTACCTGCGGTACATGAAAACTCATAAACTCATAATACCGATCCTCATCAAACGTTAAGCGTGCAGACCCTACGGGTTCGAGAACTATGTAGACATGACCGAGACTCATCTCCGTTCAATAACCAATAGAGGAACCTGGATGCTCATATTGGCTCCTACATATTCTATGAGGATCTTTATCAGTCAAACCACATAACAACATACGTTATTCTCTTTGTCATCGGTATGTTACTTGCCCGAGATTCGATCGTCGGTATCTCAATACCTAGTTCAATCTCGTTACCGGCAAGTCTCTTTACTCGTTCCGTAATGCATCATCTCGTGACTAACTCATTAGTCATTAGCTTGCAAGGCTTATAATGATGTGCATTACCGAGAGGGCCTAGAGATACCTCTCCGACACTCGGAGTGACAAATCCTATTCTTGATCTATGCCAACACCATGAACACTTTCGGAGACACCTGTAGAGCATCTTTATAATCACCCAGTTACGTTGTGACATTTTATAGCACACAAGGTGTTCCTCCGGTATTTGGGAGTTGCATAATCTCATAGTCATAGGAACATGTATAAGTCATGAAGAAAGCAATAGCAATAAAACTAAACGATCATAGTGCTAAGCTAACAGATGGGTCTTGTCCATCACATCATTCTCCTAATGATGTGATCCCATTGATCAAATGACAACTCATGTCTCTTGCTAGGAAACATAACCATCTTTTATCAATGAGCAAGTTTAGTAGAGGCATACTAGGGACATTTTGTTTTGTCTATGTATTCACACATGTACTAAGTTTCCGGTTAATACAATTCTAGCATGAATAAAAGACATTTATCATGATAGAAGGAAATACAAATAACATCTTTATTATTGCCTCTAGGGCATATTTCCTTCAGTCTCCCACTTGAACTAGAGTCAGTAATCTAGATAACATAGTAATGATTCTAACACCCATATAGTCTTGGTGCTGATCATGTTTTGCCCGTGGAAGAGGCTTAGTCAAATGGTCTACGGCATTCAGATCCGTATGTATTTTACAAATTTCTATGTCTCCCTCCTTGACTTGATCGCGGATGGAATTGAAGCATCTTTTGATGTGCTTTGTTCTCTTGTGAAACCTGGATTCCTTCGCCAAGGCTGTTGCTCCAGCGCTGTCAAAAAAGATTTTCATTGGACCTGATGCACTAGGTATTACACCTAGATCAGATATGAACTCCTTCATCCAGACTCCTTCATTTGCTGCTTCTGAAGCAGCTATGTATTCCGCTTCACACGTAGATCCTGCCACGACGCTCTACTTGGAACTGCACCAACTGACAGCTCCAACGTTCAATAAAAATACATATCCGGTTTGTGACTTAGAGTCATCCGGATCAGTGTCAATGCTTGAATCGACGTAACCGTTTACGACGAGCTCTTTGTCACCTCCATAAACGAGAAACATATCCTTTGTCCTTCTCAGGTACTTCAGGATGTTATTGACCGCTGTTCAGTGATCCACTCCTGGATTACTTTGGTACCTCCCTGCTAAACTTATAGCAAGGCACACATCAGGTCTGGTACATAGCATATCATACATGCTAGATCCTATGGCTGAGGGAATGGGAATGACTTTCATTTTCTCTCTATCTTCTGCAGTAGTCGGGCATTGAGTCTTACTCAACTTCACACCTTGTAACACAGGCAAGAACCCTTTCTTTGACTGATCCATTTTGAACTTCTTCAAAACTTTATCAAGGTATGTGCTTTGTGAAAGTCCAATTAAGCGTCTTCATCTATCTCTATAGATCTTGATGCCCAATATGTAAGCAGCTTCACTGAGGTCTTTCATTGAAAAAGTCTTATTCAAGTATCCTTTTATGCTATCTAGAAATTCTATATCATTTCCAATCAACAATATGGCATCCACATATAATATCAGAAATGCTACAGAGCTCCCACTCACTTTCTTGTAAATACATGCTTCTCCAAAAGTCTGTATAAAACCATATGCTTTGATCACCTCATCAAAGCGTATATTCCAACTCCGAGATGCTTGCACTAGTCCATAGATGGATCGCTGGAGCTTGCACACTTTGTTAGCACCTTTAGGATCGACAAAACCTTCTGGTTGCATCATATACAACTCCTCTTTGAGATATCCATTCAGGAATGCAGTTTTGACATCCATTTGCCAGATTTCATAATCATAAAATGCGGCAATTGGTAACATGATTCAAACAGACTTAAGCATCGCTACGTGTGAGAAAGTCTCATTGTAGTGAACTCCTTGAACTTGTCGAAAACCTTTTGCAACAAGTCGAGCTTTGTAAACAGTAACATTACCGTCAGCGTCGGTCTTCCTCTTGAAGATCCATTTATTTTTTATGGCTTGCCGATCATCGGGCAAGTCAATCAAAGTCCACACTTTGTTCTCATACATGGATCCCATCTCAGATTTCATGGCCTCAAGCCATTTTGCGGAATCTGGGCTCATCATCGCTTCCTCATAGTTCGTAGGTTCATCATGGTCTAGTAACATGACTTCCAGAACCGGGTTTCCGTACCACTCTGGTGCGGAACGTACTCTGGTTGTTCTACGAAGTGCAGAAGTAACTTGATCCGAAGTTTCATGATCATCATCATTAGATTCCTCACTAATTGGTGTAGGAATCACTGGAACTAGTTTATGTGATGTACTACTTTCCAATTCGGGAGAAGGTACTATTACCTCATCAAGTTCTACTTTCCTCCCACTCACTTCTTTCGAGAGAAACTCATTCTCTAGAAAGTATCCATTCTTAGCAACGAATATCTTGCCTTTGGATCTGTGATAGAAGGTGTACCCAACAGTTTCCTCTGCGTATCCTATGAAGACACATTTCTCTGACTTGGGTTCGAGTTTATCAGGTTGAAGCTTTTTCACATAAGCATCGCAGCCCCAAACTTTAAGAAACGACAACTTTGGTTTCTTGCCAAACCACAATTCATAAGGTGTCGTCTCAACGGATTTAGATGGTGCCCTATTTAACGTGAATGCAGTTGTCTCTAAAGCATAACCCCAAAACGATAGTGGTAAATCGGTAAGAGACATCATTGACCGCACCATATCTAATAAAGTACGGTTACGACGTTCGGACACACCATTACGCTGTGGTGTTCTGGGTGGCGTGAGTTGTGAAACTATTCCACATTGTTCCAAATGAAGACCAAACTCGTCACTCAAATATTCGCCTCCTTGATCAGATCGTGGAAACTTTATTTTCTTGTTACGATGATTCTCTACTTCACTCTGAAATTCTTTGAACTTTTCAAATGTTTCAGACTTGTGCTTCATCAAGTATCTATACCCATATCTGCTCAAATCATCAGCGAAGGTCAGAAAATAACGATACCCGCCGCGAGCCTCAACACTCATCGGTCCACATACATCAGTATGTATGATTTCCAACAAATCTATTGCTTGCTCCATTGTTTCGGAGAACAGAGTTTTAGTCATCTTGCCCATAAGGCATGGTTTGCAAGCACCAAGTGATTCATAATCAAGTGATTCCAAAAGTCCATCACTATGGAGTTTCTTCAGGCACTATACACCAATATGATCTAAACGACAGTGCCACAAGTATGTTGAACTATCATTATCAACTCTGATTCTTTTGGCTTCAATATTATGAATATGTGTATTACTACGATCAAGATCCAACAAGAATAGATCACTCTTCAAGGGTGCATGACCGTAAAAGATATTATTCATAAAAATAGAACAACCATTATTCTCGGATTTAAATGAATAACTGTCTCACAATAAACAAGATCCAGATATAATTTTCATGCTTAACGCTGGCACCAAATATCAATTATTTAGGTCTAAAACTAATCCCGAAGGTAGATGTAGAGGTAGCACGCCGACGGCGATCACATCGACTTTCGAACCATTTCCCACGCGCATCGTCACCTCGTCCTTAGCCAATCTTCGTTTAATCCGTAGCCCCCATTTCGAGTTACAAATATTAGCAACCGAACCGGTATCAAATACCCATGTGCTACTACGAGCATTAGTAAGGTACAGATCAATAACATGTATATCACATATACCTTTGTTCACCTTGCCATCCTTCTCATCTGCCAAATACTTGGGGCAGTTCTGCTTCCAGTGTCCAGTCCCTTTGCAGTAGAAGCACTCAGTTTTAGGCTTGGCTCCAGACTTGGGTTTCTTCGTGGGAGTAGCAACTGTCTTGCGATTCTTCTTGAAGTTCCCCTTATTTCCCTTGCCCTTTTTCTTGAAACTAGTGGTCTTGTTAACCATCAACACTTGATGCTCCTTTTTTATTTCTACCTCTGCAGCTTTGAGCATAGCGAAGAGCTCGGGAATTGTCTTCTGCATCCCTTGCATGTTATAGTTCATCACGAAGCCTTTATAGCTTGGTGGCAGTGATTGAAGAACTCTATTAATAACACTATCTTCGTCAACTTTGCATCCAAGTTGAGTCATATGATTGTAGTACCCAAACATTCTGAGCAAGTGTTCACTGATAGAACTATTCTCCTCCATCTTGCAGCTGTAGAATGTAACATCCCAATTTTTCAATTTGGAATCTTATACATAGATCATATTACATATCATTGTTTTATTGCATTTTTGTGTGCTGCGATCCTCGAATTCTAAGCAACTCAAGGACCCACGGAGAGAGTTGGGGATTCTACCGTTTTTGTAGGTTTTTCTCAAATACCGGTACGAGGATCACTTTGGTTTTAATTATTTTCCTCCCCGAAAAATATTTCTTAATAAAATATATGAGCGGAGATAATATGACTTCTCCAAAATAAAGAAATATTGGAGGAAAAATATTAAAATCAACTTTGGTATTTTTATTTGGATTTATTTGCATAGGAAAAATGCGTGTTTTCCAAAATTGCATTTTGGCCCGGGAAAAATGTTCCCTTTATCCTAAATATTATGAGAGGACGGTGAAAATTTATTTCGGAATTTTTCGAGTCCGTTTAGTATTCTTTTCGCCCGTTTTGCCGCGTGAGGACTATTTAAAAAAAATAGGTCAACCGACCTAGTCGGGCCGTAATCGACTAGGACTCCTCCCGGCCGGCCCCTTTAAAAGGTCGAGACCCAAGCCACCCGAGCCAGGCCACCCCGCCGCCAACCCTAGCCGCCGCTTCGCCCCGAGCCACGCCGTCGCCGCTTGCTCTCGCCGCCGCCACCGTTGCTGTCCGCCGTCGCCGCGAGCGCCGCCGCCGCGAGCTCCGCCGCCCGCCGCCCCGCTGCCGTCGCCGCCAGAGGTAGCCGCCGCCCCGCTGGAGCCGCCCGCCGCCGCCGGAATCCACCGCCGCCGAACCCGCCGCCGCCGCCGTCGGTTTCCCCTGAAAAACCGATCGGTTTTTTTTTTGAAACCCTAGATCTGTTTTTTAGATCGGTTCGGTTTTTCCGTCGGTTTAGTTAAATAGCGGACGTTTGTCCGTTCGTTCATTTTAACGAACAATTTTCGTCTTTTTGTAACAGACAGCGAACGTTCGTTCGTTAGCCTGTTCGTTCGTTTTCCTTTTTCAGGGTTTTTCCGCGATTATTTTTTATCGCGATTTCTGCCCTGATCTTCGTTTTAGTTTATCTTTTTGCTCGTAAGTCGGAACCAGGCGATTCAAGCGCCTAGATCTTCGTCTCGAAGCCCTCTTTCCGTTTAACCAACTTGAACAAGGTTTTGATACTGTAAAATGTGACTTTAGTTCAATCTAGTAAACGGATCTTGTTTCCTTCGTAGTTTGAGTTTTGTTCTCCGTTTGATTTGATTCTTTTTGCAAACCGGAGTTCTTAAGTTGAACTTTCTGGTTAGATCTTCTTATTTGGAGTTTTACCTTTGCATCTTTGCTTGGTTGCTTATGTATTCTATTTTTTGATTGCGATAGAATTCCCGGAGTGCGAAGCGTGCTACTACGAGTCCCTAGGTTTTGCGAATCATCAGCAAGGCAAGTAACACTTTGATCATACCCTTTATTTACCCAGTTTTTATGCATTAGATCAAACCCTCACACATTGCATGAGTAGGATCTCTTAACTTGTGGGTCTGGGATGTAGCTTGAGGTAGAACCTATTACCTGCATTATTTACAAACCCTTGGGAGTTACTTCTGCGTAATGCTTAGGTTGCTATGCTATGCTCGTAGACGTGCTTTGGGTTTGAGAGTATCCATGACAGATGTGAGATGTTAATTAATGGTTGAACTTATGGTGGCTACTTTAATACAAATCTCGGTGGATTGGTTGTGGTACCCTGGGGTTACCAATGTTTGCCAGGGCACCTGGGGATACCAGTGTTGTCCAAGGAGATCCCGGGGTTACCGTGTGATTATCCTATGGAATTCCACCCAGGCTCAAAGGGATCATAAAACTATTCATGGTAGAAACTTCCGTGTGCAGCCACAATGCCATTATGGGCTCTGGCATAGTTTGAGTAAGTTGTGTGAGCTCTCTCGTGGTGGACTAGCAGATGTAGGGGAAAGTAGGTGTACCAGTCCACCTGGGGTAAAGAGTAAATGCGTCTAAAAGAATGTGTCTCGGTCATCCGTTTCTCAAACACCAGTGTTGTCCAATGAGATCCCGGGGTTACCGTGTGATTATCTTATGGAATGCCACCCAGGCTCAAAGGGATCATAAAAATATTCATGCTAGAAACTTCCATGTGCAGCCACAATGCCATTATGGGCTCTGGCATAGTTTCAGTAAGTTGTGTGAGCTCTTTCGTGGTGTACTAGCAGATGTACGGGAAAGTAGGTGTACCGGTCCACCTGGGGTAAAGAGTAAATGCTTCTAAAAGACTGTGTCTTGGTCATCCGTTTCTCAAACACCATGCAGTGCGAGAAATCCAACAGAGGAGATCGAGTCTTGTGGGGAAAAGTGCACATACCTCTGCGGAGTGTACAAACTAATCATGATTAGCCGTGTCCCCGGTTATGGACATCTTGAGTATCTGGTACTTGAATTATTGGTTGATCTCATCACTCTAAAACTAATTTGTTGGGTTAATGATGACTACTTTAATTGGGATTGAGTTGGAGGTACCTTCTCAATGATGTTTCAACTACCATGATAGTAGGAATAAGAAGTTATTCCTTTGTTGTAGGGAAAAATTGGATTTATGCAAAAACTTTAACCTTAGAGCCTCCACCAGCCAAATATGCATGTATTGTTAGCCTTTATTATGTTCCTTGCTCTACTATGTTATCTTGCCAGCATATTCCATGTGCTGACCCGTTTCGGGCTGCAACATGTTACGTTGCAGACTTTTCAGAAAAAGAGTAAGGTGCGCTTGGTCGTTTGTCATACACTCAGCTATGCCATTGGAGTTGATGGACTCACTTATCTTCCAAGCCTTCCGTTGTTATTGTGTTAGATGGCCTTATGCCATATACTTTTGTAATAAGTTCTCTTTTGAGACATTCGATGTAATAATTGTGTGATTGCCACTCTGTTATAAATCCTTCAAGTACTGTGTATGTCAGCATTACCGATCCAGGGATGACACAGAACACAGAGACTTCGGTCCATTCGGATCATGGTCGCTACAAGATGGTATCAGAGCACACGCTGAATGTAGGACACGACCACTAAGATAAACCCTAGGTCACTCTTCTCTACTCATTTCTGACTCCTCTCCATTTTCTACTCTTTAGGATGGTGGACCCAAGTAACAAGTTCACTCAACCGGATGAAGACACCTTTTGGACGACACTTGAAGGAAGTCACTGGGTACCTGAACATCGGAATACCAAGCTTGACCGGGATCTACACCGCCATTTTACCAAAAGAGGAGCGATGGAATATTCAAGTTCAAATTCTCGGGAGGACATTCGCACCATCCACTGAGCCCATAGAGTTTTCTTTTGATGCACCAACCTGGAGCCTAGGCAAGAGTGTGGCAGCGCACATTACCATGGGGTGTATTGGAGAAGTCTACAAGCAGGAGCTGAAGGACACTATCTACCAGATATGTGGATGCTGAGATGAGCAATGGGACATGATCAGCACTCGTAAGGACAGGTCCATTGCAGCGTTCATCCAGGAGTTAAACCAGCACATTCATCGACAGGAGCATCAGATGTGCGCAGGCATGATAGATTTGAAGAAGGTGTTAACCAGGAACTTGGAGCTAGAAGAGGAACTCAAGTCTACACGTGACAGATATGAGGAGGAAATAACAATACTTGTGGAGAAGAATGATGACTTGACAAGGAAGCTAGGAGTATTCATGGGAGATCCAGCGCCAGGAGGGGAAGAAGAAGACGAACCCTAGGAAATTCATTCTGAGGACTACAACATCATCGACGACACCGACTCAGACCCCGAGGATAGTGATGATGACTATGAAGATGAAGCTGGAGCAGATATCATGGAATCTTCCGCCGATCAAAATTTCTAGATGACCATCCTATGACTAGTTGTTTTCCCCCACAAAGTAGAATTTATAGCACTTTTGTAATGTTAGTTAGAATCTTTGTATGCCCTTGCTTGAAGTTGATTGGTGTGATATGTTTGTGTTTGTCTCATGTGCATATGGGTACTGAATTTTTTTCCTAGACCTCATTTCTATTCTAATCTCTTCCCTCTACACCCATCAGATGCCTCCGAGACGTGAGCCCAGATTTCAGTTTCCCCCTGAGCTCACTCAGTTGATCCAGCAGCAGAACACTTTGATGCAACTTCTTGTCCAGAACAATCAGAACAACAACAACAACAACAACAACCCTCCACCACCACCACCCGTGGACAACCTGACCCGTTTCCTAAGGTTGCAATCACCGGTGTTTTCTAGTAGCGTTGAGCCAATAGTTCCTGACGACTGGCTGCGCAAGATTGGAAGGGAGTTAACCACCGCAAATTGCACGGATGCTGAGAAGGTGCATTTTGGCGCACATCAATTGGCTGGACCAGCAGCAGCTTGGTGGGAGAATTACACAGCCATTTTCCCTGTAGCCAATGTCACTTGGGATCAGTTTCAGCAAGCTTTTCGCACTGCCCATGTCTCAACTGGAGCCATGAGCATGAAGAAGCGAGAGTTTCGCAACTTGCGCCAATGAAATCGTACTGTGGCTCAGTACGTAGATGAGTTTAGTACTCTATCTCGTTATGCCCCTGATGATGTGGCCACAAATGCCGCGAAGCAGGAGAAGTTTATGGAAGGGCTGAATGATGAGATGAGCATACAGTTGATGGTGGCAACCTTCAACAACTACCAGGAGTTTGTGGATAAGGCTCTTATGATTGAATGGAAGCAGCAGCAGATTGAGAGCCGCAAGAGGAAGTATGGACAAGGCAAGAATAATTCTGGAGCCCAGTAGAAGCCCCGATTCACCCCGAACTCGGGAGGATACACCCATAACCATGGAAACCACACCCATAATGGAGGGAGTTCTCACAACCACAATGGCTCCAAGAACGGGAATGGGAATGGAGCAAAAAATAATCAGAACCGCTCTACTCCATCCACCCCCCGCCAAGAGGGATTTAAGTCACATTACATGTTTCAAGTGCTGGAAGAATGGACACTATGCAGGAGAGTGCCTTGAAGCGAAGAATGGGAATGGCAATGGAAGCGCTGGGAAGAAGCCCAACCCTTTCAACAAAGGACAAGTGAACCACGTGACCGTGGAGGAGGTTGAAGAGCAGCCTGATGCAGTTGTCGGTAAGTTTTTGGTTAAGTCATTTACCGCAGTAGTTCTTTTCGATACTGGTGCATCGCATTCATACATGTCAAGGGGATTCGTGAATAGATATAAGTTGCCCACCCAGGTCCTTAAGACCCCCATGTTAGTAAGTTCCCCAGGAGCAGAGTATATGGCAAGTCAAGGATGTTTTCAAGTCCCATTGACCATTGGACGCCATGTTTTCCCCTCAGACCTGATAGTTTTGGAGTCACAAGGATTGCATGTCATACAAGGTATGGACTGGCTATCTATGTATGGAGGGAACATCGATTGTGCTAGTAAGTCGATTTTACTTACCACCCCGGAGGGAAAAAGGATCAAGTATGTATCTAGGCATTCACCTAGGAGGACACAAGTAAATTCTACCTCGGGAGTTGTTCAGGAGGAAGTGCATGTAGTAAAGGATTATCTGGACGTATTTCCAGAGGAGCTACTAGGCATGCCACCGGATAGGGGCATTGAGTTTTTAATAGAGCAATTGCCAGGCACCGGACCAATATGGAAGAGACCATACCGGATGCCAGCGAATGATCTGGAGGAGATCAAGAAGCAGATTAAGGAGTTATTGGAGAAAGGATTTATTCGACGGAGTTCATCACCTTGGGGAGCCCAGTGCTCTTGGTCGAGAAGAATGATGGATCTTTAAGAATGGTCGCTGATTATCGAGCACTTAACGAAGTGACATTAAGAATAAGTACCCACTGTCGATGATCAATGATTTGTTCGACCAACTTCAAGGAGCTAAATATTCTCCAAGATCGATCTACGATCAGGATACCACCAGCTGAAGATCTGAGAGAAGGATATACCTAAGACAGCCTTCACCACAAGGTATGGGCTATATGAGTATACGGTTATGTCATTTGGATTGACTAACACCCCTGCCTATTTCATGAATATGATGAATAAGGTGTTCATGGAGTTCTTGGATAAGTTTGTCGTTGTATTCATTGACGATATTTTGGTATACTTGAAGAACGAAGAGGAACACGCGGAGCATTTGCGTTTGGTTCTTGAGAAGCTCAGAGAACATCAGTTGTATGCCAAGTTCAGGAAATGTGAGTTTTGGATGAAGGAAGTTGGATTCTTAGGACATGTTATATCAGGAGAAGGTATAGCAGTGGATCCCGTCAAGGTGCAGGCAGTCACTGAGTGGTTGGCACCCACCTTAGTTGGAGAAATTCGCAGTTTTCTTGGACTCGCGGAATATTACCGAAGATTCATAGAAAATTTCTCCAAGATTGCAAAGCCTATGACGGCATTGTTAAAGAAGGACACCAAGTTTTATTGGATAGAAGAGTTCGAAGAAAGTTTCCAGGAGTTGAAGAAACGTTTGACGACAGCCCCAGTGCTGATCTTGCCAGATATACGCAAGGATTTCCAAGTGTATTGCGATGCTTCACGCTTAGGACTTGGAGGAGTACTTATGCAGGACAGAAGAGTTGTTTCTTATGCATCTCGTCAACTTCGATCGCACGAGTTGAATTATGCTACACATGATTTGAAGCTAGCAGCAGTAGTGCATGCGCTCAAAAACTGGAGACATTTCCTTGTTGGGAATCATTGTGATGTGTACACAGATCACAAGAGTTTAAAGTACATTTTCACTCAGAAGGAGCTGAACCTCAGACAGAGGAGATGGTTGGAGCTCATAAAGGATTATGATATGAAGCTGCACTATCATGCAGCCAAGGCCAATGTCGTTGCAGACGCTTTGAGACGGAAGAGCTATGCCAATACCCTAGTAAAGGGAGGATTCCGAAGGAGTTAGCAGGAGATCTCCGGGAGCTTCGTTTGGAGATAATCCCTAGAGGATTTGTTGCAGCCTTGGAGGTTCAGTCAACATTATTGGGAAAGATACGAGAAGCCCAGAAGGATGACAAAGAGATTTCCGAAATCAAGGAGAAGACGAGTGAAGGAAAAGCCAAGGGTTTTCGTGAGGACGAAAACGACACCTTGTGGTTTGAGGACCGAATCTATGAGCCCAACAACACCAAGATCAGGAAGCTGATACAACAGGAAGCACATGATTCACCATACTCGATACACCCCGGAAACACTAAGATGTATTTGGACTTGAAGGAACGTTTCTGGTGGATGGGAATGAAGAAGGATATTGCTGAGTATGTGGTCGTATGTGATGTATGCCAGAGAGTGAAGGCAGAACATCAGATGCCAGCAGGATTACTGCAGCCTATGTCGATACCCGAATGGAAGTGGGGTAAGCTTGGCATGGATTTTATCACCGGATTACTGAGGACCCGATCGGGATATGACTCAATTTGGGTAGTAGTGGATCGCTTGACCAAAGTAGCCCACTTTATCCCCGTGAAAACCACATATACCAGTGCGAAGTTGGCCAAGATATACATGACCAGGATTGTATGTCTACACGGAGTTCCGAGGACCACTGTATCAGATAGAGGAACACAGTTCACATCAAAGTTTTGCCATCAGCTACAACAGACTTTGGGAACCAGGCTAGAGTTCAGTACAGCCTTTCACCCGCAGACCGATGGACAGACCGAGAGAGTCAATTAGATTCTGGAAGACATGTTGAGAGCTTGCGCGCTAGATTATGGATCTAGTTGGGACAACAACTTGCCCTATGCGGAGTTCTCGTACAACAATAGTTACCAGGCCAGTTTGAAGATGGCACCGTTCGAAGCATTGTATGGAAGGAGATGTCGAACGCCGTTGATGTGGGATGAAGTCAGAGACCGTCAGTTATTCGGACTGGATCTGATCAAAGAGTCAGAAGAGAAGGTTAAGCTGATTCGAGATAGACTGAAGGTAGCTCAGTCCAGGCAGAAGAGTTATGCAGACTCGAAGCGCAAGGAAGTAGTCTATGAAATCAGAGACAGAGCATACCTATGAGTGTCGCCTCTGCAAGGAGTTAAACGATTTGGAGTTAAAGGAAAGTTAGCCCCTAGATTTGTAGGACCATACCGAGTTTTGGAACGCATGGGAGAGGTTGCCTACAAGTTAGAGTTACCCGAAGGATTGTCAGGACTTCATAACGTGTTTCACGTTTCTCAGCTTAAGAAGTGCCATTCTGAGATGGTTGATATTCCTCTAAGAGACACAGTGCCCCTGGAAGCAATTCAGTTGGATAGTGATCTAACTTACGAGGAGAAACCGGTCAAGATCATCGAGTTCGTGAGCAGAGTCCCCCGGATCAAGGTTATTAAGTTTTGCAAAGTTCAATGGAGTCACCACACCGAAGATGAAGCCACCTAGGAATGAGAGGATGATCTACGCAAGGACCACCCACACCTATTCTCTAGCCAACCCGAATCTCGAGGGCGAGATTCATCCTAAGGGGGGTTGGTTTGTAACATCCCAAATTTTCAATTTGGAATGTTATACATAGATCATATTGCATATCATTGTTTTATTGCATTTTTGTGTGCTGCGATCCTCGAAATTCTAAGCAACTCAAGGACCCACGGAGAGAGTTGGGGATTCTACCGTTTTCGTATTTGGTTTTTTCTCAAATACTGGTACGAGGATCACTTTGGTTTTAATTATTTTCCTCCCCGAAAAATATTTCTTAATAAAATATATGAGCGGAGATAATATGACTTCTCCAAAATAAATAAATATTGGAGGAAAAATATTAAAATCAACTTTGGTATTTTTGTGGATTTATTTGCAATTTTATTTGCATAGGAAAAATACTTGTTTTTCAAAATTGCATTTACGTCCGGGAAAAATGTTCACTTTGTCCTAAATATTATTAGAGGACGGTGAAAATTTATTTCGGAATTTTTCAAGTCCATTTAATAAGTTTTTCGCCCGTTTTGCCGCGTCAGGACTATTTAGAAAAAGAAAAGTCAACCGACCTAGTCGGGCCGTAACCGACTAGGACTCCACCCGGCCTGCCCCTTTAAAAGGCCGAGGCCCGAGCCGCCTGAGCCAGCCCACCCTGCCACCATCCCTAGCCGCCGCCTCGCCCCGAGCCGCGCCGTCGCCGCTGCTGCTGTCCGGCGTCGCCGCGAGCGCCGCCGCCCGTCGCCTCGCCGCCAGCCCGCCAGCCCGCCACCGGTCACAGCCGCCGCCGCCGGAGGTAGCCGCCGCCCCGCCGGAGCCATCCGCCGCTGAGGTAGCCGCCGCCGCCGCCGTCGGTTTCCCCCGAAAAACCGATCATTTTTTTTCGAAACCCTAGATCTATTTTTTTAGATCGGTTCGGTTTTTCCCTTGGTTTAGTTAAATAGTGGAAATTCGTCCGTTTGTTCGTTTTAATGAACGCTTTTTGTCTTTTACTAACAGACAGCGAACGTTCGTTCGTTAGCCTGTTCGTTCGTTTTCCTTTTTTAGGGTTTTTCCACGATTATTTTCGATCGTGATTTCTGCCCTGATCTTTGTTTTAGTTTATCTTTTCGCTCGTAAGTCGGAATCTGGCGATTCAAGCGCCTAGATCTTCGTCTCGAAGCCCTCTTTCCATTTAACCAACTTGAACAAGGTTTGATACTGTAAAATTTGACTTTAGTTCAATCTAGTAAATGGATCTTGTTTCCTTCGTAGTTTGAGTTTCGTTTCTCCGTCAAATTTGATTATTTTTGCAAACCGGAGTTCTTAAGTTGAACTTTTTAGTTAGATCTTCTTATTTGGAGTTTTACCTGTGAATCTTTGCTTGGTTGCTTATGTATGCTATTGTTTGATTGTGATAGAATTCCCGGAGTGCGAAGCGTGCTACTATGAGTCCCTAGGTTTTGCGAATCATCAGCAAGGCAAGTAACACTTTGATCATACCCTTTATTTACCCAATTTTTATGCATTAGATCAATCCCTCACACATTGCATGAGTAGGATCTCTTAACTTGTGGGTCTGGGAAGTAGATGGAGGTAGAACCTATTAACTGCATTATTTACAAACCCTTGGGAGTTACTTCTACGTATTGCTTAGGTTGCTATGCTATGCTTGTAGACGTGCTTCGGGTTTGAGAGTATCCATCACAGATGTGAGATGTTAATTAATGGTTCAACTTAAGGTGGCTACTTTAATACACATCTGGGTGGATTGGTTGTGGCACCCTGGGGTTACCAGTGTTTGCCAGGGCACCTGGGGATACCAGTGTTGTCCAAGGAGATCCCGGGGTTACCGTGTGATTATCCTATGGAATTCCACCCAGGCTGAAAGGGATCATAAAACTATTCATGCTAGAAACTTCCGTGTGCAGACACAATGCCATTATGGGCTCTGGCATAGTTTGAGTAAGTTGTGTGAGCTCTTTCGTGGGGGACTAGCAGATGTACGGGAAAGTAGGTGTACCAGTCCACCTAGGGTAAAGAGTAAATGATTTTGAAAGACTGTGTCTTGGTCATCCGTTTCTCAAACACCATGCAGTGCGAGAAATCCAACAGAGGAGATCGAGTCTTGTGGGGAAAAGTGCACAAACCTCTACAGAGTGTACAAACTAATCATGATTAGACGTGTCCCCGGTTATGGACATCTTGAGTATCTGGTACTTGAATTATTGGTTGATCTCATCACTCTAAAACTAATTTGCTGGGTTAATGATGACAACTTTAATTGTGATTGAGTTGGAGGTACCTTCTCAATAATGTTTCAACTACCATGATAGTTAAAATAAAAAGTTATTCCTTTGTTGTAGGGAAAAATTGGCTTTATGCAAAAACTTTAACCTTAGATCCTCCACCAGCCAAATATGCATGTAGTGTTAGACTTTATTCTGTTCCTTGCTCTACTATGTTATCTTGCTAGCATATTCCATGTGCTGACCCATTTCAGGCTGCAACATGTTACGTTGCAGACTTTTCAGAATAAGAGTAAGGTGCGCTAGGTCGTTTGTCATGCACTCAGCTATGCCGTTGGAGTTGATGGACTCACTTATCTTCCAAGCCATCCGTTGTTATTGTGTTAGATGGCCTTATGCCATATACTTTTGTAATAAGTTCTCTTTTGCGACATTCGATGTAATAAGTGTGTGATTGCCACTCTGTTATAAATCCTTCAAGTACTGTGTGTGTCAGCATTACTGATCCAGGGATCACACAGAACACAGAGACTTCGGTCCATTCGGATCATGGTCGCTACATAGAACTTATTGGAAATCTCATATTTCTCAATCCGGGAATTTTCTTGAAATATTAACTTCAACTCCTGGAAAATCTCATATGCTCCATGATGTTTAAAACGTCGTTGAAGTCCCGGTTCTAAGCCATAAAGCATGGCACACTAAACTATCGTGTAGTCATCAGACCGCGTCTGCCTGACGTTCAAAGCGTCTACATTAGCGGGACATAATTCTTCTGTGCAGCAATGAGGATAATCCTCAAGTTACGGACCCAGCCCGTGTAATTGCTACCATCATCTTTCAACTTAGCTTTCTCTTGGAACGCATTAAAATTCAAGGGAACGGTAGCACGGGCCATTGATCTACAACAACATAGAGATGCAAAAACTATAAGGACTAAGTTCATGATAAATTAAAGTTCAATTAATCATATTACTAAAGAACTCCCACTTAGATAGACATCCCTCTAGTCATCTAAATGATCACGTGATCCAAATCAACTAAACCATGTCCGATCATCACGTGAGATGGAGTAGTTTTCAATGGTGAACATCCTATGTTGATCATATCTACTATATGATTCACGCTCGACCTTTCGGTCTCCAGTGTCCCTAGGCCATGTCTGTACATGCTAGGCTCGCCAAGTTTAACCCGAGTATTCTGCGTGTGCAAAACTGGCTTGCACCCGTTGTATGTGAACGTAGAGCTTATCGCACCCGATCATCACGTGGTGTCTCGGCACGACGAACTTTCGCAACAGTGCATACTCAGGGAGAACACTTGTACCTTGAAATTTTGTAAGGGATCATCTTATAATGCTACCGCCGTACTAAGCAAAATAAGAAGCATAATAAGATAAACATCACATGCAATCAAAATATGTGACATGATATGGCCATCATCATCTTGTGCTTTTGATTTCCATCTCCAAGGCACCGTCATGATCACCATCGTTACTGGCGCAACACCTTGACCTCCATCGTAGCGTCGTTGTCGTCTCGCCAACTATTGCTTCCACGACTATCGCTACCGCTTAGTGATAAAGTAAAAAAATTACATGGTGATTGTATTTCATACAATAAAGCGACAACCATATGGCTCCTGCCAGTTGCCGATAACTTTACAAAACATGATCATCTCATACAATAACGTATAACTCATCATGTCTTGACCATATCACATCACAGCATGCCCTGCAAAAACAAGTTAGACATCCTCTACTTTGTTGTTGCAAGTTTTACGTGGCTGCTATGGGCTTAGCAAGAACCGTTCTTACCTACGCATACAAAACCACAACGATTTTTCGTCAAGTATGTGTTGTTTTAACCTTCACAAGGTCCGGGCGTAGCCACACTCGATATAGCTAAATTGAGAGAGACAGACACCCGCCAGTCACCTTTAAGCAACGAGTGCTCGTAACGGTGAAACCAGTCTCGCGTAAGCGTACGCATAATGTCGGTCAGGGCCGCTTCATCTCACAATACTTCCGAATAAAAGTATGACATGCTGGTAAGCAGTATGACTATTATCGCCCACAACTCATTGTGTTCTACTCGTGCTGGTAAGCAGTATGACTATCATCTACGCATAGACCTGGCTCATGATGCCACTGTTGGGGAACGTAGTATTTCAAAAAAAAAGCCTACGATCATGCAATATGTATCTACTAGATGCATAGCAATGAGAGGGGAGAGTGTTTCTACGTACCCTCATAGACCGAAAGCGGAAGCCTCTAGTGATGCGGTTGATGTAGTCGAACGTCTTCGCGATCCAACCGATCAAGCACCGAACGTACGGCACCTCCGTGTTCAGAACACGTTCAGCTTGATGACGTCCCACGAGCTCTTGATCCAGTTGAGATTCATGGGAGAGTTTCGTCAGCACGATGGCGTGGTGACGGAGATGATGAAGCTACCAGCGCAGGGCTTCGCCTAAGCACTGCAATGGTATGACCGAGGTGTGTTTCTGTGGAGGGGGCACCGCACACGGCTAGAATAATGTTTCTTGTGTGTTCTTAGGTGCCCCCCTACCCCGTATATAAAGGAGCAAGGGGGAGGGCCGGCCGGCCCTTGTAGGCGCGCCAGGGAGTAGGATTCCTACTCCTAGTAGGAATAGGAACCCCCTTTTCCTATTCCTACTAGGAGTAGGAAAGGAAAGGGAAGAGGAGAAGGAAAGGAGAGGGGGCGCCTCCCCCCTTTTCCTAGTCCAACTAGGAACCCTAGGGGGTGCGGCCAGCCCTATGGGCTGCCCCTCTCTTTCCCTCATTGGCCCACTATGGCCCTTACTCCCTCGAGAGGGGGGGGGGTTCCGGTAACCCCC
>LR738715.1:419990388-420011493 GCA_902687465.1 Secale cereale
CCCCCCCCCCCCCGGCATTCCGATTTACCCGATAACACCCGAAACACTTCCGATGTCCGAATATAGTCGTACAATATATTAATATTTATGTCTCGGACATTCCGAGACTCCTCGTCATGTCCGTGATCTCATCCAGGACGCCGAACTACCTTCGGTACATCAAAACTCATAAACTCATAATACCGATCATCATCAAACGTTAAGCATGCGGACCCTACGGGTTCGAGTACTATGTAGACATGACCGAGACTCATCTCCGGTCAATAACCAATAGCGGAACCTGGATGCTCATATTGGCTCCTACATATTCTACGAAGATCTTTATCGGTCAAATCGCGTAACAACATACGTTGTTCCCTTTGTCATCGGTATGTTACTTGCCCGATATTCGATCGTCGGTATCTCAATACCTAGTTC
Organism: Secale cereale; assembly: GCA_902687465.1. Classification (NCBI taxonomy): domain Eukaryota; kingdom Viridiplantae; phylum Streptophyta; class Magnoliopsida; order Poales; family Poaceae; genus Secale; species Secale cereale. Next base: position 419,990,806 of record LR738715.1, read on the forward strand.
AATCTCATTACTGGCAAGTCTCTTTACTCGTTCCGTAATGCATCATCTCGTGACTAACTCATTACTCATTTGCTTGCAAGGCTTATTATGATGTCCATTACCGAGAGGGCCCGGAGATACCTCTCGACACTCGTAGTGACAAATCATATTCTTGATCTATGCCAACACCACGAACACTTTCGGAGACACCTGTAGAGCATCTTTATAATCATCCAGTTACGTTGTGACGTTTGATAGCACACAAGGTGATCCTCCGGTATTTGGGAGTTGCATAATCTCATAGTCATAGGAACATGTATAAGTCATGAAAAAAGCAATAGCAGTAAAACTAAACGATCATAGTGCTAAGCTAACGGATGGGTCTTGTCCATCACATCATTCTCCTAATGATGTGATCCCGTTGATCAAATGACAAGTCATGTCTATGGCTAGGAAACATAACCATCTTTGATCAATGAGCTAGTCTAGTAGAGGCATACTAGGGACATTCTGTTTTATCTATGTATTCACACATGTACTAAGTTTCCGGTTAATAAAATTCTAGCATGTATAATAGACATTTATCATGATATAAGGAAATACAAATAACATCTTTATTATTGCCTCTAGGGCATATTTCCTTCATCTTTTATGCTCCCTTTTCTTAGCACAAGGTACCCATCATGCCCATCCCGGTGTCAGCCAAGCAATTGTTTTCATACTTCACTTTTTCGAACCTTTTCAACTCTTCACACAATACATGAGCGTGAGCCATGGACATAGCACTATGGGTGGAATAGTATGTGGTAGTAGACAAAAGTAGGGAGAAAGTATCACATCGACTAGGCATATCAATGGGCTATGGAGATGCCCATCAATAGATATCAATGTGAGTGAGTAGGGATTGCCATGTAATGGATACACTAGAGCTATAAGTGTATGAAATCTCAAAATAAAACTAGTGAGTGTGCATCAACTTGCTTGCTCATGAAGACCTAGGGCAATTTGAGGAAGCCCATCATTGGAATATAAAAGCCAAGTTCCATAATGAAAATTCACACTAGTATATGGAAGTGACAACATAGGAGACTCTCTATCGTGAAGATCATGGTGCTACTTTGAAGCACAAGTGTGGAAAAAAGATAGTAGCATTGTCCCCTTTTTCTTTTTCTTTTTTTTTCCTTTTTTTCTTTTTTTATTTCCTTTTTTTGGCCTCCCTTTTTTTTATTTGGCATTTCTCTTTTTTATTTGGCCTTTCCCTTTTTTGGCCTTTATTTTTTCAAGGGACAATGCTCTAATAATGATGATCATCACACTTCTATTTACATACAACTATTAGAACTCGATACTAGAACAAAAATATGACTCTATATGAATGCCTCTAGTGGTGTACCGGGATGTGCAATGATCTAGCGTAGAAATGACATAAAAAAACAGACAAGCCATGAAAACATCATGCTAGCTGTCTTAAGATCATGCAAAGCAATATGACAGTGATGGTGCGTGTCATAATAAACGGAACGGTGGAGTTGCATGGCAATATATCTCGGAATGGCTATGGAAATGCCATAATAGGTTGGTATGGTGGCTGTTTCAAGGAATGATATAAGGTGGTTTGATGCACCGGCGAAAATTGCGCGGTACTAGAGTGGCTAGCAAGGTGGAAGGGTGAGAATGTGTATAATCCATGGACTCAACATTAGTCATAAAGAACTCACATACTTATTGTAAAAAATCTATTAGCCCTCGAAGCAAAATACTACGGCGCATGCTCCTAGGGGGGAGGTTGGTAGGAGTCAACCATCGCGCTCCCCCGACCTTCACCCAAAGATAAACAATCAAAATACAATGCGCGCCAATTTGGTTACATAGTTAGGAGACCATACGTGCATGCTTCGGGAATCACAAACCTTAACACCAATATTTTTACTAAACCACAATCACTCACTAGTACCTCCCACATATTAGCATCTATATATCGCAAAACTATTGCAAGGAATCAAACATATCATATGCCAGGGATATTACTAGCAGGTATAAACCGGCCAGGAGGGTCCGGATTACACTGACAAGGTTGTATCATTACAAGCCCAGTAGAATATGTAGCAAAGAGGTCATAGCCCATAGAGGTTTAGGGCCCATGTACAAAGCCCACGGTATGTAAACCGTCGTACCATGTAACTTGGGATGTAAGATAGAAAGAGTAGAGACCGAGGAGGACACGTTTATGAGCTGGCCTCGGGTCTCTGTAAACCGGACCGGGCGTCGCCTCTTATATAAAGGGGTGACCCGGCGACGGTTCAAGGACGAGAGACAAGAGCTCGAGACATAGGCACGCGGATTCGCTCCCTAGTCATCGACGCCCAAGCAATACCACCCCAAACTAGACATAGGCTTTTACCTTCATCGAAGGGGCCGAACTAGTATAAACTCCCTGTGTCCTTCGTCCGCTTTAACCCCTGCAAGCTAACCCGTACGATGGCCTCACACCTAAGTCCGCTAAACCGGACATCTGCCGTGCTAATTCCACAACAGTTGGCGCCCACCGTGGGGCTATCGCACGATGGTTTCGAGTTCTTGAAGGGCAGCTTTGAAGGACTCAAGGGTTACGCAGTTGGCCGGATGACCAAGAGTCGTCGCGGCCGGATCTACATCGACGATGCAGGCTGGGGCCCCGAGGCCGATTCAATCGAATACGGGTACCGGGTCCCCTTCGGCGGCATCCACGTCTTCATTGGCAAGATCGGCGAACCGGGACCTGAGTCGGACATCTTCCCCAACATCGTTGAGCCGGCTCAGCGTGCAAGATCAGCCCGGATTCAGCCCGCCGTGAAGCGTGTTTTTGTTGGAGCAGTGCATGGAGTACAAGCCGAGGATGGATCGGATTCTGGTGGCGAGACAGTTGTTTATTCCGACGATGAATCTTCATCCGGAGAGACCGAATCTTTGTATCTGTTGCAGGACGGCCGGTCGGAGGGTGTGTCCGATGGTGATAGTATTCCGGGCCCCTTTGATCCGCCGAGCAGGGTTGTTGTTTTTATGGCCAGATCACAATCTACGCAGCAGCCCTCGATGACCGAGGCGTTCACCGCAGAGGCATCGGGAACCGGGGCAGGCAACCAAACCCCGTCGCCCCCTGACGTCCTATCCACCTTGGTCGGCAATTTGACGGCACTCGCAACAGCAGAAGTAGCCCCTGCTGACAAGGCGCAGCATGATGCGGAGATCGTTCAGCTGAAGAGCCGAATTGAGCAAGATAAACTAGATCTGGATGCAGAGAAAGTCAGGATGGTTGCAAGGCAGGCAGAGCTAGATTCCCAAACCTTCCGGCTCAGGCTAGATCAGAACGCTTCATAGGAAGTAATGTACAGAAGGCAACAAACTCGTCTACCGCCGGTTTATGAGGCAAGAAATCTCTTTGGCACACCAGGAGCGGGAGCCAGTAACCGCCCAGAGGTAAACCAGGGAGGAGCCCCGGGGACAGGCGCGTCGATTCAGCCGCCAGCCACAGAGCGGAACCGCCAAGTTGTCCCAGCGCCGCACGTGCCCACCCCGACCGGTCATTATTCTAACCCGTTGGACAACATTGTCGCCGCCGCTTCACGACTGGCCGCTTTACCCATTGAGGGGACATCCTCCATAGCAATGGAGGCCCGACGGGCTAAGAGTCGCTGGACACGGCGTTGACACAGCAGCAGGCGTATTCTTATCGCCGGGAGAGGATTCATTCAGCCCCCCGCCCGAGCCGGAGTTACACAAGGCACTGGGATGAACCAGTTGTATCTAGCAGCGAGCGGAGACGGCACCGTCACAGGAAGGATAATCCGGCAGGGGCAGAAGCACACGCCCAAGAGGTGGTAAACCAGGCTAGACATACTGCCCGCGAGAACACCCGTCAAGCGACGCCGGTTCATCCCACCACCGCAGAAACAGGAGTCATGGCCAGTTCCTTTGGCGTACAGTGCCTCATCCCCGCTTTACGAAGCGTGAAATTACCCAAAGACTTCAAAGGCCCGCGCAAGGTACCTAACTACACGGTGGATCTGGCTCCAGAGGCATGGGTTGAAACTTATGAGATGGCTATGGAGATGCTTGATGTGGACGAAGCGGCGTGTGCCAAATACTTCACAATGATGCTTGAGGGTACAGCCCGGACTTGGTTAAAGGGTCTGCCACCTAACTCCATCGGATCATGGGGGGATTTGCGTCGTCGGTTTATCAGTAACTTCAAAGACACATGCAAACAGCCGATGTCTGTGGTGGACTTAGCATCAAGTGTTCAAGGAGAGCAGGAGACCACAAGCAGTTGGGTGCGGCGAGTATCAGAAATCCTGCACTCTTCCAATAGTATTAACCCCAGTACGGCGATAGTAACGTTGGAGAACAATTGTCGGTTCGAGTCTTTGAGGCTGAAGTTAGGACGGCTCAAGCGCGATTGCAACGACATGGGAACACTCATGAGCGCTTTGGTGAAGTATGGGGACTCTGATAACACCAATTACGCAGATGCAGACGGAGACAAATCCGGGAAGGCGAGCAAGGCCGGTAAACCGGCGCAAGCCAATTCGGTAGGTGCAGGTTACAATGGTAAGCGAAAAGTGGAGGGCGGCTCAGACTCTGTGGCCAATACCAACGTTCAGGGCAACGGGTAGCGCCGTAAGGGTAAACCGCCCCGCGCAACGAGAGGCCACCCTTCAATCTAGATCAGCAGCTAAGTGTGCCTTGCCCAAGACACGGTACAGAGGAAAACCCGGCTGCGCATATCTGGAAGGACTGTCGTATCATGCAGGAGGTTATAAGACAGGCCAAGTATAACCACGGACCCCCCGGCGGCGGATCAGGTTCCGGCTTTCAGGGTCCGGGTTACCAGGGTAACGGATCCGGATTAGGATATCATGGCGGTAACAATAACCACAACGGCAACAATCAGCATCAACATAACCAGCAGCACGGTCAGGGTGGTTACAACAACCAAGGCAATCAGCAGTGTCAGCAGCAGCAGCAATCCGGATATCAGAATAATCCGAAGGAGCGAAGCAGTGGGCAGTATCATGTTTTCACCACAAGTTTGTGCAAACGATATCAAAAGGTTCTGAAGCGGGCAGTACACGCAGTTGAACCGGCGATACTACATTTTTTACGTTGGTCTCAGCAACTCATTGTGTGGAGCAGAGAGGATCACCCGCCACGGGTGGATAATCCGGGCCAGTTGGCCTTAGTGGTGGCACCACAGGTGGGAGGTTACAAGTTCACAAAAGTACTTATGGATGGCGGCAGCAGCATCAACATCCTATACTATGAGACTTTCCGATGTATGGGGTTAACAAATAAGAAGCTCCGGCAGTCCAACACAGTATTCCATGGAGTGGTGCCAGGTAAATCGGCTTACCCAGTTGGGAAAATTGATCTAGAAATTACCTTTTGGGATGAGCAAGATTCTAGATCGGGGACAGTGACCTTTGAGGTCGTAAAAATCAGGAGCCCATATCATGCTCTGTTTGGAAGACCGGTTTACGCCAAATTCATGGCTAGACCGTGTTATGTTTATCTGTAGCTTAAGATGCCGGGTCACAAGGGAACCATCACGGTTCACGGGAGCCGCAAGATCGCATTGGAATGCGAGGAAGGAGACGCAGCATACGCTGAGGCAGTTTGTGCTACGGAGGAGCTAAAATTCTACAAAGACAATGTTGATCCGGCAGATATGTCCCCGTTGAAGAAGCCAACTACAGAGCATGATCCGGCGTTAAAGTTTAAATCGGCAGAGGAAACCAAGCAGGTTGACTTTGTTCCGGGCGATTCATCCAAGCAGTTCACTATAAGTGCTAACCTAGACCCCAAATAGGAAAGCGCGCTCATCGAGTTCATCCGTGAGAACCGGGATATCTTTGCATGGAAACCTTCTAACATGCCAGGTATACCGAGGGAACTCGTTGAGCACAGTCTTAATATTGATCCGAAGTTTAAACTGATCAAACAGTATTTGCGCCGCTTCAATGAGGAGAGGCGCAAGGCTATAGGTGAGGAAGTGGCTAGGCTCTTGGCCGCAGGATTCATAATCGAGTTGTTTCATCCAGAATGGTTGGCTAATCCGGTGTTGGTGCTAAAGAAAAATGGAACCTGGAGGATGTGTGTTGATTACACAGACTTGAACAAGGCTTGCCCAACTGATCCTTTTGCTCTCCCCCGTATTGATCAGATTATTGATGCTACGGCAGGATGTGAGCGGCTAAGTTTTTTGGATGCATATTCAGGTTATCATCAGATCAAGATGGCAGTTAAGGACCAGGAGAAGACCGCTTTCATAACTCCTTTCGGAGCCTTCTGTTATGTATCCATGCCTTTCGGGCTCAAGAGTGCCCAAGCAACTTATCAACGTTGTGCGCAGAACTGCTTCAAGGGGCAGATTGGAAAAAATGTCCATGCTTATGTTGATGACATTGTGGTGAAATCCAGGAAGGAGGAGACAATGATAGGGGATTTAAAATAAACCTTTGACAACCTCCGAATTTACAAGATGATGCTTAATCCAGAGAAGTGTGTTTTCGGTGTTCCAGCAGGCAAGCTCCTTGGGTTCTTAGTGTCAAACAGAGGGATTGAAGCTAATCCAGAGAAGATCAAGGCGATCACCTCCTCGGCTAAACCGGCTTGTATAAATGATGTCCAGTGCGTGGCAGGCCGTATTGTAGCATTGAGCCGGTTCATCAGCCGTTTGGGAGAGAAGGCAATCCCACTTTATCAGATGCTGAAAAAGACGGATCGGTTTGTATGGAGCGATGCTGCAAACGTTGCGTTCGAGGATTTGAAGCGGCAATTAGCAGAACCGCCAGTTCTTGCTGCCCCTGTTGAAAAAGAGCCGCTGCTGTTATACGTGGCCGCCAATGCCCGTGCAGTTAGCGTGGAAATTGTGGTGGAACGCAAGGAAGCAGGCAAGGAATATTCGGTTCAGCGCTCGGTTTACTACATCAGTGAGGTCCTTATTGAGTCAAAGCAAAGATATCCACACTGGCAGAAGTTAGTATACGGGGTATTCATGGCAAACCAGAAGCTGAAGCACTATTTCCAGGGCCGCCCAATCACTGTTGTCAGCTCAGCTCCATTGGGGGATATAATCCAGAACAGAGAGGCCACGGGCAGAGTGGCGAAATGGGCCATTGAGCTTAGCCCGCACGGATTGAAGTATGTACCCATCCTGCTATAAAATCACAAGCACTGGTGGATTTCATCACTGATTGGACAGAGTTGCAAGCACCTGAGGAGAAGCCGGATCATACATACTGGACTATTCACTTTGACGGTTCAAGGCAATTGGAGGGCTCGGGGGCTGGAGTCGTGTTAACTTCCCCATGAGGTGACAAGTTCTGTTATGTCCTTCGATTAATATTCCCTTGCACTAACAATGCTGCTGAGTATGAAGCTCTCCTTCACGGTTTACGGATGGGCAAGGAGATGAACTTGAGCTGGGTCAAGTGCTTTGGTGACTCAGATCTAGTGGCACAACAGGTGTCTGGTAAGTGGGACTCTAAAGATCCACTCATGGCAGCTTATCGGTGAGAAGTTGAAGCAGTCGCGGGGCACTTCAAAGGATATCAGGTGGACCACATAGACCGGCAGAAAAGTGAGGCAGACGATGCATTAAGCCGGCTGGGCTCTCAGCGTAAACCGGTTCCACCTAATACCTTCCTAGATGAACTGCATAGTCCGTCAGTACAGATACCTTCAGAGGAGGATTTAGCTGTTCCTGATCTGGAAGCACAGCTAGTTGCAGCTCTTCACGTTATTCCGGATTGGACACTCCCTTACTTGGCGTACCTGAGCCGAGGTGAGTTGCCAGAGGACGAAGTTGAGGCCCGGCAGATAATCCGGCGGTCCAAGTCTATGACTATCGTCAATGGAGAACTTCATCACCGCAGTGTTTCTGGGGCGTTTCAGCGGTACGTATCATCAGAGGAAGGCTATGATATTCTTCGAGAGATTCACGAAGGAGATTGTGGTCATCATGCCGGTTCAAAATCATTGGTAGCTAAAGCTTTTCGTCATGGGTTCTACTAGTTAACGGCTCACGCTGATGCAGAGGACTTGGTCAGAAAATGTTATGCTTGCTTGAAATTTTCATGGCGTGCTCATGTTCCGGCGCAGGAGCTACGGATGATTCCAATTACTTGGCCGTTTGTGACTTGGGGGCTTGATATGGTTGGACCCGTTAAAAGATCCCAAGATCAGAAAACCCACTTGTTAGTAGCAGTGGACAAGTTTACAAAGTGGGTTGAGGCAGAGCCTGTCAGTAAGTGTGATGCGGCAACAGCGGTTAAGTTCATCAAAAAGGTAATTTTCCGGTTTGGCTTTCCACACAACATCATTACTGATAACGGCACCAACCTATCTAAAGGAGAGATGGAAGAGTTCTGTCAAAGAGAACATATTCGCCTGGATGTATCGTCAGTAGCTCACCCTTAGTCCAATGGCCAAGCTGAGAGGGCCAACCAAGAGATCTTGAGAGGCATCAAGCCCCGGCTTATGGTTCCTTTGCAAAGAACACCAGGCTGCTGGGTAGAGGAGTTACCTTCTGTTCTCTGGAGCATCAACACTACACCTAACAGGTCTCCAAGTTATACGCCTTTCTTCATGGTGTACGGTGCTGAAGCGGTTCTCCCTAGTGACATCCGGCACGACTCGCCACGGGTGGCAGCTTACATTGAAGCGGATAATGAACAAGCAATACAAGACAACTTGGACCGGCTGGATGAGGAACGGGACACGGCAGCAGCATGATCGGCGATTTATCAACAATACTTGCGCCGGTACCACAGCCGCCGGGTTAAGACCAGAACGTTCCAGGAGGGAGATCTGGTGCTCCGGCTCATCCAAGACCAGACAGATATGCACAAGTTATCCCCACCTTGGGAAGGACCCTTTGTGGTCAGCAAGAACCTATACAACGGTTCATACTACCTGATCGACGTTTGAGAGCATAAGGACTCACGTACGGCAGAGGAGGAGACGAAGCGGCCATGGAACATCGCTCTTCTACGACCTTACTACACTTGAGCCATTGGCTCCGCTTTATGTACCATGTATATATTATGATTAATCAATAAACCTGCGCCCCCAGTAAACCGGGGAATCAGCCATCTTCGCCAAAAGAGTATCACATGGGGGCTTCGAAAGAAACTTACCATGGCCTCTTAAACCGGCGCCCTTGATAGCATCAGGAAATCAGCCATGTTTTTCTTCAAAGGAGTATCACATGGGAGTTTCTCCGAAAACTCACCATGGCCTCCTAAATCGGCGCCCCTGATAGCTACAGGGAATCAACCGTGTTTTTCAAAGGAGTATCACATGGGAGTTTCTCCGAAAACTCACCATGGCCTCCTAAACCGGCGCCCCTGATAGCTACAGGGAATCAGCCATGTTTTTCAAAGGAGTATCGCATGGGAGTTTCTCTCAAAACTCACCATGGCCTCCTAAACTGGCGCCCTTGATGCATCAAGGAATCAGCCATTGACAATCATCGAGTTGATCACCTAAAAACAAGATCCTTCAGAGGTTTTGAAACATTGGGTGGCGTGTCATCGATGAAAAAACCTTGAACTTGGAGCCTGGCAGCTCGCAAAAAGCCTCGAATTTGGAGCCTGGCAGCTCGCAAAAAGCCTCGAATTTGGAGCCTGCCAGCTCGCAAAAATCCTCGAATTTGGAGCCTGGCAGCTCGTAAAAAGCCTCGACTACATGGTTTTATTTCCCAAAAAACCTTATTTCTATGATTTCACAAATCTTGGCCTTCATGATCATTGGCTTTTTAACCAAGTCTATTGATGCGGGACTGGACAACTACAACGTTGACCATATATCTACAAAGTTACAAGTCTGGGTCATGAACACCAGCGAGATTTAAACCGGCGTTCATTGTAACCCGGATCGGCCATCAGGTAAAGCCAAACAAGAGAGCCAAGAGCCTCATCAGCGCTTATGCTTTCAATTATTCTTACCGGATTAAGGTCGACAGGAGCACTTAATCAAAGGTATGATATATGTTTGTGATCAAAAGCTATTCCTTTGATATATGTATCAGAGCAGTATAATCCGTCCAGTGGTAAACCGCCAGGACATCTTTTAGCTTTGTTCATGCAGGCACGGATGATATAGGCGAATCATGCATTATAAATAAGAGATTAAATTCGGAGATGCATATCTGAATGATGCCATAACAGTGGGACAAAAGCAGTATTTCAACTATCCTATTACAAGGCACGCGCAGGCTTGAATAGATCAAAGTTTTTGCAAAGTACTCGGCAATTTGAAGCTAAACTCAGACGGATTATGACTCCTTTTCAAATTGCGAAGGCTGAGGATCATCTTGTTCCGGATCTTCATCGACTTCAGCCATTGGCTGGAAACCAGGACCGCACCAATCAATCTTGGAGAGGGCACGGAAATATACTTCTTCATTGATGAGATCTGAAGGGTCAATATCTGGAGCGAAAGTGTGGTTACAAACTGGTGGGATCACATTTTCGGTGTCGTAAACCGGCCGCTCCACCCGCGAATTTTCTAAGTCATAAGCCGGATGATACCTTGTCAAATCCGCCTCATCAGCAAGCTTACTAGCAAGCGGACGCATGTCCTTAGTCAAAGCACGGAGATCTTCGGCAGAGAAGACTGGCCCATCCTCTTTGTTGCTGGGATAGCCGTTCATAGCTTCAGCCGGGTCAAAATCAGGGACCCATGCTTTGGCCCGGGTCAGCGCCATAAGAGAGCCAGCTCGGGCAGCAGATTTCTTTACCTCAACCAGATGCACAGGTAGGACAGATAGCTTCTCCAGGGTGGCTTGGATGGTGTTCGGCGCCGGCTTGTTGTGTGACATGGCACTTATAGCCCTTTCAGCGCCGGAATAGAGCTGCTCCACCAGGGTATAAGCTGCCTTGAGCTTCTTCCGGACATCATCTCCAAGATGAGTTATGCGCCTCCCTATGGACGTTTGGCGACTTAAACCGGGGCGGAACAAAAGATTGCAAGGATGAAAAACATACAAAGATGGGTACTCACCGAAGATAGCAGAAGTCATGAGCTCTATTTGCTGTTTCAAACCGGATAACTCCTGCGTCACCGGATTAAGAGCAGCTTCGGCGTCCTTTGCTCTCTTTTCAAGAGCATTCCTCTGCACCTCCCATGTGGACCGCTCCGCTTCAAAATCTTTTTTCAATTTCTCCATGTTGGTCAAAGTAAGCACAAGTTCTTCCTTGGCTTTGGCTGAAGCAGTTTCATGGAAAGCGAAGCTATTCCGGAGCTCAGTTAACTTTGAAGCCCTCCGGGTCAAGTCAGCCTGCAAGGAAATCAAACGGATTAGAAAGACAGATCAATCAAGTCTCAAGCACATAACAAGTTATGCACTTGACACTTGGGGGCTAATGTGCAATTGAAGTACAGAAAGAAAAAAATTCAGACAAGTCCCAAGCACATAAACAAGTTATGCCCTTGACACTTGGGGGCTAATGTAATGTCATTCTCAGATATAATTGAAGTCCCGGTTCACCTACAATGAAGCTAAACCGGCACTTGGGGGCTACTATGGCCTAAATATAGGATTGGAAAATTACAAAGCAGAGACAGAAGTGAAAGGAAAGAAAATCACCTCATACTTGTCCTTCATCATATTCACTAAGCCGACTTTATAGTCGCGGCTAGTAAAGAGTCGGTTCAGATACCTGGAATGAAGTTCTTGGGCACTCAACTGAGCATAGCTGGATAAATCTGTGCTCCGCTTGCCTTTGTCTTGTTGAAATTTCTCTTCTTTGGCAGTATGCCTAGCCAAGTTGACAGGCTCTGTGGGAGCAGTGAAGCCTAGCCCGGTTATCTCAACATTTGCGGATTAGGCAGCAGTTGGCTGGAGGGGGATAACAGTAGGCACCGGACTAACAGGAGTCGGGCTAGCCCGAAGAGGGCTAACCCGGACAGGGCTTGCCAGTTCAGCCGTGTTCTCCTTATTATCACCTCCCGGAGCAGCAACGTTGTCACGATCCATAAGAGTGGGATCATCAAGCTGAATGTCAAGGTTGTCCTCTGGAGGGATGGCCGTTTCAGGGTCCTCGACCGGGTCAGCAGTAGTGGTTTCAGCAGTCGGCTTATTTGCTTTCGCCTTTTTTCTAGGCTTTGGCATTCTGATAAAGGTCAAAGGAACAGTGAGAATCATAAAGTTAAAAACATGAAGGTAAACCGTATGTTTAAAAGAAGGACTTACCCAGGGACGGTCTTGAGCACTGGGACCTACATAGCAGTCGACTCGCCGGAAGAGGACAAAGGAGCCTCCTGATAGTTGGGCTCAGACGGTTTAAGCGGTTTACGAATGAGGCCTGCTTTTGGATGAAGGAGAGTTGGAGAAAGTAAAACCTCGGAGCGGCGTCTGCGAGCCGGCGTAAGGGGTATTACGGACGATTCAACCACATGGCCGCTATGGCGCGTGGTCCGGCGAGCTTCGTGCTACTGTTTCTTCAAAAGAAAGTTGGGATCCAATTGAGCATAAGGGTGAGAAAATGGATATTTCCGGGACACCCGGCGGAATTTAGGTGGCAACGGTTATGAATCAGAAGAGAGAGAAATTACCTCAACTCCTTCCGCTTTACTTCCCTCCGCTAGGTCCTGTGGAAAGGCATTATTAACATAAATTTATACAAGGATAGATCAAAAGACATAAGGGTTAATTGACACCTCAGAGTCCGGATCATCCTCCTCAGGGTGTGAACCGGAAGCGGCAACAGCCTTTTTCTTCTTAACAGCGTAAGTTTTCTTGCGTGATTGCTTGGCCGGTTTATCTTGAGATTTCCTCTTCCGGAAAGGATCGTTGGCCTGTGCGAAGGGATAGTAAAGAGTAGAAGACAACTGATATGAACGGATTAAGACGATCAGAAAAGGGTCGGAAGAGACTTACCACTGGCGGTTCATTGGTTGCGCAGAACGGAGCTAAACCGGTCCGGCTGCACTCCTCCAGAGGGATGTTCAGCATTTTCTTAGTGGATTCAGTTACTTCATTGTCAGGAAGCACTATTTCGGTGTGGCACTGAGGGTCTTCTGGCTTGCCGGTATATTCGCACATTAGGCTCGAGCGCCGGCTTAGTGGAAGAATGCTCCAAGAGCCAGCAGCGGACGAAGTCAACGCCGGTTAAATCGTTTGCCACGAAGGCCCTGAGCTTGGAAAGTTAAGGGGCAAATCGGGCCCGATCTTGGGTGCTTAAATGCTGTGGCAAAGGATGGGTTGTCGCCAGGCGATAGGCGCGGTAACCTGGCAGTGGATTTTCTCCTTCAGGAGAAGTGTCCCTACAATAAAACCATGTCTGGTTCCAGTCTTTGGGGTGGCTGTGAAGAGCGGCGTGGGGAAAACTCACATCCTTTCTTTTCTGGATGCTGACACCACCCAGCTCCTGATGCGGCCCATCAGTAAACTCCGTCCGCCGGTTCAGGTGAAAGAAATCCCGGAACAGATCCACTGATGGTTCTTCTTGAAGATATGCCTCCGAGAAAACTTGAAAGTTACATATATTTGATACAGAATTCGGGCCTACATCTTGTGGGTGGAGTTGAAAAGCGGCTAGCACGTCCCGGAAGAATTTTGAACCGGGAGGACTGAAACCCCGGGCCAGATGATCATAAAAAACTATAATTTCCCCCTCCTTAGGCTGAGGAGGGCATTCCTTTTCAGGGCCCCGCTAGTGCAGAGTTTCCTTGGGGCCTAGAACGCCAATTGAGGCCGCTTCAACTAAGTCATTCTCCGTGATCCGGGAAGGAACCCAATTGCAAGCGACAAATTGCTTGGCCATCGTTTTTGATGAGGAAGTGCTGAAAAGTATAGTGCAAGATCCGGTTTACCAACTGCTAAATATAAGCCGGTGCATTCTATGAAGTTATGAACCTAATTGTCGGTTTAAACAAGGGACTAATGGTATTCCTAATCCGGAAGCAGATATGAGTGAGACAGCTACCGGTTCATGATGATAGAAAAAGGAGAAGTTAAACCGTCAATTATGGGATACAGGCTTACATCTAAACCGTCAAGAAAAGCATACGAAGCAAAAAGTTATGGCTAAACCGGTGAGGAAAGTTGCAGATCTAAAAGTGTGAAAAACAGGTTTCACATGGCACTGAGGTAAAAATGGATCTAAGGCACAAGGAAAAGACGGAGTAATACAAGTTATATTCAGTGAGGGCCGCAGAGGTTCTCTACAGATTCGATCTAAACTAATAAAGCTGGAGGAACTAAGGATATAATGACGGAGCAGAAGCGCATGGATGAAGGTCGAGCCTAAACAAGTTTAAATCTACAGCCAAGACTGACCTACGGGGATGAACTACAAGGCCTCGAGGGTTCATGGAGAGCTACAGAAGAAACCCTAGAATAAGATCTACGGGGAAGAAGAGGGAGTACTTGAGGAAACAGAAGACGACGGCGAAGTTCTCTGGAAGTGTTCAGGTCGATGCAGCGGCCGGGCTCGAGGACGACGGCGAGCTCGAAGAACGGCGGCGGAGCTTCGAGCGCTGGAGACATAGGAAGAAGAAGGCAGAAGGGGAAAAGAGATGAGCCTCAGCGGTATTTATAGGCCGAAGAGGTAAAAACGGTAAGCGCGGGAATCGAGGAGTCCAGAGATCGGATAAAGATTGAGCTGTCGCCTCGATCTTCGGTGCGTCATTAAAGAAAGGTAACAAACATATGCAGGCATTAAATGCGGAGATGATGTCACGATGGATTGACGCGATTCCAGGAGATGACATAATAGCCGGTTTATGAAGCAAACAAATCACAGAAAGGAAACTTGTACAAGACTTGGATGACTGATATGAACAAGTTCAAATCAATCTGGGGCCTAATGTCAGGGATATTACTAGCAGGTATAAACCGGCCAGGAGGGTCCAGATTACACTGACAAGGTTGTATCATTACAAGCCTAGTAGAATATGTAGCAAAGAGGTCATAGCCCAAAGAGGTTTAGGGCCCATGTACAAAGCCCACGGTATGTAAACCGTCGTACCATGTAACTTGGGATGTAAGATAGAAAGAGTAGAGACCGAGGCGGACACGTTTATGAGCCGGCCTCGGGACTCTATAAACCGGACCGGGCGTCGCCTCTTATATAAAGGGACGACCCGGCGACGGTTCAAGGACGAGAGACAAGAGCTCGAGACACAGGCACGCGGGTTCGCTCCCTGGTCATCGACGCCCAAGCAATACCACCCCAAACTAGACGTAGGCTTTTACCTTCATCGAAGGGGCCGAACTAGTATAAACTCCATGTGTCCTTCGTCCGCTTTAACCCCTGCAAGCTAACCCATACGATGGCCTCACACCTAAGTCCGCTAAACCGGACATCTGCCGTGCTAATTCCACGACATCATATTCAGCGATCTACAAGTTTATGTAGGATTTTATGACTAACCATGTGAATGACCAACTCCTGTCAACTCTCTAAATAGTGTCGGTGTCCTGGGAACCAGGGTACCCAGACTTGCCTGTCTGCGGGCCGCGACGCGCTCCTACAAGCGGCTTGGTATGGCCCAGCTGATCGACCAGCCATCCAAGACCCTCGCGAGGGGGCTAAGCCCCGCGAGGAGAACGATGTCAAGACCCCCTCAGGAGCGGCCTCGGCAAGGCGCTCCGGAGGGGCGGAGAATGCAAGGCCAAGCTTGCCTCAGGAGGAGGCAGTGATGTCAGTAGTGACGCACCATGCCAGCTGGTGCCAGCGTCTGCCAGCGGCGCAGTTGCCATTTCGATGCAAAGGGGACAACGCAGCTGCGGGTTCCCAAGGAGCGGGACAAAGGTTTCCCCTTTGGTGCAACAAGACCGAAGACCCCAAGGACGACAAGGAGGATGTCACCGTCGAGCCCACCACCGCCTCACCGCCTGATCCTTTTGCAGGCGAAGATCGCTTTTGTCAGGATAGGAACGTCCTTGTGTTCCCGCTCAAAAATGGCCGTTGTGGGATCCATTCCCGCCTAAACATTTCGGGGGAAGAGGACCCAGGCCGCCTATATAAGTAGCTATGACCCCCACTATGGAGGAAAAGTCGAAACAGGTCGAACCGAGCCTAGCCAAGTAGAGAGATCCATACACTCTTCCACCACGCAAGGAGCAAGAACAATTGCCTTCGGACCCTCCTCAGCTCACCTCCTGAGCTCAGGAACCACCGTACTAGCTCATATTCCAGCCCTCCCGAGGCTAATCCACCAAAGCAGGAAGTAGGGTCTTACACCACGCGGTGGCCCGAACCTGGGTAAACTCTTGCGTGCTCTATATGTTGTTTGCTTGAATCTCTTGACCGATGAGGGCGAGGCGCTAGGTAGACGCGGGTGGTAGGGATCTTTGTTCATGCCCCTGTGTTCGAACTTCTTGGGTTTTGCGGAGCCCTAAATCCGACATTTGGTGCGCCAGGTAGGGGGCGTGTCGAGATCTCGCCTCTCCGACGACCTCGTCGCATTCTCATCGTCGACTCCGCTCCACAGCCATGGTGGACACACGCCGAGCTCGCGCCACCCGCCGTGCCGCGAACGTCGCTCAGACGGCGCTCGTGGGCAACGGTGCACCGCTCCGCCCCAACTCGCCGGTCGCCAATGCCGCCACCGACCCGGCCGTCCACGAGCAGTAGGACTCGTTGCTGCCACCGTCCGTGCGGCGAGATGGCCGCACGGTGACGCCTTCACCCTCGCCGGCCGCGGCGTCGTCCTCACTGGTCCGCCGCGGGCCGGTCTACCAGTAGCCTACGCTGCTGATGGCGCGGGAGCTCTTGCGCTACCGCCCGACAGATGACCTCTACGACGAGTGGCTCGACCGCATCACCGAGCTCGTCAACGCCGCTGGAGAAGCACCTGCACCAACGCATTCCTCACGTCCTCCGTCGCCCCCGGCGGGGAACGAAGGCCACGGAGTCCCGGCTCCGCCTCCACTCCACGGCGCCAGCCAGGAGGTCCGGCGCGAGGCTCCTCGACGTGAGAAACCCCGCAGAGCCCATGCACGTGACGAGGAGAGCTGGCAGGTGATTCCGCATCTCCATGTAGGGGCTCGCGGGCCCCCTGGCCCGCAGCGCCAAGACCGCGTGCCACGGGAGGTGGTGGCGCCAGCACCCCAAGAACCAGCGCCATAGGCGCAGGGGGCGCCTGCGATCATGAGTGTGGCTGGGTGTCGCGCCCTAGCTCCTGAGCTACGACGCCTCGCCTGGCCCGGCAAGTTCAAGCCGAACCTGCCTCCGCGCTACAACGGCACCACCAACCCCACGGAGTTCCTCCAACTCTACGAGCTGAGCATCGAGGCGTCCAACGGCACCGAGCAGGTCATGGCGGACTAGTTCCCCATGGCTCTCAAAGATGGCGCACGCTCCTGGCTCCTGAACCTCCCCGTGGGATTCATATCCTCCTGGGAAGACCTTCGCGAGCGTTTCGTCGCCAACTTCCAAGGCACCCGCGACCGAGCCCCGGCAGCTGTTGATCTGCGCCGCATGAGGCAGTAGCCGGGAGAGATGCCGCAAAAGTACATCCAACGCTTCAACACCATGCGCCTCCGGATCCCAAGGGTCTCGGACGAGGCCATCATCTCGGCGTTCTCCGACGGCATGCGTGACATCAGGATGAGGGAGGAACCCGCCAGTCATGAGGACCTATGCACAACCCTCGAGATGTTCAAGCTCGCGGCAAAGTGCGCCAGGGTGGAGGAAGGACGCCTCTCCCTCCAGGAGCTGTTTGAGGCGGAGGCGGACGACAAGAAGACCAAGGCCAAGGAATCAAAGCGCAAGGGACCCGCTGTGTTGGCTGCGGAGCCAGAAGTGAAGCGTGGCTGCGGATATGATGACCTCCCCAGAGACAACTGACCGTACTGCGTCTTCCACAACGTCCACAACCACAACACTAATGACTGCCAGGAGCTCAGGGCGATGCGATGCGGGCGCGTCGGGCAACGCCCTGAGCGCGATAACCGCGGCTACGGCCGTGGAGGAGGAAGAGGAGGAGGATGTTGGGACGGCAGGAACTCACGTCAGGGGTGGCGCGAACAGCCTCGTGAAGACCACTGGCAGGAGCAGCCTCGTGACGCCCCCTGGCGCGACCAGCCTCGTGAGGGTCGCCCTCAGGGCAATGGAGAACTGCCTCCGCTGCCGCCACCGCCAAGAAGGAACGACGACGACCGCCAGGGAGACAGAGCAGGGGGCTTCCAGGAGCCGCGTGCAGTTGCATGCATCTTGGGGGGAGCCCATGCTCCGGCTTCCCATCGCGTCTTCAAGAAGTTTGCCCGTGAGGTGAACGCGGCGTTTCCCAGGCCTGATGCCACCCGCAACCTCAGGTGGACCAAGCAAGTCATCACCTTCGACCCCAAGGACCAGCTCAAGTGCACTGCGGCCTCAAGCGCCCTCCCGATGCTCTGCACCCCGACCATTAGCAACGTCCTCGTGACCAAGACCCTCATCGACGGCGGAGCAGGACTCAACGTCCTCTCCGTCTAGACCTTCGAGACGCTCCAGGTTCCCTACGATCAGCTCCACCCAACCAAGCCATTCTACGGAGTCACGGATGGCTCCACACTCCCGATGGGGCAGGTCCGCCTTCCCGTCACCTTTGGTGACCGCGACAACTACCACACCGAGCTCATCGACTTCGGCGTCGCCAACATCCACCTCCCGTACAACGCCATCCTTGGGTATCCTGCCCTCGCAAAGTTCATGGCGGCGACCCATCACAGCTACAACGTCCTCAAGATGCCTGGGAGCGGCGGAGTCATCACGATCGCCTCCGGCGAGAAGGAAGCGGTGCGATCCCTAGAGCGTGCCTACCAGACCGCAACGGTCGAATGCTCCGACAAGGATGGAGCTGTCCTCACCCTGCAGACCGCCCCCAAGAAGAAGAGGAACCTACCCATCAACGGACCTCAGGACGCAGGGGCTCCTGACGGCCCGGCCTCAGGAGTCGTGCCTACTGACGAGGCGCCCTCCACCCTCGCATAGGGGGGCGCGCCCGACGCCCCTCTCGTGATGGGCTCGGGGGCTCTCCTCTGGAGTGCCTCCGGACTGACCGGCGTCTCGAGGGAGGTGTTCGGGCACCACCTGCAAGCGTGTCTTGATGCGCGTTTTTGGGAGCCCAGCGTGGACCGCTCAACGCTGGGGGCTCAGGACTTCATCAACCAAGTTACCGAGGAACTTCAGTATGCAAGACTCATCCGCGGTAGGCGTAACCGCACAACCCCAAGTTCACCTGCTCGCAGCCCGAGCTACCGCTTCCGCGTCTGCGTCGACATCGTCGGTCTCAACCGAGCTGCCTCTCAGGAGACCTTCTAGCCGACGGCGGTCGACCGGAGGAGGTCCTCCCCTGCAGCTACGTCCGCACACTCTTCGGCTTCCGCAAAGCAGCTACCACGTTCCAGCATCTCGCGCAGCAGGCCTTGCGGGCTTAGGAGGCTCAGTGACAGGCGGTCCGGACGGAGCAAGAACCGGACCCGTGCGACCACTGTGAGCCTTCGGAGCCCCTGGGCCTCAGGAGCCCGATGATCCTGAGGGGCGACCCGCATGGTTCGCGTCTTCAGCTACCCTGACTCTTCTTCTACAAGTATCAGGTGACGCTTCAGGTATCCAATCGAGGGCGCCCCTCGGGCTGCATCATCCTCGGACTGCTCGGGGCTATTCCCCCGCTGTTTCCTCCATTTTTGCTTGATCAAGGCTAGTTGTTCCCTTCCATTCGCATTATCTACATGCTTGGCGTCCTCACCGCCACTAAGGTCATGAGCCCTTGTGAGCCCACTCACGACCGCCCCATGATTAAGGACTGGCACGGCGTCTGTGCTCGGGTCCGTCCCTACGGCATCGCTAAACCTAAGGGCTGAGCTCTGTCTCGCGAGCCATTCCCGTGACGTCACCTCCTGTGGTCCTTGGTGCCTTGTTCTCGCATGGGATAATCGTGGATGGGTAAGTAGGGGCCCGTGGCGGGTGCCTCGCTCAAGCGGGAACCGTGCGCCGGTTGTTTTTCTTTTGGATCGTTGCATGAGAAGACAGGGCACGACGTCTGTGCTCGGGTCCGTCCCTGCAGCGTCAACAAATCCAGCGGCTGAGCTCTGTCTCGAGAGCCATTCTCGTGACGTCACCACCTGCGGTCGCTGGTGCTATGGCCTTCTCATGCGATACCCTCTAGAGATGCACTCGGCGCAGGTCGAAACAACACCTCTCTTTTCATATTTTGCAGAAGAAGACTCAGGCGCAAACCGCCTCAGGGTAGGGTCTCGTGAGTGATGCGTAAGCTCATGAGAACTTCCTCAGAGTCGTTCAGCTCATCCTGAGGAGGGCCCATATACACCTTGGCAATCCTACCGTGCAAGCCACGTATCAGGACGGGGCTGTACACGCCCCGGAGTCTCTCCCGGTGGGAGGCTCCCTCCCACGGTCCAGTGGAAGTACTAAGCTCCGCGCTGGCAGATCCAACTGAGGAGCGGTTATGCCCAGGAACCAGTGGAAGCACCAAGCTCCGCGCTGGCCGCTACGACCGAGGCGCGGTTATGCCCACGCTCCGTGCAAGTGTGGTAGCTCTATGCTCTGCGCTAGTTATAAACAACTGAGGGCGGCTCCCAGTGGTCGCACCAACATCAGGGAGCTTTTCAGCTCACGACGCTCATAGCTTCTCCTTGGATGGGTGTCGCGAGGGGGGCTAGGCACGGGGGCTATGCTCAGGTCACGCCTGGCAGACGCCACCCTACCAGGTACC